>CM037844.1:600000-1142500 GCA_021234535.1 Stichopus chloronotus | reverse complement strand
TAATCTCGTAAGTGGAAAAATGATTTTTCATTCATATTCATGAATTTATAAATTATTTATTTCTACAAAATAGCAATTAAAACTCTTTCCCCATGCGTCCAATAAAACAATTAAATTTTTTTTCTTAACTTTCTTTTGTATATTTCCCAATTAATAATACACTTTATCCTTTAATTACTTTACGGCCAAGTTTCAATTATGACAGCTCTCAAAGTCTGTACCCACAGACTGGAAACCTTCTGTATACTCTCGTATATACTCGTACCCTCCAATACATGTGTACAGTAACTCAGAGAATCCTCGAAAAAAAAAAAACATGATAGGACACTTGTACACAACAACCATTGTTCGCATTTATTACAAAAACCATGAAATAGTCTAAGTCAATTTGTTACGATTACCCGTTTAACCAAGGAGTATAAACCAACGAATCCCCGAAATGAAACAAAATACCTATATATACTTCTTTTGTTCGTACTCTATATTCACATTACTTTAATACGAAAATCGCCGTTAATCTAAAGGACTCATTAAATAGTATTCTGATGCACCTTATCTAAAAATTATCATTTTCTCTCAAAGTTTTCTCCCGAATTGTTGCTAAGAACCAAGACTGTCTAGAAGTGTTACTTTTGCAAGATCAACGAATTTGTTTGAATGTTATAAAAGTGTGAAAAAGGGTCCCATCATGTTTGTAATATCGATTTACTTCTGCGTAAGTATAATTATTTATGTTGGTGTGTTGCTAAATGCATTTCTTCCTTACCCATTTTTTTTCTCTGTTATTTGTGTTTCAATAATTTGTTACCGTCGAAGAATTCTAAGCCGTGTCTATCCTCTGTTAGGATGAGAGTACAACATAATAGAAAAGTTATTTAAGAAATTGAAGTTACTCCATTGGTTGCATTTTTGTTATTGTGTAAAGTCTAATGTCTCCTCTAATCATTTCTTTTCAACTTTGCAAGTCCTAAACCTACTATTGAAATGCTTGTTTCACAAGACTTCGGGTTGGATGCGGTGATAGTCAAACGCCCAGTGTATACACACGGATATCGCAGTACGTGGACTTTATCACTTCTACATTAACCAAAAACTTATTATAATGAATTTTCCAAAGGAACATTAAAGCAATAGATAAATTAACAGAATAATTCATATATGAATAGTTCAAAGGACACTCTGAAGAGATAGCAGATGGTAACGAACATCTTGCCAGTGGAGCAAAAGGATAAGTATTTGAATCCTATTTTTGTTTATTTACCAGCAAACAGAGTATTTGTAAAGGGATAATATACTTGGCAGAATTACAATGCCCAGTCATGCACTCTCGTTTTAATGGAGACATTTCAAGATTCAATATCTGGGTGTGCCCATTTCACGGAAATTCCTCCAATTTTCTTATCAGTTTGGAAGCCTCAATGAAATTTCAACTTGATAAATCAAAATCATTTACTGACTAGGTGACAGGCTGATAAATGATCTGATTCTGGCACTTTATCGCCACTTTATGGCTCAATGGTTTTACAGTCGTAATCATTTGGCGTTAAGTCAGTGCAACATTTAATTCATCTTTTTGTTTTAAAAATTTTCCATGTTTTCACAGAATGTGATCGTGGGTCTTAATGTAAATTTAAAGTTTGAATCTCCCATACTTACTAAGAGTATGTGCAATTTAATGAGATAATATCAATAGGAAAACTAAAACAATTTTAGGTAGGAAGTGAACTTCAAAGTCAAACATGATCGTTCTTTGTGTTACCTGTTGAGAGATAGGCTACATTAATTAGTTTGTATAACAAAACAAAAAAAAGAGAGAAGAAAACAGTTAAAGGTGGACTCAGCCGGTGAATGGGGGAGACTTCTTTAGTCGTGTTTTCAGCAACGATATTCATATCTTGTGCTTGATACTGTGTTTGATTTCTACTTTTACAAGTTACACTTAATCAGTAATGCAATGAAATATTGTACGCCCCCCCCCCCCTTAGCCGTCGAGATCACTTTTAAGGCTCCGTTCTTTTTTAGTTTTGCTAAATTTATTCAAAATTTACATATTTTATATGCAATATTTGAAGGTCTTCCTATCCATAGTTTCTTTTTCTTCTTTCTATAAGAACAGTGGAATTGTTTTCAAAGATCACGTTGCCATTGAGACAATACATTATGTAGGCTGTTATGGAAAAGTTTATCATTCCTGTTGTTAAGAAATTGTTAAAGTAAAACGTTTTCCATTACTTTAGATTTGAAGCGTGTTCAGCTTCACTGTCTCTGTTACATGTGTAGAATGTTTTGAAAGGTTCTTAACACTTTTCGGGAAGTTCCATTCTCTCCCTCCCCCCTCCCCTCTACTTGACAGGTCACGTCACTGAAAGGTCACTTTGTGTTTGATTGATAAACTTAATTGTCCAGTGGTACTTAGATTGTACTAGTCGATTATATTGTTGGAAATGCTCGTTGAGATTGCAATGCAGAGGGAATGATTTGGTGATAATATAAAGGGAAAATAAAGCCAATCGTTCAGAATCCTTCGTCTGATGATAAAAAACATTCGCAACGTGTTGGTTTTCATGTAATGTAGCAGCAACCGTAGTAAAGTCTCTTGACAAAAGAGATTTATCATTGCCTGTGGCGGTTCATTTCTAATCACAACTAGCAGAGTTAGGCATTATAAACTTCCTTAGGAAACCAAAATGAAAGCACTGAGCACGCGGCTTTTATCATGTGTGGGGTGTGAGGGAGTGGAGAACTGATTGATTTATAAATTGAGCCTTTTACAGCAGTGGTTTAATCTCATTTAATTCCACAAGTTCCTGTCTAATGCCACAGTCGAATGGCTAATGCGCTCGTTCTAGGATCGAATGATCCCTGGTTCGAGCCCGACACAGAATCAGAGAGTCAATCGTTTACTTTTGATTTGGAAGGAAATGCTCTATGTTATCGTTAAGTATTAATTCAAACTTCAAAGTCACCAGCTGACGTGCTGGCCATGCGCTATAAGGGGCGGACGAAAGACTCCTGCTCTGCTGGTCATAGAAACCGTGCTAGGGTTCAAGGCACATCCGGGCTACAATGGTCCGGTGGTGGTATGGTACTTTTTGTGGCCTAGGATCCCGTGCCATGTCTCCCTTGACGTCGTAAAAGAACCCGGGGACGGTGAGAAGGCAACATGGCGGCGACCACTTAAAAGTTGTCCCGTGTCAAATCGTTTCAGCTTTTTCTAGAATCTGAAGGTGGAAAAGCAAAAGTTTTTTAAGTTTTGAAGGAGAAAGGTATCGACCCCGGGCTACATTTACTTGCAGTCCAGGATCTTCCCGGAAAATTGTGGGACATTACGTTTAAAACAGTTGAGCTGAAGAAACGATTTTGGCCTACATTGATGGCGGGAAAGGGATATGCCGTTAGTGCATATACCAGTTCGGCGAGTCTTGTGACTGTTCTTCACGTTCCACATGAACTGGACGATAATGTTGTGAGATTTGTTTTGGGTCGCTACGGTAAAGTCCTGACCGGTCGTTTCTTAACGATCACCGATTATCCCACCGTTTTTAATGGAATAAGGCAGTACCAGATAGAGATTGAGCATCACATTCCATCATCGTTACGCCTTGGAGGAAGAAACTGCTGGGTAAGGTATGGGGGACAACCTCGGACATGTCTTAAATGTGGAACAATAGGACATGAGGCGAAGGAGTGCAAACTGTTAAAGTGCTTCAAATGCCAGGAACTGGGACACATAGCAGAAGACTGCAGCGCCGAGGTGAAATGCACGACTTGTAACACGTCTGGACACAGTTATAAAAACTGTAAGATCTCATTCGCCAATAAGATCAAGCTATCCTCGACGTGGGTGAGAGGACCGGCCTGCCCAATTGACGAGAGTAAAAATAATCCTAGTGTCTTCTCTGACTCCGAAATGGAACTTTTCGAGACCCCACCCCAGCCAGATACGTCGGACGAAGTCGAAGCAGATTCAGAGGTGATTCCAGAAACACAGGTATCTACTGTAGTATTAAGTGATAAACAGGAGAACAGAGTTACAGGGGATATTTTTGATAGTGAGGAAATGCCCGAGATCGTGCAACAAATGCCAGATAACTGGGCTGATTCCCCAGCTCCACATCCCTCCCAGGACGGTCAGGCTCCAGGGAGTACAGAGGAAGCTATTTTAGAAGAAGCTATTTTAGAAGAAAGAGTTAAACAGTCAGTTACTCAAACAGAAAATGCTATACCTAAATCAGACAAAGTGACAGACATGGTAAATGAAGAGGCCTCTAAAAGTGAGCAACCCCCCATGGAGAACCGGTCTCAGCCAATTGTAACTGCTACCTCAATAAGGCCTACTAAGGAGAAGGTCCCTGTTGGCGGTCGAGCTAAGAGGAAAGCTGCGTCTCAACCCGCGCCTGACAAAAGGCAGGAGAGATCAAGGTCACGAATCCGTTTTCCACCAGAGGACCCAAGGGATACAATCACAATGACTCAAATCTTCCTAGAAGACGAGCCGTGGCACTACTGCCTATCTAAATCGTGTCGAGAGACCTTTTCTGCTTTCAAAGTTTTGAAAGAACACATAGCGACTAGACATCCAACTGTTAAATCACCACAATACCCATGTGCAGGAAAAAGATGTAAAACAGTTTTTTTCTAACCCAAGAGAATGGCTGCAACACCTGGTCGATAAGCACGAGGATTTTGTGAAAGGGAAGGATATTGAGTTTTTCGATAGTTATTTCTTACGAAAATGACAATGGAAAAGTTAAATCTATCTATTGCCACTCTTAATGTAAACGGTTTGCGTAATAACAACAAATGTGCTCGTGTCATTCAATGGATGGAAATTTTCTCCTTTGACATTATACTCTTACAAGAGTTATTTTTGGCATCAGAAGATGATTTTTCCTTTTTCAAACGTCGTTGGAAAGGCCACGTTTACTTCTCCCCCAGCCTTTCAAACCATTCTGGGGGTCTGTGTATTGCGCTTAGTGATAAACATCATTGGAATACTAGTCAAATTAGACGTGATAATAGGGGTCGTTGTACTTCCATTCTCTGCTCTGTTAAAGATACCAAGATCGGCATTTGCAATGTTCATTGCCCTAACTCTCCTCGTGAGAGAAAGGAATTTTTAGGCAACCTAGATTCGTTTATTCGTGGCAACAATCCATTGATTCTTGGTGGTGATTTCAACTGTGTTATGGAGGCAATCGACCGGCAAAATCTTTCCACCAACTCAAACAGCTCAGCTGGTCGGAAAGAGATTATGGATCTAGTCTCAGCATACGATCTCATTGACTGTTATAGATCGTTGCACCCCTCACTCCCAGGTCACACTTGGTCACGCATGGGTAATAGGCAAACCTCGAGATTAGACAGGATTTACTTGAGTCAAGTCTTCACTGTTAGCGCTGCTACAAACTCTGCCTTTCCGTATTCTGACCACAGCTGCGTGCATGCCAAGTTTTATCGTGTCTGCAACGCAGTTAGAGGCAAGGGATTGGAAATACATTACATCTCTGAATCATGATTGTTTGTTCTGCGAAGAGCTTAGAACCTTGTACAATCTCTGGTCCACACTCAAGCCAGGATTTAACTCCATATCAGCTTGGTGGGAAAATGTCAAGATTAGAATCAAGCAGCTTGCAATCCGACATAGTGTACGTAGAGGACGTGAAAAAAGAGAGCGCCTGTTATTGTTACAAAGTATCTGTAGCGACTCTAGTAATACTGAAGTGGAAAGAGTAATTGAAGAGAAACTTAAAGGCGCTTGTATACGCTCCCGTGTAAAGCTTCTCGAGGAGAACGAAAAACCGTCGTCTTTCTTCTATAGGCAAGAAACAAGTCACGCCAAACAGAAAGTAATCAATTCTATTAAAAGCACAGATGGTGGGCGAATTTGTTCCTCTCAAGATGAAATTTCTGATACTTTTCAAAAATTTTATTCCAAATTGTATTCAGAGGAGCTCCAGGTCAACTTAAAGTTGCAGGACAACTTTATTAACTGTATTGATGCTAATATCAGCGATGACGACCGTGCCAAACTTGATAATCCAATTAACCTCAATGAGGTTATTAGTACTGTCACTAGTTCTGCGAAGAATAAATCGCCTGGTTCTGATGGGTTGCCTTACGAATTCTACTCCCATTTTATTGACATGTTAGGACAACATCTAGTTGACGTATTCAACGACACCTTCGATAATAGTTCTCTCACTGACAGTCAACGAATGGGTATTATTACTCTGATTCCCAAAAAGGGAGACACCAGCAATCCTAACAACTGGCGCCCCATAAGTCTTCTTGATACCGATTATAAGCTAATTTCAAAAATCTTGCAAAATAGACTGTCTAAAACCCTCCCTAGCATCGTCAGTGAGTATCAGACTTGTGCTGTTCCTGGGAGATCGATTCATAACAACATGCTTATTGTCAGAGACATTATCGACTTTTGTATTATGAGGAATCACCCGTGTGCCTTAATTTCCGTTGATCAAGAGAAAGCATTCGACAAGGTGAATTGGTCTTTCCTCTTCAAAGTGCTGAAAAAGTTCAACTTTGGAAACAACTTTCTTAAATGGGTTTCCATCTTGTATAACAATATTTGTAGCCGCATACTTATTAATGGTTATCTCTCAAACCCTGTTTGTATAGGGAGAGGTGTTAGGCAAGGCTGTCCCCTGTCCCCATTATAATATGTCTTATATGTTGAGCCGTTGGCTCGATTCATCAGTAGATGTAATGATGTAATTGGTTTCGTTTTACCAGGCTCTGGGAACCACATTAAATTTTTGCAGTATGCTGATGACTCTACCTGTATTGCCACTTGCAGTTCTGACATAGAAGTCTTCTTCCACATTTTAAAAGACTTTGAGGAAGCTACAGGTGCTTGTGTCAATATGAATAAAACGTATGGACTCAAACTAGGAGGGCTCTCTCCACAGCATCTTCCTTCGGGAATCCAATGGTCCTCCTCCGAAATTAAAATTACTGGGGTTGTTTTTGGGACTGAAAAGGCTGTGTTGAGCAACTGGACTAAGAAAATTGAGAGTGTCCAGTCTCGTGTTAGTCGTTGGAGTAACAGACATTTAACCCTTCTCGGTAAAGTTCTCGTTATTAATGGTGTTATTTATCCTATGTTGTATTTCTTAGGGCCGATTTATCCTATACCACCCTTTGTGGTGAAGGAGATTTACAAGTCTGTGTTTGCACTCATTTGGGGACAAAACAAACCCGATTTGGTTTCTCGTGATGTTATCGTCCTCCCGAAGCGATGTGGAGGCTTAGGTTTAGAAGACTTAACAGTCAAAATGAACGCTTTGCTTTCCAAACCACTCTTTCCCTTGTTCTGTGATAGTAACATGTCGACGCCTTCTTACCTCGTCTTAGCTCGTTTTAACATAGCGAAGCAATTACGTACGGTCCAACCGTCCATTTGGTCTAACTCCAGGCCAAGCAGTGATACTTGCTCTAAAACGTTAACTCATGCCTGTGGCATTCTGAAACAGTTGATCAATTTGGATGACAACTCTACTTTCTCCGGTAAGCGTACTAAGAACATTGTTCATATGTTAATGTCAGAAGATGTTTCTATTTCTATTGTTCGTAAACATCCTAATTATCCTTGGGAGAGAGTCTGGGCCTTGGCTTCTAATGATATTTTAGATAACAAACTTAAAGATTTCCAGTGGAGACTTTCACATCAGGTTCTTTACACGGGCAAACGAATAAAAGACTGGGGTATGGGTGACGGCGTTTGCCCAGTTGAAGGCTGTGAGGAAGTCGAGACGTTACAACACATTTTCTGGGAATGCCCAAAAGTTAGGCCCATTTTAAAGTGGTTCTTAAAAATCTTTAGAAAATTAGCAGGTTCAAAGGCTGACTTTCAACCTTCCCTGTTCATAATCGGCTTCCCGGAAATAAACTATAATAAGTATGTTTTCAGTAGGATTTGGTTTACTATTTGTGTTACCAAATTTATCTTGTGGAAGTCTCGATGTCTTCAAATTTTTGAGTCTGTCACTCAGAATGAGAAAGAAATAAAAGCTTCTATTTTAAAGTCGATTATGAACAGGGTTGAAGCAGATCACAATCGGTTGACCAAAAACAAGTTCGAGAAACTCTGGACAAACGGCAATTCCTTTGTGAACATAAAAGGGAACAATATTCTTTACTCCCTCTAACAGGCCTATATTTACACTGTTTCAAATTAAAGTGATCTAATTTTTTTTTCTTAAAAGGGCTGTTCATTCGTTCGCTGTAATGGATTTAAGTAATCCTACCCAGGTTGCATTTTGTAGCCGACTTCAGAAGTTTTCTACTTCCCATTCATTTTTAGATTTGTATATATTTACCTTTCCAGTATAAAGTCACATTCTCATCTGTTCCTATTTTTCTCAATGGACTTTCCTTATTTTGTCAACTTATGTATGTAACCTTTAACAATAACTTATTTATGCTTGTAATGTGTCCAATGAAGAATAAATAAAAGGAGGAGACAACCTCAAAAAAAAAAAAGGCGTGTCTAGATCGCTAGGTAAGCGTCGGTGCTTCGGCATGCACTTTTTGTGCCCGTAACGGCTTCGCTCAGGTAGTGGTGCATATGGCCTAGGATCCGTGCCACAATTCCAACCTTAGATCCGCAAAAGCGATCGAGAGAGCTCGTTGATGAGCCGGCCCGAGTTCGAGGCCAGAAGTGGGCTAGCTGACTTGCAATTGAGGGCTCCCGTCATTGCGACGGGTCGATTAGCTTCGACCGGTGTGAGTTGACGTTCAACGTTCAGTGAAACCATGGCCTCAAATGAGGCGTGTCTCTCTTGCTAAAATTTACTTTTTGATTTTCATAGGAATTAATGGAATAGCCACCACCAAGATCTTTTGTTCATCTGATCAAATAACGAAAGTGGTTCTTTTTCGCTACATGCATTTATTTATTACTTCCACCGCGACTTGTCGCTTTCCGTGCCACTGCAGCACGTTTGAAAAAATGGCAAAATTATTTCACCTACGGCTCTCCAAAGGCTGAGATCTCGTGAAAGAAGCATTGCAACAGTAGTTTTAGCAATGACAAAGTTGAAGGCAAACGATGAGGGGAGGCTTTAGACTTTACTCAATAACAAAAATGCCAGCAGTGGAGTTTCAATTTTTGGAATGACTTTGCCTATTGTCTTGCTCTCTCATCCTAACCGAGGATAGCGACGGCTTAGGATTCCTCGACGTGAACTAAATTATTGAGAAACAAACAACAGAAAAAGAAAAGAAAAAAAAAAGGAGGAGGGGAGGCAGAAATGCCTTTAGCGTTACACCAACATTAATAATTACAACTACGTATATGTACAACGATATGACAAAAATGACGGAACCCTTTTACACGGACGTACAACTCTCAAACAAATTCGTTGAAAATTCTTGTCAAATCAGTACTCCTAGACTGTCTCAGTTCGCAGGAATTGAGAAGGAAATTTTTGAAGAAAAATGCATCAGAATTGTATTTAATAAGTCTTTTGGATCAAAGGATTTTCCTATTACCTTAGTGTGAATTTAGACTATGGACATACTTAGGAAGTATGTGTACGTAATTGTTTTGTTTGTTTTTTTTTTCTTCCTTTCGGGGATTAATTTGTTTAAACCCTTTTTTATTTTAAATTTTTAACCGGTAATCATAACAAATAGACTATTTCGTGGTTTTGTAGTAAATGCGGACAGTGCTGGTTGAGTACAAGTGTTCCATCATTTTTGTCGAGGATTGTCTGTCTGAGTTGCTGTACTCTTGGCTAGAGCATACAGAAGGTTTCGAGTTTTGGTGAACAGTTTGAGAGCCGTCATGATTGAAAATTGGCGGTGAAGTAATTCAAGGATACAATTTATTCTTACTGTGGAAACAGAAGAAAGTTAAGATGAAGTAATTTAATTGTATTATTGTAATGATTTTTTCTTTAACCTTTTTGTTGTTGTTGTTGTTTTCACTTCTTTGAGATTTTGAAGTTATTTTGATTTTATTCATCACGTGCATTTATTTTACTGGCTTTCATTCAATACATTTTGTAAATCTTTTTACATTTTACTCTAACTTTAACTGTATTCCTTGATATTTGTCATCCGTTTATGTTCTAGATATTCGTTTGCATTTACTGCACTCACTTGCTTTCTACATGTTTTATGCTTGCTCCTAGGCTGTTACTTGAAGTGTAACTTACAAGTGTAGCTTACAGTGTTCAACTTTACCGTCTTTCCTGATATGGCTTTTTCCCTCTATATTGTCGTCAATCATGTGATTACTCATGTTTTTTTTTTTTTTGTTATCATTACTATTATCATTATTACACTCACGAAACGTAACGGTAAAATAAGAACTCCATAGCTTTTAGATAAAATTTTACACACAGTTAATGTAAGTCTTACATTGGGTATATAACAATTTTACTAAAATGTAGTAAAATTTACCAAAATTATGTAGAATTTACATACACTGTTTACATTAATTATATGTCAAATTTATGGAGTTCTTGTTTGACATAATTTAGGTAAACAGTGTATTATATGGTAAACTGTATTATTATCTTCAATGTACGGTGCTACCAGCCATTGCTTTATGTCGAGGATGGTAGGTGAATGCGTGTGTGGGTGTGACGATAGCATGTTCAGATGATATTGTATACTGTCTATATCCCACATATTCATGCATGATCGAACTCTTTCTTTAAATTGAGACAGTGTCATGAAATTGCAAACAACGAGAGACTGAACGCAGAGCGTAACTGTGCGTGTGTGTGTGTATGTATGTATGTATGTACCTACGTACGCACATACGTACGTATGTATGTATGTATGTATGTATGTATGTATATATGTATGTACGCTTGAATAGTCACTGAAGATGGAATGTGTGTCTATACTGTATGACACTTTTGTGTGCTCTAAACTTGACGGCGAAGAAACCCCAAAAGTACATGTATTTCAAAACTTAGTGTGCCTGGCCAGCCCGTCTAAATTCTATTGGACTTTGAAACTGCTTTTGGGATGACAGAGTTGCAGAAATGGTTTACCAATGATTAAAGAACTGCATTGATTAATCATATAGTCATTTTGAATTAGACATACTCAGATAGGGTCTCAAAGTCAATATTTTACAGGCACTTAAAAGTAAAATGAAAACAAGGAAGGAACTGAAATTATTACTTAAAACTTAAGAATTCCTTGATATACAATCAGTTCAAATCCAGCCCCAAATGTAGCACCGTTTTACATCTAGTTCACCCTATAGACTCAGAACTTTTCCGAAAGGGGAGGAGGACACCCCCTTCCTCAGTAAGAGAATTAGTCATCAGACCACACATATCACAATTTCCCATTTAGGCCTATACAGGCTCAGACCAGATTTTGCCCGTCCATTAAACCCTCAGATTTAAGATCTTTCATCATATGCCATGTATCGTTGAACAACTTTGTGGCAAATCCCCCCCCCCCCCCCCTTGGTAAAAATCATGGGTATGCCGTTGCTGCAACAGAAATAGATAAAATATAAAACCACACTATTTAAATGATTAATATTTAAAAATATTTATTAAAAATACCGATTTATGTAGTGCCTTGTTATATTCTGCGTGAACAGGTCTTAAACATGGTATTTCAGTTGGTGTTCTACTTTACAAAAAAATTACTAATTAGAATGAGTGTGGCTTAATAGCATCCCTAGTATAATATTACTTTTATGTGTATGATGGATCCTTTCATATATTGGCAAAGCAGTATCTTTACTACAGTGAGGATAGCAGGGACAATGGAAATTAAGGGATCTCATTATACTACAAACATTGCAGATGAAATTTAATGTTGCTTTTCTCATTCCACATCCTTATGATGAGAAAATTTTACTTATTAGCTACATCTAGTATGATTTCATCAAGTTGGTGTTTCATCTACCTATGATTCCTCGGGTTATAAATACTATAAATCTTCCTCCAATAAATGTCCATTGAACTGACAAACAGTAACCATGGTTAACTTCTGGAATTTTAATTATGTGGTGACAGTTCTTCTACGTTTTTATTTTGTGTGTGTACTGTATTGTTCAGCCAATAATGCATCCACCTTTGAGAGTGTTGCTGCTATCCAAGGAAAGTTGGCGGTGTCTACTACCGCTACAGATGGAACCTCCAGAGCAACTAAGAGTGACATTTTCAAAACTGCCACGTACAGCGAAGAACATTTAACAGTATCTGCCAACACGAAAGATCGAAGCCATATGGGAACTGTGAGCGGTATTCCCAAAACTGTTACCTTCAACCAAACTTTGATACCATTGACGACTGCAGAGGAGACTTCCAGAGAAACTAATACCAAAGTAGCATCGACTGTTTCGAAGTAATGGGGAAACGAGACCATTAGGATTAAGGTGAGAATGAATCTCCTTTCATTACCAGATACATCTGTCAGAACCTTCAATTATGAATTATTAATGTACTACATTACTCAATCATCTATGACAACCTTGACATGAACACTGGTCACACTACAAAATGGCAAAATGGGAATTTGAAAGACGCACTAGTCTGGAACTTTCTGAAATTAGCGTTAAAAAGTTATCACTACTCTTAGCACAGATGGTGGGATTGTATTTGTTGGGTTGAGAAGGGATATTGAGTAAATGACCAAACTAGGTGAGTTTCGTGATAATAAAGGAAGTAAACGTATATTTCAATCTAACATGTACCAAAATGAATAGTATTTTGTAACATGATATCATCATCCGCTACTTTACAATTAATTTATTTCTGTTATCATCATGTTAATAACAGGTTTACATTAATTTAATTTATGCTGTTCAAAATAAAGTAGATGAAAATTCTGTTAAAGGTATGGGGCGGCTTTTGGAATTATTATCATTTGCTTTGATTTTAAAGAGTTTTGTTTGGTTTATGTTTACTTCAGCATAGCGAATTCTCGCTCATAGTTGGCAAATATTTCTTTCACAAATTTGTGTAACCCGTCTGTTCTAATATTATATTGTTGTAAAAATGATTAACATGAGTGTGTAAGATGAAAAATCAAACTTAAAATAGTAGCTACTTATTATTTCTTTGCATTGACATACCTTATTTTTATTTTCTGGGTTCCTCCTCAGAATGGTTCCTCTAGTATTAATATCAATTGTACTAGGAAGATTACTTGTATAAACGGAGAGATAAATGTTGATGGTGAATACAATTGTAGCTCTACCGCTGCGTGTGAAATGAGAAACGATGTACGCAAGTGCTATTGCGTTAGTGGCTACTATGGAGATGGGGAGATCTGTACCAAAGGCAGTAATTATCTGGATATATTCAATGCTGGGTACACCACTAACGGAGTATATTCAATTAAACCATCTAACTGGAGTGGACCACCCTTTAATGTCCACTGCAATATGTCTCAAGAAGGAGGATGGACGGTAGGTCTTCAACATCAAACTGCATTTTCCTGTTAACGTGAGAAACTCTTGAGGGCCTCCATAAACTTCATGCAAAAGTTGAAGTAAACAGAGAAAAGTATATCTCAATCTATGAGGTTCAGACCAAACTCTTAGAGGATCTTGACTATTGATGAATTATGCATAACGGACCCAATGATATAAGCTATGCATGGGTTAAAAAGTTCATATTTGCATTAGAAGCCTAAGAAGAACTTAACTCTAAACTTCTCGGGAGTTTATTTCTTATTTATTCCGTATTGAGGGTATACTCTGATTTATGTAGTAATTTTAGTTGAATAGTAAACAAATCATTTTCATTAGATTATAGCGATAGCGTTATATGCTATTAATTTGGTGACCGTTGATCTTCCTTACTCCGATTTCTCATGGGCAAGGTGGAAAAGTGCTCCCTTTGCACAACTTGTGACCCACTAGTGACCAATTTGTCACTTTTCATAACTGGCCACTGTTACACCTTTTCAAGGTATATGAACTAAGTAAGCTATTAACTAAAGTCATCATCATTTATTTCAGTAGCTTGTAAAGCAAAGGGGAAAACAAATTCCTGTGAATGTCAAAGCTTCGTTGATGCTAAAAGTCAATGTAAAAATATTTTTGCTATTGCATCCTAGCAACTATTAACATGTATCATGAGAATGATCCTTTCATGACCATTTCGAATGACCATTTCAATTGATATTATAAATCAACACATGAACTGAGCATCATTCCTTCATTGCACATATCATTATTAACATCTACAAATCATATATGCTTCACAATGAAAGTGCGTCCCATTAGGAAGGGATATGTATGCAGGCGTCACCATTAATATTTCTTTAATAGGCGGCCATGTTAAATGTTGATCTTAATGCATTTCTTGAAATTGTTACCATAACAGATATTTCAACGTCGCATCGATGGGTCTGTGGACTTTTACCGTAACTGGACCAACTATAAGCAAGGCTTCGGTGATCTTGATCATGAATTCTGGCTGGGTAACGATAAGCTGTATTACCTTACCAATCAAGATAACTGCTCTCTTCATATAGATATGGTTAACCAATTTGGAGACCCATACTATGCAGAATATGACTTGTTCCGCATCAATGATGAGAGTGATAACTATAGGCTGTCTGAACTGGGGATCTTCAATGGAACTGCAGGTTAGTAAATTATACTAGCAGTCTGGTAACCAACACCAACACAATACAACGTCACGTTGTACTTAATTACTATACTATTACTTTTTACTATTAGCTTTAGGAGTGTTGAAAAAAGACAAAAGGCAAATAAGCATCTTGACCATTTGATGATTTTATCGTGTACTGTCGCAAAGTTTAATGGCGGTGTTCAGCTTCATTACGTGTGATATTCTATGTCGTTGTGGCCTTAGTTATCATCTCTTGTTTTACTTGGCAACATGAAGGCGAATGTGCGGTGACCAAATTGGTTACTAGTTCGTAGACAGCAGTGACTGTGGAGCGCAACAACCAGTTCACGAGCAGGAACATTTTGGGCAAAAAGACCCGAATTGAGATCATCGACAGTGGCACTTTTCTGTAGTGGTCGATTGTTTCTAATTATTTATTACGTTTATTACGTCGTCTTGACATATAAATCTAGCTCTAATGCGTATTCACTTAATCTATGTTTTAAGATCAATATATGATTAGGGGCATGTGTCCCATTCTAACTACCTGTCCAGCCCCAACTCGGTAGAGGAGCAACTGCACTCAATGAAATTATAAGGGGAAGCATTTGCTTGTTTATTTCAAATAATATCTTTGAAATTATCTAAAGGGAGCACATAGCATATTGTCTACAAAACAAACAGGTTGGCGGAAAGAAACCTTGTGACGAAAATTTTGTGGATTCATGTTCAACGTATGCGATTTCCTTAAATCATATTTTAGTGATGGGGGCACCGATCGTTTGGTTATTTCAGATGACAATACGATTGACAATGTCAGAGAATGACGGTAGTACGTAGAAGCTTGATGATTGGAGCCCCTGATTGATAGAAATTATGGACACCGTATATGCGTATCCCCATGATCATTTCAAGGCTCTCCCTCAAAAAATAGATTCTGGGTTGCTTTGTGACGTTACAGAGTATTCAACTTTCAAATGTCGTTTGTTTCTTAGGTATTGTCTTAGGGGCACCATTGAAGGCCTGTAATGCAATTTTTTGTAAGACGATTATCGGGGAGAGTGAGATTGTAGCCATGGGGTATGACGAACGTCGTCCCACCCGAGTTTTTCTGAAAAGGAATTGCTTTAAAACACACACAAAAATCATACCTTTGTGTTAAATTGTCAGAAACTTTAGACAAATATGTTAAGGACACTTAAAATTAAGGAGTTAAATGCAAATAAAAGTTGGCCATTTTGAAGTCCTTTATGGAAATAAAGGACGTTTTGTGAGTTTTTCTAAAAGTACATACTTTTAATGGCAATTTGTTTCTATTAAGAAATTTTGCCCTACATGTTTACCTCAGAATTTCATTTTGATTCTAAAGCATCCGCACTGCCCCCACTCCCGGCCACTTGCTGGTTGTATCACATAATATTTGTGCTAATGACTGTATGATCTCGTTTACTATGTAATGCAGGTGGGAATTCTCTGGAAACTCATCTGAACAACTTCTTCAGTACCTATGACAGAGACAATGATGTCAGGAAGCAGCGAAAACTGTGCTGTTGAATTCCACGGTGCCTGGTGGTACAGGGACTGCCTTCACTCTAACCTCAATGGGAACTACCACGCAGCCAATAATTCTAGATTATCTATTTATTGGTGGAATCTACCTGGAAATTGGTATAACATCAAATATACTGAAATGAAGATACGACCAAATTATGATTCATCTAAAACAACAGAAACTAGTCAAAACTAGTCAAAACATAAAACGCAATCATCGTGGCAAGCCATGACTCTATGTAACTACTGTACAATAATAACAACGTACTCGATGACATGAAAATTAAATTGATTTACCACAATGGGGTGTTTTAGTTTCGTTACTTGAAATGATTTGTGAACAAATTAGTGCCCCGTTACTGTCAACTCCATTCCCATGTTGAGGGTAGTGTATGCAATACTTCATTTTAGCTCTTAGAACAGGTAAACTTTCGCCTGTTTTTTTTTAATTATTCATTTTACCTTTCGTGGACTCTTCAAGGATATCCCAAGGAAAGAAGTTAGTAGCACAATTAAGAAAGACATTAGACTGTGGAACTTTTCATCCCAAGACGGAAAACTTTTGCAGAATGATGGCATAGAATAATATACTTCATGTGTTCTCTGTCAGACTGTGTCAACCGTCTTGAAGATTTGCTGGTTGTCCCACAATTTGCAGTTACACCAGGGGATTCCCAAAAATATTATTATTTAAATATTACGAATGTAACAAACTGACGTATTAAATTAAATTGCAAGCTGCCCTGTAAACCTGTTCTGTTAGGACTGAATCTATTACAGATTGTCGACTTTCCAGAGCAGTGGACTTTTTCCGAACATTGTAATCAATTAAAACATACAGTAAACTAGAGAATTACGAAAATAGCAACCACCGACCATGATTGTTCCTAGCCAAATTATTTTGGAACGTTCTAGTATGGAACGCCAAAAAAGTCACAACATAAAGTATGAAGATGATATGATTTGTTACGTTGTTGTAGCGAAAGTAGACGTCTATATACCCAACATATACGTCTATGTATCAAATATATAATTCATTATATCGAAATGTTATGTCACTGTACCGAAAACATACGTCGATACGGTTAGCAGCAAGTGATGATGTGTTGCAAATCCCGTATCTTGGGTAATCGTATGTAAATAAGGAAGATGTGTAGGCGTAACTGAAGCCGACAAATGGACGTAGGCGCGATGTATTGCTGCATATTCATATCACAAAGAATTCTTGTGAAATTGACATGACGGGCCGTTAGACGAGATGATTTCATCACGACTGAACGTCACTGACCACTCATGTTTGAATTCAGGTCTTTTTAGATCTTCCTCACGTGTTAAGCATCCTCTCACTGTCCTCTAACTGATATGCAGAATTTCAGCTATATCGTGGTTGGTGCAGCCAATAATGTCTACAAGCTCTGGCAATCTTTCGTTCATACCTGCCATTTTCAATATTTTCAAATGCGCAGCGCTCGAAAGCTTAACTATCTGCAGTCGACAAAAATGCAAACAACACGATTGAAATGTCTGCAGTCCACCTACACAAGATCCTTCAAGTCTTTCTTATTTACAAATAATTACTTAATTAATCTACTATCACAAAGCTGTGATGTCATGATTAGTGCAGTTAAATCATTCCACTCAAGATCAATTATACTAATGCAAGCTTTATAACGACTACTTGCAATTAGTAATGATGCCTCCAAATATGATTTCAGAGTCATGAAAAAATGATCCGCTAAATAAATGTACAGCAAGTTGACGAAATAGTGTAAACAAATTGATAAACAGGTTATGCTAACCGACGTTTGAATTGGTTAGCAGTCACTCCACTTTGATCAAAATGTTAAACAAACATTGTTGTGTCGGTAATTTCGAAACTTGCCTTACTCAACTATGTGCCATAAGCAAAGTTGTGACTTTCACTTCAAACAATTCAAGGGAATCATCCGTCATTTTAGGTAGAACAAGCGAAAATGTTAAGTGGCAACTTTTGTGAACCATTCATGGAAATGAGTTGCTATTGGGTGCCGATTGCGGTGCAAACCTGGTTATTTCGGCCCTTGGTAGGTAAGTAGTAATAACGCATAAGCACCAAGTAGAGTTTTAATGTTAAATTCAAACTTTTAGCAGAACAATATTCACAATTGTGATAAAAAATGTAATTTGTTGGGTCAACTGTATAAAAAACAAATTCAAATTATGTCATCTCATGAGCTTAACAAATAATGTGAATTGACTTAACAGAACTATTATATAAAAATGATCTTGGTGAATTGAATATATAAAATTGAGCAGATATGTTAATACGCATAATATGAATCATAGAAACTACAAAAAAAAAAACGAACACTTATGAAACAGAAAATAGAGGGAAGTGAAAGAAGAGTAACAACTGATGTATGGTAATTTAGAATTGTCACCAACTGTGGCGGACATTAACATTTTTCAGAATTAACGGTAAAACATTGTTTGTGGAAAGTCAAAAGCCCCTGCCCGTCACCTAGTTTGCAGACTATTAAATATTTCGCTGCTGAATATGTGAATAAGTAAAAGTGGACTTACTACTTTTACAAAATTATGTAATGAATTAAAATAAGAGTGGAATATGCCGTGTAAATCTATATCATATACTATTGTTGCAAATAGTTGAATGCATGACATAGCCAATGCATAAAGGCTGCAAATGTTAAAATATGTGGTGTTTTATAAAGATTCAGTGAGTGAGACCCAGTGAACTACAGTATAGACTGTTGTGTAGTGCAAAAATGAAGTGACAAAGAAAACTGTGTGCAATGTAGCATGTAATATGAAGACGTGATAAAAATACGACGTGATAAAATAGTGTGAAGGGTAAAGATGTAGTACATTTGTAAAATATATGGCTTTAATTGTGTAAATATTTAGTAAGAACCATATGCTATTGGCTCCGTAATAAAGCCCCGTCAAAGTGACTTGCAAAATAAATGTTGTTGCATAGACTAGTACAAGAGTCCAAACACGCCTGTTGCAACTATAAGGAATAGAAACAGGATTCCCTCATCACATTTCTTGGCTATTTTTACAACAAAGTTGTAGCAAGACATGCATACTCAACCATTTCTCAGTGTTTATTGTGATACTTCAAATTACATGATTCTGCATTTTTGTATAATATACTTTGTATTACATAGAGTATATATTATATACTACTATACAATATATGTATTACATATAGTATCACATATTACATGGCTTACAAAATATAGTAATATTTAAAAATACAGTAACAAGTGCAGTTTGTGCGGTATAAAATAGTGTGCATTTTACGGCAAATAATATATTTTCTTGTCAAATATTTGGTTCAGCTAACAAAAATTTAAATTCATGATTTTGGATAGATTCAGTGAATGTATTGACTAACAGTGGATGATTTTGTATTAATACATGTTCTAATTACAAAGATTACGTTACTTAAAAATACATTGGGTGGTGAAAATATTTAGTAAATATCAGGATACACATTAGCAAATTATAGAAGATAACCCTGGCAGGTATATAGTTCTAGACTAACACAAGATGGAATTTATTATCTGCTTTGATTTTTGTATCTTAACATTCAATAATAATTGCGAACTTTGCCATCACGTTGCGTAAAGTTGTATGTAGACCAGCTGATGTAGAGTTACTGACTAAAATGACTTGTTAGGTGAAAAAGTTGTTAAATATTAAAAGAATAGTCGAGAGGGTACCACTTTATATCTATAAAAATCAGTAGCAATCTGAAATTACATGACTGTGACCTACTGGATTCTACTGGTTGGTTGTTTGGTTATTTGGTTAGTTGCAGGGTGGTTGGTTGGTTCATTGGTTGCATGGTTGGCTGGCTGGCTGGCTGGCTGGCTGGCTGGTTGGCTGGTTGGGTTGGTTGGTTTGTTAGCTGGTTGGTTGGTAAGGGTTGTAAAGAATTGTGCTCACCACTTCATCAGTGCTTTTCATGGTCTCACGCGTTTGTTACACAATTTGGTGGTCAGACTTTCACTGCATATACCCGTGACCTACTGTGCTTTTAAACTGTGTATGATTTAACTTCTTCAATTCGTAGTTAACATGTCAACAAAGACCATATATTTTCTCATGTATTGTTCATTGTGATTTTTCGTGCAATTTATAAAAGTTTAGAATAAAAAAGGTTAATATAAAAGGTTAGAATCAACATTTGCAGTTCTTGAGATTGGCAGTTCTTTTCGAAAATAATAATACATCGTAAGGGCACTTGATCATACCATTTTAGTTTAGTTTTCCTTTCAATTGTATGGTTTCTCTTTCATTTGTAACTTGACTCTAAATTAACAAACTACTTTAAAAGGAATAAGCAGTCACCTCAACTTTAGTCTCAAACCATCAGCCAAATCTTACAAATCTGCTCCTCTAGACTTTACAAGTATCTCTCAGAATATTTCAAACTATTTGTATTCAAAATAAAGAAACAACTTGCATAAATTTGCCAATCTCGTAGCAAAATATAGTCACTTGATGCAAAAGAGTCATCCATGAATTGGATAGGGGATTATACTAATACAGATTGAGGTGACTGCATTCTCCCTTTAAGCTCAGCCTGATAAACTGTATTGGTAGTAGTTTATGCCTTGTATAAATTTTGTCCTATACATTTTACCTTTGAATTTCACTAAGGGTAAGACATTTCTCAGGGAAACCCACCTGTGTCCCGACCACCCCACCCCCATGGCTGTTACGCCACTGAATTGTAGAGATGATGAAATAATGACAGACCTTAATGGTCAATTCCATGTAAAAGCATTTTCACCTTAAATACCCGACACAACGCCAAGTTGAATCACATTAATGTTGTATACGCTGCTTTGGTTTGTTTGGGTTGTTGTCGTGGTGTTGACTGCTCCTGTTGTGCACGTACTGGCGGTTATGAAAACAGAAAGTTCCCGTTACACTACAGAGAGAGAGGGACGAATGTCCATGAAGATCAATTTGATTTGTTTGACGATTAGAGTTCCATTTATTCAGGCTGATTCGACTGATACACGAGTAGGTGAAAATCCAGATGACGGTGATGATTGAGAATTTAATAAAAACAGTTACATCACCATGATCAAGAGGAGAGAGAGCAAGAAATGATACGGTGGTACACACCTATGATAGTATACTTAGAAACGATGAGGGAAAGATACACGTCTACACTTCAACGAGACGATTTACCAATCTGCGCGTCAATTGCTTGCACCTATAATATTTTGCTTCTGCAGGTGACGGTCACGAGGTCAATGATCACAGTAACCAATCAGAAGCATGTAAAACCATATGTGAATTAATTGTTATGTTAGTTAATTAACATAACAACCAATTAATTGATATGTTAATTCGGGGTGTCTTGGACACCCCCAATTAACTAATCCAGTATTTTTTTCGACATAGCTTTCTGTGTAAGTGTCTTCTACGGTCATTCGTATGTATTTTATTTTTTCTTGTAACTAACGGGGGTAAATAAAGAAAAGGGGAATAAACTGGATTATACACCGAAGGGTTCGCATATGGAGGTAGGAAAGTTAAAAATGAATCTACTGTATACAACACTAACTTGTAAATCAGGACTTTTCATGTCAGGACAATAGACCATTAAAACGTTTACCAAGAATATCATCTAACAACAGAGAATGAACAGAATGATATTAATTACATACATGAGATGATAAAGCAATAAAATAATGTCATGATTTACTGAATCCCATGCATGTAAGAAAGTTTCTCCAAACAGAGTGCAACCCCAAAGGAATTTCAACATTATTTTTCCAAAACAAGGATTTTTCACCCCATGCCAGCTGAATTACATGATGCCAACTATTAGACACCACAATAACATGTTAATGTGTTTGAATCTCACAACACAGCTCTATCAAAGTGTGACTGCAAACCACTGTAATAATTGCTGAACTCTCACATAGCTCTGCCACTGTAAACCTGAAAGCATTAAACAATAGCCTCCATTCATCCCATAAACATGTCTATTCACTGAACAGTGGACATTGTCCAAACAACTTAGCGCCCTCCATACACCATAATATGGCCTAACACAATAAGCCCTACGTTTCAACCTTTTCTCCCTGGACAATTAACTATAGTCTGACACATTTCGTGAGGACACAAAATAAATGACAGCAAATCTCAACATACTTCGAATAACGTAACTTACACAGTTCAAGATCGTCTCAGATATTCTGAAGAGAACGGTACCTGTTATAGAATCGAATATTTTGATATATTCTGTATCATAGAGCCAATCACATAACATTAACACAAGTGAGAATTCTCAATTTACACTAACCAGATCATCTTGTTTAGGTAGTACTTTGTTTGGATCCAAAGGGAAGAGGAGGAGCAACAGTGACATCCGGGTCGAAAATATTGTTTCAAAAGTTAATGAATAAACTTTATTTTGTAGAGGAAAATTATGCAACACTTTTGTTGCATCAAATAGCACAGAGCTGCCGTAGTTGGGGGCGGGGAAGCCATGGCCTTGAGTAACGGGGTTTAGGGGGATCGCAGGAGTGCAAAGGGGGACTGTGGAGTCTTAGAAGACGATTCCATGGCGTTCTACGGGGAATCTTTTATCAAACCTTTTCATATTGTTACATATGTAACTCCTGAAAACAGCTGACCGAGTGTGGATTTTAAAGGACCCAATGAAAAAAAGTGGAGGCTGTGAAAAAAGGGATGCGGAATTCATCAGGATTCTTATTCCATCTTACCAATCTGCCATTTTTCATAGAGTATCATTATTTTGTTTTATTAATTGAAAATTGAAGATATGAGATCTCTTTTTTAAGGCCGATTACCTACAGTTCAAAACGCTTGGAGCGAGCCATTTCATGCCATCAGAGGGGTGGGGTGGTAAAGCCATACTTTTCCTTGGGGGCCAGCTTATGGTGGCGCTCCACTTATAGTAATAAATGTGCCCTTTTTAGTTTAGTTTAGTTTAAAAAAGGATCAGGAGGGACAATTAAGTCCCCATCAAGGACCTTGAAAAGAGAGATACAAAAATCAAACTCGGTCACAAAGACTCAAGTACTAAAGGTTTAAGAGACGTAACCTGCTGTTATAGGGGACGCCCTTGAAAACCCTATTCAATTTAGTAGCCCTTCGCTGGACTTTCTCAAGTAACTCCTTATCTTTAGAAAAATATGGGTTCCAAGCTTGAACAGCATACTCTAAATGAGGTCTAACCAACTGCCTCTAGAGTCTAACAACGTCTTCCTGAAGGAAACTGAAATTTCTCTTAATCATACCTAAATGCTATTTGCTTTTTTAGCTGCTTCAACACACTGCTTAGCTGACTGTAAAGAAGAGCCTATGTGAACACCTAAGTCCCTTTAACAGAAACCTCTTGCAGTGACTGTCCATTTAAAGTGTACGAATACTTAGGATTGTTATTGCCAATATGCATTACCTTGCATTTATCAATATAGAACAGCATTTGCCACTCCTGAGACCAAGTGAAAACCCTGTTTAAATCCTTCTGAAAACTTTTTGAATCACCTACAGAGGAGACCTCAGAATACAATTTGGTGTCATCAGCAAACTTCTTGGCTCTGCACACAATATCAGCATTAATGTCATTAATGAAAGCAATGAACAGGAGAGCACCCAACACAGACCCCTGGGGGACCCCACTAGTAACCTCCTGCCAAGAAAGAAGCGCAACCATTTAAAACCACTCTCTGTTTCCTATTACATAACCAATTCTGAATCCAGGTCAGTAATTAAGAACAGATACCCATACTCTTTAATTTAAGCAAAAGACGTTGGTGGGGAACCTTACCAAAAGCTTTCTGAAAATCCAGAAAAACAACATCAACATACTTCTGCCTATCCAATGAACTAGTAACGTCTTCCATGAACTCCAAAATATTGGTAAGGCACGACCTTTTCTGACAAAAGCCATGTTGAGACATTCTGATTAAAGAATAACTACTGAAGAAACTAACCATAGACTTTTTAACAATAGATTCCATGACCTGCATTCCATGTCTGCACTAGGATCCCTAAGAGAAACAACACTTTCCTTAACCTTCTGCTTAGACCTAACATAAGAAAAGAATGAATTCGGGTTGTCCTTAATATTATTAGCTATACTCTGCTCGAAATTCAGTTTAGCTTTGGAGATTAACCCTTTCACTTTAAGTTGGTGAATGTTAAACTTGTAAAGGTCAGAAACAGAGTTACTCATCCTATAACGCCTCCACATTTTCCGCTTTTGTCTAATGGCACACCTGACTTCTTTAGTAATCCACGAAGGCCTACAACTTTAACGACACCGCAACTTCCACGGAACATGATGATTCATAACATACTTCAATGTATCAGCTATGAAGTCCCAAGATCTGAGGCACTTTTGCCACTCATTCCATTTACCCAGTCTGTACCTTTGAATAGATTGTCAATTGCTACAGTATCTGCTTTAGAAAAATCGGGATCCTTTCCTTACTTATAGAAGTGAACCCCTCACAGACAACATCAAAATATGTTTTTTATGTTGGATCCATTCTGAAAACCTCGTAGGTAGGGGTGGGCAAGTGAAGATGCAGTTTGAAAGTGCATTGTATGTGGTAACTCTATCCATACATTAAAGACGAGCGAAGTACCAGAAAATTAGAGGGTTTTGGGGGGTTTGAAAATTTCTGACTACTAGTTCCAACTTTGAGAGACTACGCGCACCTTTATTGTAACCCATCCCCAAATAAATTTTTAACAGTTTGTTGTAAAGTAGGGCCTAATGCAAGAAGGGTCTCAATGAAAAGTCGGACTAGGGGACTCTTCCCGCTACACCCCCCCCCCCCCCCCCCCCCGCTTCCTCTCCGAAGTCAGTGTTGCGCCGACAGGGTGTGCAAATCATTTGCCAATAATAAGCCATCGTAAGTCACGATGTGGGCAAGCAACCATTGTTTAGCCTTACAGAAGGAGGTTCCTGGATACATTCGCTGTGTGTCAATTGCGTTGGTGGTGTGAATCGATCATATTGCAGGAAACAATCCAGCAAGAGAAGTTAGGATTGTATTTAGTTGTATACATCCTGAGTGATCATAACATGGCTGCTTCCGTGTGTTGTTCAAGGAAAGAGGCAATCCAAAGATATCTTGTTTACTTTCTTGTCTGCATTTTAGTTCAGCTAAGGACAGCTGCAGCAGAATACTTGAAGAATGAAGCTATTTTGGTGTCACTGAATTCTCAAGAACTGAACCAGTTCCCTTTGTTTTATCCTGGCAGTGAAACGAACAGCGACCACTGTGACGTTTCGACGCACTTAGAACGGTTTAGCAATGCATCCTCTAACTTCATTCTGTGTTCCTCAACAAAAGCAAAACCGGTCACATTTTGTGAAGACTGCTCATCTCAGTATCAAGGAGTCCTAACAGTTGTGAGACAAATAGAAAATGTAATTTCAATCACAATTTAATACGCCGTTTGTTCATTTTGAAATTGAAGTTACAGTATCCACCTAGGCCTACTACTACACTGTACTGTACCTGTTACTGTACATATATCATGCCACCACCGCAGGCCTAGATCTAATTGGCTGGTTAATGCCAGGACGAACTGTGGCATTGTGGTTACTGCACTCAGGGAGGTGCTAGAGAAAAAGATACAACAGAAGTTTCTTCTTTGAAGGAGCCAAGTTTCCGCTGTAATCGTCTCTTTTGTTCACCTCTCAAAGATTCAATGGGGTTAAAGGGTATTAGGAACTTAACGTAAAAGGTCTTCTATGTTGTCTACTCCGTTGTAAATTACCTATTGATAAATTTTGCCTATAGCTACTGTATAGCATTGCCATTCGTTATTCTTGAAAATCAGTTTTCAACTTCCGACGCGGTCTGATGCCTATCGCAGTGGAAAAATTTGATGTTGTGTTACTTATTGAACATGGATACACCCTCTGCAAACTTGCGAAAATCAGTGAAAATCGATAAAATACAACAGTAAAATATAGTCTTATGATCGTTTTCGTCATTTGCATATGGCAAAGGTCTATGTCTAATTCTTATATACCAGTCTGTCTTGATTCCAAAGAGATAGCCAGTCGTTTCGATTTTTGAGACAGTGGTTTTGGGTTGATTGTCGTCAACGATTCTCGCATCAAAGCTTTTTGCTACGCAATCCTTTTCAAAGATTACAAGCAGGTGTGAATGGAGATTACAGTACGTGGATGTCCCTAGAAGTAAGATACATCACACAAAAGTAAAACGGCACTCTAAACTGTTCTTATCCCTTGATGAATTGAAAGTAATCACGCCAGAGAAAATCTAACAGGATTAGCATAACTTAACCGCCCCGTTGTATCTCCTTCTCTAGCACCTCCCTTCTGCACCTATTGCAAAGCCTTAACTCATAACCATATTTAAAAATGTAGACCAATGATCTGTACAGTAACTTAGCCTTGGATTAAGTCAGGTGCAATGTAACACATGGTTGGAAAACCTTGCTGAATTTCCCGGGAACACAATAGAAAATCTACCGATTTCGTGACCTTCTTCACTAAAAAGCTATACATCAGTCCTGTGACAAATAGTAAAATGAAACTTTCATGTGGTAATGTTGCACAGAATCATAGACCACTACACACTGTCAACTACAAGCTGTACATACTACTTACAAACAGCTCTGCGGGTTTGACGTAGGAAAATCCCGACATGTTTCCAAGAAAAGTTTTTAACTGCAAAAATGTCAACACCTGACCCTAAAATGATAATCTTCCCTATCTTACATAAAATGGCTCATTTTACAGTATATTCTCAAAACATTAATTTATAGGCGGCAATTTCTTCGCCACTCGGATATTCGCTTCCCCTTAAGTCGCTTTTTGGTCAGCTCCCTTCACTTTTCAAAACATCGATTACTATGTTTTTACCCTTTTAGTGTACAATTTTCTCATTTATTTGACGGTTTGTAGCTTGGTGTTTGGACGTTAACCCCAATCTAAACTCACACAAAACACCTGTGACATTTATGGCATTCATACTGTAATACTCAAATTCAGCCACCTGTTGCAACTATGACATTGTATCGAACTTTTTTATCCCTGTTATGTGTGACCATTAACAGGCAGTAGAAATTTGCAGTAAATAAAGAGTCAAAAATAAAGGTCATCCACCCATATTTCAAAATGGTTTAATAGAGGCAATTTTTTTTACTGCATGTGCTGTACCGTTGTTTGGCGCTAACATTGCACTGTGTGTACAGTAAGACTGTAAATGTAAAGAAGGTACAAAGGTCAAGCCATTCCACATGGGTCTATTTGTGCCGCTATGTACTGTATGTATTCTGTGTACATACATACTGTACCTATGAAAGCACTCAGTTCTCATTACTGTAATTGCACAGAGAGGCTGTCGAGCTGAGTTCAGAAAAAAAAAAACTGACGGAGATGAAATTGTGCACGAGCACTGTGCGTGTGATTTGTGGGCATTGGGGTTCATAGGATATTTAGGGCAGCCTAAGTGTGCCTTAAAGTAAACTGGCAATAATTTCTGGTAACTTGCGTGCTTGTTGTGGATATACTGGACATTGAGGTTAGGGATAGAGGTAACCTGCGCTATTTGCCTATGTGAGTATCATAAGCAATAACGATCAACAGAGCTTCTTTTTATATTTTTCATGAGGTCATGTCTTTTACCCCTGAAGTAAATTAAAGCCTACCTGATACATTTAGTTGATGTGAGATGTAAATAACAGGAAATGGTCTAAGAATGCAATTGTCAAAAATTTGAGATGTGCTCTGGCTTCGTATTTTCTAGTTCTCTCTGTGCCAAGCGATGGTGGCACTCTGCGTTGATACAGAAGTGGCCTATGCAGGCAACAGTAAGATATTTTGCTCATGGCTCATGCTGACTTTCAGATAAATTTTCGAATGTTACCCCACTGAAAAAGCAAAAGCAATTTAATAGGTGGAAATAATCCTGACAAAAGCAAACTTTTCACCCCAGTTCCAAACATGAATATTTTCTCTTTGATTGAGAAAATGCAGACCTGAGTATTTCAAGCTTAGGGAGGTACAGTACTTGCCGCCTTTGACACCCCAAAATAGGGTTGAGTCAGGTAACTAGGTGCCTGACCAAACATATGTATGGGCACCTGAAACTAAAATGAACAAAACGTGTACATGTCTGAAGAAAGTAAAACCCCTTTTCATGTTAGGATGCTTGATTCGCTGACAGCAAAATTGTTTTCATTCTGATCTCTGAATAGCACAATTAAGATGGACAATTGTTTGCATGTAGGTGTTCGAATCAAAGTGGTAGAAGAAACAGGCCCAGAGATTTTGTGAATGAAAAAAGAGTACTCTGTTTTGGACTCTAGTTCTTGGAATTTTCAAGATCAAAATGCTTGCATCCTGTGAAAATTTGTTTAGATTCTGCAGTTCTGAAACCACATGGCACATTAAAATCTTTGCTCTGAAGGTATTAACCTTAGGATGACAACCACTTTAGCCTGGCAAAAGTTTGATCAGAACAAATAGTGATTAACATTGCCTCGAAACTTAACATTCTCCATGAAATGTCACAAATGTCATTTAAGCCAAACTACTGTAAATTGCACACTAAAGATTTTTAGGCTAAAATACAGTACATGAAATTGTCTCATGGAAACAAAGAGAAAAGATCATGAAAAGCCTTCCAAACATTTACGAGAATTATATCCTTATGTGCTGAGATGTATTTGACACGCATGATCTTGGGTAGGACTATTTTGAAGGTGAACAGCAAACCATTTATGCTGTAAGTTATGGAGTGAAGTTTGAATGATAGCTCATTCATCAATTTGTAATGGCTTTTAATATTTGGATTCAAGGTTTGAATTTGTAGAAAGATGGTTTTGTTGACTGGTTGTGATAGCGTTAAGTGCTAAGTGCATAGCTCTATCCAGGCTATAGTATCTAGATATCGCATTGTCTTTGTGTTTTCATGCATTCATGATAAGGCTTGGTCCAAATTCAAAGTTAGGCTAGCCTTGTTTTGGTGCCTTATATGTCTTACTAATGGCAAATGGCACGTCCCACCCCTTCCCTTTTCTTACACCCTGACGGTGCTCTTGATAATTTCTGTCCATCCTATTTAAATTCACTTTCTGCGACTAATTTTTGGTTCCTTGTGTCAGCAAAGGAACGCATGCAGTCACGTTGGCATGTGTGTGGGTGGGGGTGTGTGTGTGCATCTGTGACACTTGCTTAGGTACGCTCTAACTCAACAGGGGAAAGTCAGATGAAAGTCAAACTTGGTATGTAGGTTTGCCATATTGAGAAGGTGTGCCTAGTTGTTTTTGGTGGAGGTCAAAGGTCATCTGGGGGAACTGGGGGCAAAAGTCTCTTTTGCTTGGGTACGCCGTAACTCAGTAGGGGAAAGTCAGATGAAAGTCAAATTTGGTATAGTAGGTTTGCCATATTGAGAAGGTGTGCCCTATTGTTTTTGGGTGGAAGTCAAAGGTCATCTGGGGGAACTGGGGGCAAAATTCTATTTCACTTGTGTACGCTGTAACTCAATAGGGGAATGTCAGATGAAAGTCAAACTTGGTATGTAGGTTTGCCATATTGAGAAGGTGTGCCCTATTGTTTTTGGTGGAGGTCAAAGGTCATCTAGGGGAACTGGGGGCAAAAGTCTGAAAACCTTGTTATGTTTATGACGTTTTTGTGTACCCCATTAAATACCACAGGGACATTTTGGTGGCGACATTTTGGTCTAGGGACAATTTGACTGGAAAGCGGCTAGTGCATGGCACTGCAATGTAGGAGATGTTGTAGAATTTTGTTCCAACAGGGACTTAAGTGTACCTTCGATAAAGTAAAAAAATTAAAACTGTGATGCAAAGCTTAAAAATGGTTTCAAATGGACCAAATCTCACATTTGGAGGACCTTCCAGAGTTGAAAATTTGAAATATTACAGTAAATGGTAAAGCTTTTGCTTTCAGTTCAGAATGGTAGATAATTGTATTATTTGTGATGTCATTCTTGTACTACTCAAATTAGCCTACTTTGTTTCTTCTATCGAAAGTCCTTGCACCTCCTCATAAAATGTGATTATCACAAAACAGAAGGACATCATAAATTATTGCAACTTTGATTAATGACTATACAGTACAGTATATTTCACATTAAGGGAATATATATTTTATATCAGTATATATACTGTACAGTATATCATATAGTTTATCTCAGTAATGGAACAAGATGTGTGAAGATGGTAAGCCCGCAATAGTATGATAAATAGCTGGACTCACTGTCCAACTTCTGAAATATATTTCCTTGTAAATGTAGAATGTAAGGTACCCTTAAAGCATAGTCAATGAACACATGCAGGTTCTGTACATGTGCCTCTGTCTAGCGCATGTATATTTTCAGCTGTTTGCAGAACATGAAGGGGGGGGAGGGGGGTGAAGTGACAACATGAACTGCATCTGCAGCAGTTCTTCAAATTGAAGGGTTCATGGGCACAATGTGGGTCAAACATAGTCCAAATGTGGTAACAGTATTGATATCATAGGTTAAAGTAACCTAAAATTAGATTGTGCGTTCTTTTGGTGGCTGCTGGCCCATCATCATATCAAAAAAAAAAAATGATGGAAGTGCTGTACATACTGCACACCTTAAAAACAATGTTCAGGAACTGAACATTCTTCTGAAATTGTTTTCCTGTCATTTTGTAAACATGTTTAGACTTTTCGGCCTGGCATATTTCAAGACATCAACATACTAACATTTATAGTGATTGAGGTACCATTGTTATCATGACACTGTATGCAGTAGTTAGTCCCAATTATGTGCACAAAGTACAAACGTATACATACAACAGTCACAGATAGTCTACTGGAATGAAAAAAGAAATAGAAAGAGAAACTTGTAAGTTCAACCTTAATTGAGTTTGAAGGTTACAGCAATCAGTGGGACAGAAAGTCAGGGATGGAAACTAATGCCGGTGAAAACTAAGAGATCTGTGCACAATGTAATTGCATTTAAATACAGATTAAGGTATGGTAGGCCTCCTGTGCCACATTTTCGTTTTCATAATTGGCTTACCAGTTTATAGTCTTATTTGGAGCCAAAAACTTTATTTATTTCAAAAGTTCCTTGAAAGTACTGCACAGTACTGCAGAATTTAATCAGTTTTTAGAGGAACATTACTACCTTATCATTACTGGTGGGTTCCGGCCTTGATAATACTGCCAAAATTTAGAAACCTATAAAGAATTGTATTGCTGATGCATCAATCTCTTTAACAAAATTTAATGAAAGAATTCCAAGAACATGTCTCTGCAAGAAGCTTTGTTTTCAGCACCCCTAGGCTTTAAAGGGAAATGGTGCTTTGAGAATATACCAACATGGGCATACAAAGAAAATAGCTTTAATTATTGTTACTGTAATCAATGAGGCTCATCAATAAACATTTGCAAAAACTTCATCTCCTCAAAACATTATGTAGCTGATGAGTAATGGAAGATTCATCATTTGAACTTTCGAAAGTTTGTGTGAACAAATTATTGTTGAGTAGGACTGTCACAACCAGGGGCGGAGTTTGTTTCTCCCCTCCCACCCCAAATTTGTCAGAGTGACGATAGTGGAAAATCTGAAATGCCAGTAGGAATTTTCACCTCTCAGTCTATTAGTACAGCAGCTCATCTTATCCATACATAATATGCCAAATATTGCACCAAATTGTGTCTAAGGTTACCTGGTGCTTTTTCAATAAATCTGAAATACCTGATGGAATTTTTTCATGTTAAAGTGTAGAAGTGATGGTATTCGCAAAACATGGAATACCAGTTGGAATTTTTCATATGTCAGTCTAGCTCATGTTATGACATAGGAAGATGCCTACCATTGTAGCAGATGTATTCAGTAACCTTATCGATTGTGTTTTTGATATGTGCCATCTGGGGGTTTTGACAAGACAAAATATTTTGTTCACTCAGTGCAAACCAATGGAGGCGTTCTCAGAAAGTAATGTAGCTGATTATTCACAAACATAATTCATGCAATCTCTGCCCCACCCCCCCCCCCAAAAAAAATATCCAGGTCTCAGTGTTCTTATGTGTTCAGCCGCCAAGTATTTGCCAAAGTTCTCAAAGAAAAATGGAAGAGGTTGCATAACGATTCTTGTATAATAACCTCAACCCAAATGGTATGTACTGTATTAGCAATTTTCGTAGATTGATTTTTCTTTTCACATGAATTAAGGAATTGCAGACATGGTATCCATACTCCAAGGTTGGGTACATGCAGCTCAAGTACTGTTCACCTGGAAAGTGCCGTTTCCTGCGGACTGGAGGAGTTTGAAACCCATTGTATGCTCCTTACCAACCAATGATGGCACTCCGCTTAGATTTTCCTGCCGTTACTTGGCCTCCCATTTTCTCCAAGCTTTATCTTTTGTTTGTTTTGCCTGATAATGCCCTTCCATTCTTCACCCCCTATTGAGAACTTAAGGCATTACTGATGTCTGTAACCATCTACTGTAGGTGGCATTGCCACATACTTGGAAAACTACCCAGCCGGTCAGAAGTTTTACTTTTTACCTTCACACCCTCCTCCCAAAGATGTGACCCTACAGCTACAGCCCTGTTGTTGAGCCACAAGTAAATGCATATCTATCTATGAGAAACTTATTTCTTGAATGAAGGCTGCTGTCCTTGCTTGTTTAAATGATCTTTCATTCTCTATCCTCCAACATTGGTTTTAGTTAAAAGTATGATTGTCCTCTGTAAAACAGACACATTTCCTGTTAAGATATCTGTGCATATGTGTGCATTTGTAGATGGTATTGCCTTTGATTTGATCATGATGAGAATCAATAAGACTATTGTAGTGTCTTGTATTTAAACTTGCCAATTTGCCATCATGTTCCTATGCTAAACAGAGCCTCTGACCAGAAACCTGTACCTTAATTGTGGCCACTTTTTGAGTGCCCTTTACGCTTTGCACTGACTTCCTGTAAAACAAACTTAGATCTTGATTATTACCTTGAACATATTAACCATAGTTGATTTCACTTTTAATTTTATTTCAGTGATTTGTTTTGGTTTATCATTAGTAATACGTGTTACGATCCTATTCCCGATTCGTTAATGTCCCCCCAAGAAAATCAAAACTCCAAATGTTGTTACTAGATTTCTTAGCTTTGCAGCTTCATATCTTTCTTGCTGTCTGATAGTAGACAAACTGCAAGCTTGCATCATTTCAACTTCAAGATTTAAGTTAGAATAACTCATCTTTTGAGGGAGGGTCTTACTCTTGACAATTTATTTACCATCTTCCCACATTTGTATTTGGCTTTATTCATTACTTTCCTTCATAAAGCAAATTTGAATATGTTTGTAGTAATTTGCAATATTTATCATTGTATGAAAAGCTGATATCATTATAGATCTGTACAGTGCTATGGATCACATTTACAACGATACTCAGCCTAGGGACATTACAAATTGTTTCCAAAGTTGTCACAATTGATCTCCCCTTGTAATGTTATTTTTATTCTTTACAACAGGACACGCATTGTAGAGACAAAATCCTGAATTCAGATATCCTCCAGATTGTGAAGAAGACTCAAAAATTTGTTGAAGACCTCTGGAAAGATGGGAATTGTGAAAGTAAGGTTTAGTCCAGTACCTTTGAGTGTCTCTAGTGCAGTACCTAATAGTGTCTCTAGACCAGACACTTGGAGCGTCTCTACAGCAGTGCAATCCATATTAGAGGCTCTAGTCCATTCCCATGGAGTGCCTCTAGTCCGGTCCCTTGCGGTGTCTGTAGACCAGACCCTTGGAGTGTCCCTAGTCCAGTCTCATGTGGAGTGTCTTTAGTCCAGTCTCATGGAGTGGTTTATTGATTCCTTGCGAAAGCAAAAGGAATCTGCGATGGTGATGCCGTGTGTGTGTATGTGGGGGTGTGTGTGTATGTGACACTCTTCTTGTAAACACTCTATCTCAAGAAGGATAACCAGTAGAGCTCTCATACTTGGCATGTTGATACCCTTCATCGAGTAGATGATCCCTATTGTTTTTGGTGAAGGACAAAGGTCGTTTGAGGTCACCAGAGGTCAAAATGTGAAAACATTGTAAACACGATATCTCAAGAAGGGTAACTTAGACTGATGTCATACTTGGTGTGTGGGTTGGTCATATTAAGTAGATGATTCCCATTGTTTTTAGTGAAGCTCAAAGGTTATTTAAGGTCACCAGAGGTCAAACTGTAAAAACTTTGTAAACACCATATCTCCAGAAGGGTAATTGTGACTGTTGTCATACTTCGTTTGTGGGTTGGACAAATTGAGTAGATGATCCCAATTGTTTTTGGTGGAGGTGAAAGGTCATTTGAGGTCACCAGAGGTCAAACTGTAAAAACCTTGTAAACACAATATCTCCAGAAGGGTAACTGTGACTGATGTCCTACTTGGTGTGTGGGTTGGTCATGTTGAAAAGATGATTGCTATTGTTTTTGGTGGAGGTCAAAGGTCATTTGAGGTCACCAGAGGTCAAACTGTGAAAACCTTTGAACACAATATCTCCAGAGGGGTAACTGTGACTGATGCCATACTTGATGCGTGAGTTGGTAATAATAAGCAGAAGATCTCTATTGTTTATAGTCAAGGTCAAGGGTCATCAGAGGTCAAACTGTAAAAATGTGTAAGCAAAATATCTCCAGGAGTCTAACCTTGATGTGTGGATAGTAAGTAGAAGTCTCTTGTTTTTGGTGGAGGCCACAAAGGTCATTTTAGGTCACTCAAGGTAAAAACTTGCTAACAGATTATCTCCAGAAGGGTAATGTTGATTGATGTCATACTTGATGTGTGGGTTGGCCATACTGGGTAGGTGATCCCTATTGCTTTTGGTGGACGTCAAATGTCATTGAGGTATAGAAGTCACTAGGTGTGTTTTGATTTGCTGTTTCAAACTTTCACAATTCTGTAACTTAGGGAATTTTTATATTTTTGTCTCCTTTGTAGATTGCTTCAACCCACACCAGACTTCACAGAAAGGCTCACCCAAGTATGAATTCTCAAATAAAACCAAACAATTTCTTGAACTCCACAATAAAACAGAAGAATGCTTCCAGAATCATAGCTCATCTGTAAGTGGTGCTTTCCCTTTTTTCACAAGTTTTTCACTTGAAAAATAAAAATTTCTGAGAGTTTTGTTTCCCTCATTGGTAGCACCAGACTTCAGATGAAACATATTGCCACCTATCCATTGTATCATCTGACCTATTTGCCACCTATCAATAAAAAAACAGCAACTTCTTGTCACCTATCGAGTGGACCCGGTAACCCACTGCCACCTATCTATTGTAACGTCTCACCTGTTGCGATCAATTAATTGTAACCACTAACCTATTGCTACTGTCTGTTCATTGCAACCAGCAACTTATTGCCACCTACACATTGTATCCTTTAACCTATTGCCATCTATCCAGATGTTGTAGAGCGTGACCTGTTTTCACCTATCAATTGGAACCACTAACCTTTACCATCTATCCATTGTGCCCTGTAATTTATTGCCACCTATCCATTGTAACCTCCAACCTGTTACCACTTATCAGTTGTAGCCACTATCCTATTGCCATCCATCCATCCATTGGCTGTAACCAACAAGTTCCTGTCACCTAACTATTGTGCACTGTAATCTTTTGCCACTTATCCATTGTGACCTGTGACCACCTATCAATTGTAACCAATAACCCATTATCACCTGTTCAGTGTTACCAGCAACTTATTGTCACCAATTCATTGTAACCTTTTGCCACCTATCCATTGTAACCTCTGACCTGCTGCCCCCTATGGAGTACCCAAACTCTGACCTAATACCATCTATCCGTTGTAAACTTTGACCCGTTGCAACCCATGCATTGGGTTGCCATGTTTTGTGTTTGGTTCCAGTGGTAATTATTTAGCAAGTGTTTATGCTTCCATAAGTGTTTCTGTGTTTGTTTTGAAAGCTACACTGAAAGGAAATTTTTCCATCTTTTTCTCTATTTGTTCCATCAGGAAATTCAAGATCATGACAGCTACTTTTTGGAGAAAAGTCCTGTTTGCTGTGAATGTAATGGTACATACCATGACCTGAACAAGCTCTATGAGCACATGGGATCATTTAAGGATATATGCATTGATATAGTTGAAATGGTAAGAAGAAGAAGAAGTATTACTTTGTATCATTTGACATCATGCAAGCCACTATCGACATCTACACGCTACATCTGCAGCAACTACACGACAGCTAATAGAAAAGAAGCTGTAAATGGGAACGTGTCACGTGTTGCTAAACACTTGTGCATTGCATGCTGACTGTGAGATTACAGTGCTATGTGCTGCAAGCAGGGTGGAACTTGAAGGAATTTTGAAAGAATTGGCCCTCGAAGACCTGTGAGAAAATTTCATCGAACAGAAGTTTATTACCCTAGTGCAATGCTTTCTTTCACAAGTTTGTAGTGCTGTAAATTTATGAGGCCAAAGAATAATTTACATGTCAACTTACTACTGTGCTTGATGATCAAGTAACAATTCTCCTTAGTGTGCTTTCTGACAGTTTCCTTACTTTCCTTTAACATTCTAGTACAAAAAAATAAAACTTGTGCATCTTTGGAAATGCTTCATGATTGATTACCTGTATCAAAAGAGCAAATTGCATCGAATGGTCAAACTAAAAGATTTCCTAGGACTTTGTGCGACAACATATATACCGTGCAGGTCTAAACAAATTTCTCCGAACTAAAAATCCTTCCAATCCATGCGTAATCAGTAAAACCATTGCTCTGCTTTGAAAAACACACCCGTCAGCATTTCTGGGCACGATCTCATTGGTCAGTAGGTCTCCACACGACAACTAAATTGACCAGTAGCATTGTTATAGGCGAAGAGAATCCACATGAGGCCTTTGTGGGAAGTTTTACTATGCCCACAGTTAACTTATTCCCATGGGATTCCAAATCTCTGGGCTTACCTGCAGTTGCGCTCTGTTGGTCTGTGTGAAATAAAACCATGTTCGTGGAAACACAATATTGGTGTATTAACTATAGCCTTTGGATATGTTGACTGGTATATGGACATTAAAGAGTCACTTTGAGTTGTTTCATGAAATTCAGTTTGCCTTCCCAAAAGGTCAAACCTGTCATTTTTGTGTCAAGTTGCCTAAACGTAAGACTTGTAGTGACAGATCGATGGTCAAACTAAGCGGATCTCCATGATGTATCACATATAGATGGCCACCACTCGGCAAGAAGTGAATGATTTAAATTGGTTTTGGAAAAGGTGCGACCATTCACTCATTTGTACTAATTCATGGGCCAAAGGCAGTACAAATCATGGAGAAAAATTAGAAAAAATCGACAGTTTTCATTATAATTGGATGTGAGTACTGATACTAATTATCAGCATCGTTACTCATCGTTGCACATCAAAATTTTCACAAATTTATTGATAAAGTTCAAACTTCTGCACTTTGGTGCTCTGGTTTATGAAAGTCTGAAAATTGTGCAGTCCTGCAGATCTTGGTTGTGCAATGTTGATGATTTGGTAGAATGTTGGTGATTCCTATAGTATGACATAATGATATGTAAATGATACCTTCATGGTGTTCAGGTATGAGCCTCTGCACCACTGGTGCTCTAGTTGGTTGACAAATTTGACATCGCATTGTTTCTAATAACAAAGTGTAAAGGTACTGCCGATGACACCCTATTCAAGGTATTGCCAGCGGCACTCTTTAACACTCTTTTCCCATCATGCACACGTTTTCTGCTTACATTTTCCCCATAAATACTTTGTGTCTGACTTTGACACACACTGTTGTCTGCTTATAGCTCGTGACATCTTTTTCAAGGTTGTAATCTTTCTCTCCACCAGATGAATATGACCCGTCGTCATTGGAACGAGTATAACTGTACCATACACCAGACTGATTACACCGCCGTGGTATCCATCTCCATCATGTGTTGCTGCCTACCGGTTGTCTTCTACCTGTTTGCAATGTTCCTCACGAGGAAAAAGGTCATTCGAGGTAACTGTCTTTTTGACTTTTAAGAATGGCTTTTGTAAGCAATGTTTTGTATAGATGTGTGGCAATATGGCCTTTTGATGACATTTTTGTCACTAAATGTCGATTGGAACGTCGCCAAGGTTATTTGTCAGATGATTCTGCAATATCTTGCATGATTTTTTTCTTTTTTGACCTGAGACCTCTGGTGACTGTTTTGTTGGTCTGTGGATACAGTTGTACAAGATAATGAAAAAGGCAATACATTACACTCCTGTGGTGCTACTACAGTATCTGAAGTTATTGATCTTCTGTGAAAAGTCATGAAAGGTCAAAATACTAAAACTGGGTGTGGGGGTGCAGTTGCAGCAGAGGCTGCATCTTTTCTTTTCCTTTCGTGGGAGGCAACCGGTGTCCATCATTACTTACATACCAGCAAGATTTTTGGGAAGTCAACCCTGGGGGAGTGCCATAGTCAGTTGGCACAGAGTGTTTCAGAAAATATTGCAAATAAAGTACCCGTTAGATCTCTGGAAATTGCTTTCCCAGGCCTCTGCAGGTGCCCTTCCACTTTTACGTAGCCCCAAAAACTGCTAAGGAAGCATGGCCCCTGCCCCTCACCCATGTTGCCACTGCTGCTGATTTAGTCTATTTTGAGGTCTGGGATGGACATAAATTGAATTCTCACTTTTGCAAGAGATCTCAAACATAACGTCAACTTCATTAAATAACAATAATTTTGAAGCAAAAACAAAGAACTTGAGCCCCGTAAAAGAAAGCAATAGTTTGGAACCAAAAACAGTCAATGAAGGATCGCCAAATTGGTGTCGACTATTTTCATGCTGCTTCCAGATTCACCATAGGACTCGACAGTCAACCTCTGTTGAAAATTTGAACATTGTACTTTCATACTGCCGCAATAATACATTGATTAATTTGAAATGTGCTGCTACACTTGTCTGTTTAAGCACCGCTAACTAAATGTCCTCATTTAAACATATGCAAGCCTGCACTTTTTACTGTGACTAGTTTACCAGCTTCCAGTGTAAAAGTTTGTGTTAGTTGCAATTCACTTGTGTCTACTGAAATGGAAATAGGAGAGTTGAAGATGTCCTTGTTTTTGAAGCAAATAGGAATAGTATTCACAAAGCACATTGTTTGCAGTTACAGTTCTACCATCAAGCACAGACTGGGAGTGACAGAGTGGAATACTAGCAGGGGAGGACTCTGGAGCTGCCTCTGCCAAAGGCATTGTTCATTGATGCTGCATTTTAGCCTTCCATTACACAGCAATATATGTGCACATATTGTAGGCTGGCCTATACTCTACTCAGTAGGCTACACCATGCTGCATGACTCAGCAAATCTATTTTCAGTTGGCCGGCATTGACAATGACAATTATTGACAAAGACTCACACACATTCAATCTGTTATGTGCTAATCATTTGGCATGCGAAAATGTGTGTGAGACCCAGTGGCTGCACAGGGATTTTAGATTTGGGTCAGCAAATGAAGGGCAAAAGAAACCAGGGGGGAGCTCAAAAAATTGACAGTGCTGTAGCCTTAATTATTCATTTTGAAGTGATAAAATATATACTTGTGGTGAAAATGTAGGGGGGACAAATGGTCTCCTTACACCCCCCCCCCCCCTACATGCCATAATCCCAAGCATTTTTGATTGTCTGAAGTACAGTTTAAACATTGGCAGAAATGCTACTTATCTTTCCCGTAAATGTTGTTTAAAATGTGAACACTAGCTCTATTGTTACAACTTTTGAGTAGTTTATGTTTGTAGTTGTGGTATGATGGTAGATTAGCGGATAATTATTAACAATTAAAGTCTGCATTAATATAAATTAATTTAAAAGAGGGTAATGTCTACCATATTATTTCTGAAAATTCTCCCGTGACCAACTGAAGTTGTAGTTGTATAATCCATTTTGCTTGGACTAAGCACCAATCATTCAACTTAGCAGTGTTTTGGGTATTGCCACTACTTCATGATGAAATTTAAATGCAGTTGCTGGCGAATTTGACACGCTGTTTCACGAGTAAAAGGAAAAACAAAAAAAGAGGGGTTCACTTGCTGTGGCAATTGTTGTGTACACAAATACTTGCCATTGACTTTAGAGTGTCAATTTTTCTCTCAATACATTATTTTGACCCACTCATTATTATGTCAGAGGAAGCAACGCCGCTCTGTGACATTTTTAACCATCTGTGCTTTCGTTCTTCCAATTCCAGGAACGGACCTCTCTACGTCAATGAAGGGGAATAGAGACATTGCCAGTGCTTTTGGGCCTAATAGAAGATAATTTCCACCTCTTGGGGGAAAGTTGTAAACATCCTTGTTTCTTTGTCTCTTTTTGTGTGTAAATCTGTTTGTTTTTGTTTCAAGTGGTGCAATATGTTTGATTGTCTTTTATATGATGTCGATTCCTTTTATGTTCCATATATGATTTTCATTCAGTGAAATAGCAGCAATCATATTGATTTATGCCTTTTTTACATTAATGGATACTTTGACTACTAGTTAGTACTATACAATGAATTCAAGATATTGAACATGATCATATTTTATATTTTGAATAAAATTTAGAAAAAAGAATGCTATCACAGGAGTAGATATGAGAAAATTTTGTATATTAGAGATATTTATTTACTTTGAACAATTTGTTACAAAAGTTTTTCAAAAATTAGTAGAGAGCTAGTTAAGTAAGACATATTGGTAACTTTTGGGGAAGGCAGAAATGAAGTTATAACAGCTTAGGTCTGTTGGAGTGACCTGCAGAAAACAATAGTAATAAAGAAACATGCTTAGATTAAGCAAATGGCAATATTTGTCAACATAATTTTCATTTGTACAGTAGATATATTTGGGGGGGGGGGGGGAGAAAACCTTAGATGGAATGTGTGAAGAGCTTTAATATTCCCTTCCTACCCCTTCACTGAATCCACAAGTGGTGGGACATGTGTCACACACATAAGCTAATATCATCATAGAATGATGCCATGGCAGGTTTACATATTGAGTTTCCATGAAATTGTAACCTTTGTAATAACATGCCAGTATGTGCGTGCATGTGCACGATGCAGAATTCTCTAGCAAATACTGCCGACCGACTGTCTTTTGATGTAAACAATACTGAGTCTGATACCACAGTACTAGATAACAGTGCTTTGATCCCGCAGGCCTGGTCACACCAGCTCATCTTCATTTACAAAACTTGTTGTTAAACCCACATGCTCTTATCAGAGGTTCTCACCAAGACAATGTACTGTTCTGTGACAGAGGCAGCAAAGCTGTTTTATACACATTGCCAGGTGAACTGTGGGCTAATTAAATGGGATCATCTAACTGATAGCGTATGCTTGATTATGACGGTTTAGTGAAGACAAGCGGAAGGTGCAAACTCAGTGCCCTTCGGAGAGAACACGTCATGAAGGGAAGCTTGGACAAATGTCATATGTGGTATGTTGGTGCACCACATTGGTTACAAGATCTCCTTTGACTATAGTAGAGATCAAAGGTCATTTGAGGTCAATGGGCTCAATTGTGAAGATGTTGTAAACATGATATCTCAAGAAGGAAAATTTGTGCAGATCTCCCATTAAGAAGGTAGGTGTGTCTCATGGAGTATACAAGAATCCCATTGTCTGTGGTTAAGATAGAGTAGAGGTCATTTGAGGTCAACCGGTTCACATTATGAAATTCTTGTAAATGTTGTATCTCAAGAAGGGAAGCCTTGACAGATGTCATGTGCAGTATGTGGTTGTATCTCATTGAGTACAAGGACTATTTGATCTTTAAAGCAGATCAAAGGTCATTCAATATCAGCCAGGGTCAAATTATGAAAACCTTGTACACATGATTCAAGAAAGGAAGCTTGTACAGATCTCATATTTCATATAAAACATGGGTAGCCTTTGACACTATAATGGCAGATTCAGACAAAAATGCTCCTAATCAGATCATCAAAGCCAAAATGCATTTGTGCATTCTGGTCTCCGGTCAGTCATCAAGTTGTGAAGTCACTTAAATTTCTGCATAGTAATTGCTGATGCTTCTCCAGTTCCTTTGGTAGTTAACATTGGCAAAAATGGAGTTTCCATACGGTGCATGGGATTTGGAAAAGTGCTACTGAGACACACCAGTTTGTACACAATGCTTATCCAGCAGAAATTTAAATTTATATCTGCATTTTTGGAGATAATGTATGAGAAATAAGAAGGCAATTGTCGTCATGATTCTTCATTTATCCCACAACTCAATTGTGGTTGATAGGGAACTTTCATTTTCATAAACAAGGTACTATAACTTCTGTGATTGGATACAGTGGGTTTATTTTTCAAGAAGCAAGATTTGTATTTCTGTGAGCACCGTAATAGTATTCCCAAAAGTTTTAAATTGAAATTCTACTTTACACAGATACACACATTAACTTTTCCTATTACCTATTCAAATATCTTGTTAGTGTCTTTGAAGGTTATCTAGCCACATTTGGTTATCAAAAATTTTAAGTCCAAAGTCTGCAAAAATTAAGTAAGAGCTGGTTCAAAGCAAAAGTTTAATACTCTTTTAAGAAGTCACATCATTTTTGGTAAAAACTCAGTACTATATACCCTGGAAATTGGCATAACGTTTATAGTGCTAACCATCCAAAAGTATTTCAGAGGGATGAAGGAATTTTCTGTGTACCTTTATTAGAAATGGTGAGAATTTATTGAATGAAAGGTACACTGGCAAGAGCCGGCTGTGAGGGCATTTTGTATCTGAAGGATTGTTGTCTCTATCAGCTTTTGTATCTTGGTGTGGTATCTATGCATTGCCTAGTTTATTGCATTTTCTCTTCTTGATATTGTCAGCGATACGTGGACCAAACGTTTTATAGAGTGTGAAGTATACATACTGTAAACCCCCCCCCCAAAAAAAAAAAAAACTTGGTTGCCTGCAATGTTTGGTTGACGACATGGTTCCTGGACAATTCTCACCCGTGCTAATTTCCAACTCTTCTCCTCGGGATATTCCCCACCCTGACAATTTCAAACTAGGACAATTGCCTCTCAGACAATTCCCACCTGCTCCCTTTCCATGAAGGACTTGTCAGGAGATATCTGAGAGGGAATTCTCTGGGTTAGCTTGCTTGGGTGAGGTTTGGCCGGGGAGGTAATCGTAGGGGAAACTGACCTGAGTAAATTTTCCGAGTGGGAATTATGTGAGGGAAGTCGTCCAGTCTCGAAAGACGCACTTTGGTTGTATGGTGCACTTGAGACACTATGAATCCCCCTTGTGTGAAGAGGCCTATCTCTGTACAGCAAGGGCAAGTTTGGTTTAGGCCTAGTTGACTGGCAGTTAACATGTGTCTCTTTAGATATCTCCTGATACATATATGATTGATGTTAACCACTTGTGTTATAGATAGAAAGTAAGAGACCCTCAAAACATAGGCCCTTGTAAATAATGTTTATTGTAGTGCACCTCAAACAACCAACGATTGCAACCCAGGCAAACACATTTTGGGCATTTTTTTTTTTTTACAATTCCAAGTTAACGAGTTGGTATGGAAAGGAAAAGTGTCCTATGTACAGATATCAAGCTAGTTATTGCTTTCAGTTGATTTTTTTTTTTTTTTTTTTAAAGTAATATGCCCACCTATTCCATCTTTTTTTCCCTAGAGTCTTGACAAAGGAAATAAGTTGTGAACAAATACCAAAGAAATGCATGTAAATATTTAATGCATATGTAACATTTATTGAGAAATACAGCAAGGATAAAATAATATTTCACTTTTGTTTTAATTATTATTATACACAGCGAAGTTGACTATTTACATGGAAAGTGCTTATAATTGTGAGCACAACGCATTTCAAATTCTAACTAAAGTACTCTTCATACATTACAGCAGATTGAACTCATTATTACTTCCAGAAGGTTGACATTGTACCATCCTACTGACCTTCCGTGCTTCTCTTGTGGGTGTCACCATTCAGGTTACTGCAGGTGCAAGTTCTAAATACCATTTTTTCTTCTTTGCATATACTGCTTGTGGACATCTTAACTGGTGTATCGGGTTCTCTGCAACAAGTCAAAATGACAGGACATTACTAGTACATTAGTCTCAATTGCCTCCTGCCCCTCCACAAAAAAGGGGGCAAGATGCAAGTTTCCTAAAACCTCAGGGTTTGTCTTGAGAAGGACGTAGCCCATAGACAAGTTTCACTTCCCCCTCCCCCGCCCCCATAAAACAAAAAGCGAGCAAAATGCCAAATTTCAAAACATGGGTATTGTATCAGACTTGCAATGGTTACACAATACTTTCTGGAAAAAGTCGTCTTCTTGATTTGTCAGGCAAATCGCACACAATACTTTCTTGGACAGTACTGCTACTTTGTCACATCATGGCCGTCAAGACAAGACTCCCTTAAAGAAAACTGTTGAAACGTAGCGTTTTGGCTCCGAGTTTTAAAATCAACTTCAACACCAGTAAAGAGTGAGATGGTGATATTCCCTCTGATGGTTGGTCAGAATGAATACCTAAAAATGCCCGACGGTTGATGAAAATAAATAATGGACCCTTCTCTGACGGTAGAGAATGGACCTTGTTTGTACTTCAGTCAGAAACAAATGCAACACTGTAAACATTAAACTCTGATATCGGACCAAGTGGAAGACTGGTCATCTACCTAGCCGCCACCACCCCCCTCCCCTGAGGAACTATACACAAATATCCTTTTAAAACACACCAGAACAAACACCACCAGACACTGAGCAATATTGAACCTCCACAAGGTTTTTTGGCAGAGTAAAGAAGTGATTTGGTTGATGTGACAGTAAACCCAATGTCTTAAATATGCTGATTGCCACATGAGCTGGACAGAGCAGGTTATATTTAATGCAAAATTATGGGCAAGCTCAAATTCACTGCCACCTTGATGAGAGAACAACTTGAATCTGCAACTTAGAACATCACAACTGACATAAGACCTGACAGGCTAGTTTACTGCTTGGTATTATCATGCTAACATCTTTGCTCTGTGCAATGGTGCTGATGTCAATGGAAGGGGGAAACTCTAGTAGGCGACTTGCTATAGTCGGAGCACAAATGGTAGTGTTTGCACTGCTCTCCCAACCAACAACGTCAGGACGCGGTTCTGAGATTACCATTCGCATCCAAAGTTTCATTAATGTACACTCAACATGTGACAAAATACACCATACAGCTATCTAGGAACATCTTCATTGTCCTGCCCATACTTAAGATACATAACTATAAACATGCAGAGCAGAATGTGGTATCAGGACTTCACAACCAACTCGTAGCCTTCTGAAAGTTACAACTTTGTCCAAGCTCACTAGTCCAAGCTCACCAACTTTGGACCGTGGGTACCAGAGTCCAAATTTTTCACAAAGTGCAGACACTAATGAATGGTTGAGGGAGACTCATCCGGCTCAAATATCAATGGTTCAGATGGAGCGACGATGTCGAACATTCTACATCAGACAATCTCTGCCATCTCACATGTGAGGTACCTCCTCGTCAGAGTGCCCTAAGAATGACAATTTCCAGGCAATGGTGAAAGGGCTTAAAGCAGAACATTTCAGGATTCCTCGGAATGTTTGGCTTTCTTCATCCTATCCAACCTGGCGGAGAAAAGACAAAAGAGTAACGAAAAGAATTGCTACAAGGTAACTGTCTCCTTTACAGTGTGTAATCCATGCACGAGGCAATCTCTTCCATGCTCCTAACACATTATTGCTGAAGTGTGCCTGCAAGCTACAGTCGTGGGTTTACAAGCCATGCAGTTGTACCTACACGGCTGTTTATTATCAAAAGTGAATGCGGAATGTCCCACACTACAACTGCCATTCCATACTGCTACTGTAATGTAGTTCCTGATAATGTTCATATTGGAACCTCCCCAACCCTAAAACTGGATCTAACTCAGTCCATGCTTAACATCTAATGAAATGAACCACAAATATACAGGGTGGTATTTTCATGCAAAATGGGGCAAAGATCACACATTAACTTTTAACCATAAATGGACAAGAAAAATTCAATGAAAGCCTTCCGCTGATTATAAATTCAGATGTAAGTTGTGATTTGTCCATCAGTTCGAAGGAATGCTTCTGTAATGCACACTTTTTATTTGCACGCAACTTTGGATCTGGGGAACAACTTGAATTTACAAAGAGCCCTCAGTTCCTCGTAAAACATGGAAACTTACCTGTGACGATTCTTGCTTTTCCTCTTTTTACTCTTGTGTGACTTGGACGTTTGTGATGAAGACTTTTCGTGTGCTGATGGTAAATCTGTCTCGTTCTGGCTGTCACCTGTTTCAGCCTCTGATCTCGAGGAAGGATTTTCAACTACTGTTAATGATTCCTTTTGTTCTTCTGTATAATATGACATGGGGACCAAAGGAAAAAGAAACAGGAAATTGGTAAGTAGTAAATTGGAAATGGTTATGTATATAAATTTTAATGGGAGGAGATGGGGTTAGGTCACCTTCAAAAGGTTTTTCTTTATCTTTTGAGTCAGTCTTATCCTATATAAGTACCCCTGTATGACAATAAACCAATGGAAGTCCTGAATAGTATTTGGGTATTCTGATCTCACCAACATGAAATCAACCAACTACTGTAGCAACTATTCAATCATGTCAAGGAAATCTAACCTTTTTCTGTAGAAGCAGAAAAAATTAGCTTGTAATTGACAGGAGAATCTAATGTTCTTTTAATTCTCAGTTTTTTGATTGGTAGGCAATAAGCTGCTTCAGACGACCAAACAACCAATCTAAACAATGACAGAAACATTGTACTCACTTTTGTCTGACTGAGATTCTGTCATACCCAAAGACGCCTGCCAAGAGAGAGAACAGAAAAAGAGATGAGTACACACACAACAGTACAAGCAGAAACAGTACAGGAATGCTTGAAGAAATTCCGAACAGTGACTGGACTATTACTGTCTACTGATATACAGTACAGTAGAGTAACAGGCAGTCATAGCCATGTTTAGATACTGTAGCCTCTGGAAACATGACCACCAGACTGAGCAATTTACAGTACTGATCTGTTAAATGGCTACTCATGCAACATGCTACATCATTACTTGCTTGATACCACAGTCACACTTGATCAAAATGAATGCTGAATTCCTGATCTTAGTAAAGTGAACATAATGCAAAACAGTGAATCAATGACACTAACAAAGCATACTCTGCACAGAAGAGCTGTGACCGTTTAGCAATTAACTGCCAACCCATCACAACAGAAAAAGAATGTTTAGTAAACATGGAAGTAGTGTACTTGTGATTCATCATTTTGTCCCATTTTTCCATCACAGAGAACAAGGAACCAAAATACAAAATTTTGCCTTTTGTTGTCGATCCTATTTTCTAGGAATACATGGTGTCTCCTTTGATTCTCGTAGTCTTTGATTCTCTGTGTTACTACCACTCCAATATCAGTATTGTTTGATTCACAGAAGGGTATTTCAGAGCGCCACCAATTGCTATGCACAGATATGGCATGGGACAACAGTAAAAAGCATCAGGATTTTCCAGATTGGGTTTCGTAATCGTGATTACTCACAACACAATCGCAACTATTTACGAAGTACTCTGTAAAGAAAATTTTGGGGCCATGAAATGAAGAGAACTAGTCCTAAACTGCATAAAAATGGAGGAGAGTGCATCCTCCAAATTTACAACATTATTTAAGATTCCAACAACTGACCATTCCCATTGGTTAATGCCATTAAGCAAGACATGTTAACCCCTGACCTTAAATGAAATAATGGAAGAATTTGCCTAAATACTCATGTAACTACTAACAACACGTTGATCCATTTCTTAAACATCTCGTCATTTGAACTAGCAGATAAGAAAAGAAGATACTTTAAATGGTTGCTAAGCTGATTGATTCAGATTTGCTGACTGATAATAACTGATAATTGGTTGAAATTCATCCCAAATCTGCAAAAAATTTACTTAATTTACTTATCTGAACTCAATTCAGCAATCACAAAAGATGATAATTCCCCATAGGGTTGGACAGTAACAGACAGAACCGGTAACGACTTGAGTACCAGTGTAGTGGCCAACTATGCTTCCTAATTGCAATTAAACTGTTTAAAATGCTTCAACCTTTTAGAAGAAAAAAACGAAAGAAGTTCCCAAAAGGAAACAAATTCAAACTAAATGGCAATAAATTTTCAGGATTTTCTAAACTCACCTGGGATGTTATAGAAGACTTTGAAAATAATCTGTCTGCCTCTTTAAACTTCCTGTTACGCTTGTCTGTTTTACTGTTAGTATTCCTGGAAGAAGTGAGGTGATCATTACGTTAAAAATCGCAACTGTGTCTCAAGTTGTAATGCGTCTGATACTTCAACCTCCTGTAACGTACAAAGCTACAGTACATGCATACTCACATAATGTAAGTAGGATATCTAAAGACAGGTGGATTAATTCTCTTTACTAACAGACAAATTTGTGGCATTTTACTGTCCCTTTTTATACCAATAATCTTTTCTTGTGTGAAGTTTTCAATTAACGAAGGAAACTTACCGTATGCATGTCTTTTATTTGATTGCATCTTCAGAACTACTGAACAACCCTCAGGGTGTTGTAAAAACAAAGGACTAATAGACTTCACTCTAATCAGGTTCTCGGTAAAGAGGACACCAATATCTCCATGTACTTCAGCACTTGGCAAACATACAAAAATATTACCCGGCACCTATCGCACAAGTGCCACAACCTGAGCTTTTCAAAAATTACCTTCAATCCTTCATGGTCATGATAATAATGATACCCACAAAGGTAACATTGATGATGATTGCAAAATGTTGATGGTAGTGACAAGGATCATTATCATCAGTAAGATCAGAGCCACCCTTCCTACAGTATTTGAATTATTATTACTGTCTTTCCCTCTTGCTGATCAATTACAACTTTAATGCAGTGGTTGTCTTTTAAACTAGCCAAGCAAATGTTACTACATGCACTAAGAGACAGTCTTACTACATGCACTAAGAGAGAGGGTAGCGAGAAGTGACGCAAATATCTCAGACGCTCACACTGTAGGCTACTCACTTGTTCGTTAGGTACCGATCCCAACCTCTGATGATATTACCATAGAGGGCGGTATCCTCTAAATAACTTCCTTCAAATGCATAGATTTGCCTTTCCAAATTGGCCAAAGTTTCCTGCAATGAAATGGAAATAAAATTATGTAATTACCGGATTTACCAGAGCCCACCGGCATCAAATGTCGATGGGGTCATGAGAACTGGGGCAGACAGCCATCTCTGGCTTATGTTCACAGTAGTCTGTATTTTTTCCTCAATAAGTTGATCACCTGACAAACATTTTAAACCTAAAAATATGAAAACATTATTACAATGTATGTAACTTAACAGAAATATTCATAAATCTGTCCTTATCATTTTATCACTTTTTTGGTTGTGTTAAAAATGAGTGCTTACTTGGAAATAGGTTTTGAATTTAACGGGTCCTTACATAACACTAGGCCTATGATGAAACCTTGAGTCGATCACAGCAGAATAAAACCTATCAAAATACTGTTTACTATCAAATCAATACATACTAATGTCAAAAACGATGAAAGTATTGTTTCTTCTATCCAAATTTTGAAAGAGAGTTTTACCGAAGACATTTTGGTCAATATCTTGATACCATTTAAGATATGATAGTCGGCAACATTGCTGAAACTTAAAGACAAAAACTCATCACCCCAGACAGTTTCAATTCTCCCAACCACCTACCTCTAGTCCCTCCCTCAGCCTGTGTTAAATTCCTCCACATGTGTAATCAAAACAATGGATCCCTGTGTATGCAGTGTAATACGAGCTGCTCTGCATCTTTCGAATTTGCTGTCAATCTAAGAGTACTGTAACTTAGAGCCAGTTGAGAATTTTGCTTTCTGGGAGGTAAAAATATAGCTTAGGATGATGCAATACAGCCTTTAAAAAGTTGACTGTGAGTAAAATGTTTCCATGGAAATGAAAAATAGTATGGCAAATACTTGTTTTTGATGTTGTTTGAAGTAAATATGATGGAGGTGGTGCTTGCTTTGGAATTCCCTCTCTTCCATACAGCCTCACTGAAGGTAAGACCTCATTGATCGACAAAGTACTGATTGACTCAATGTCGGCCCTACACCTATACTGTACTGTAGCTCAAGAAGGAAGATCGCAATCTGCTTTAAAACATATGGCGTTGCGTGTACCTACTTTCTGTAATTACTCTTTAACAGTTTTAACATAGTACTACTAAGTAGCTAATGACATATTACTCTCTCAGTCACCTAGCCTAAACTTGTGCAGCCCATGTATGTTCATTTTCATTTCAAATATGGCGCCAATACAAGCCTAACAACCTTACACTGTACGTATCTCACACTCACACAGGTAACAAACACCGAATGCTAATTCAAAACAGAAAAAAAAGTCAATGTGCATGACATGAAAGCCGTTACATAGCAGTCACGTATAAACATCAAAAGCGGTACTTGTCGGCCTAACTACTGTACTTGTCCAAAGTAACTAGTACGAGTCACCCAATGACCCATGCTGTATAAAGCTACATAAATTACATGTGGAAGTGTTTAGGCATGCAATGATACTGCACAGAACGCGACTAACATGCGTTATGCCCACCCAGACTGTTGGCTTACAAGATACAAATGCAACAACATACCTACGTTACGGTTTCAACGCGGGTAAATCTAACACAGCTATTTGGGGCATACGAATCTAAAACGCAGAATGAAATGTTTTTCATTTACTGAAATGTCTTCAAAATATACAACGCAACATAACGTACCGCAATTTCTCCTCGACGTTTGACCAGTTCGGCCAATTCTGTCCGAGTGTCAGTTTGCAGTTGCTGCGACTTCGACGACATTTTGATTCGTGACGTCAGAGCTTACGGTCACGTGAACTTTTCAGACGGTTGTTGGCCAATTGAAACAGTTTCGCAATCCACATACTGGAGCCAATGATAACTTGGACTCTAGTGGACGGGAAGGCAAGACGGGGTGAGAAAGGAGAGATGAAAACATTGCACTGATTTTGAATCTCACTGTCATTGAGCAAGGCATAGACAAACTACTTTTTAAGGATGTAAATATTGGAAAAAATGAAAGGGATAATGGTAGAATGAAGATGTGTCTGTACCTACAAGTAAATTTACAACTCCGCATGGTGTGCTACAAATTGCCATACAACAAAAAGGGGCCCCTCTAATGTCACGGGTTTTCATTACATCGAACATACCAGACAAATTTACTAATGCTAATAGAGCTACTGAAAAATCCATATGTCATATCAATGAACGATTTCAGTTACTGGTACACAGCGCATACTGTTCAAGGTAAACCAAAACACTAGATCGATGATGTCGCGTAATCCCCCCCCCCCCCCACACTATCTTTTGTCGAAAGTTTCGAAACTGAAAACCACATTAATTTAAGTAAATAATAACACATACTTCAAAATTTACAAAGCCTGCCTTTCCGTGAGGGTCACACAAAACTGACTCCGGCTCTCACTCAAATGGTTGTCTCGGTATACCAGTCAGATTAATATTAAGAACAGTTGCAACAAGGTATGCTATATTGCATTTACTGCCTGGCTCTGGAGACAGTCTGATGAAATTCGTGGCTTAGGGAAGTCTTCCGGATGTAGTGACCTGATTATTGACCTGGCTATTCTGTGATCCGTCTTCTCTGACTGAGATGGTGTACACGATCGATGCGCTCTGGCTAACATTAACACTGTACTAAATCAAGATATTCTCACATTCCGGGGCAAACTTTTGTAGTCATTCTTAAGTTAATTCCAATGTTTTCTGATGAAAATCTGAATGCACACTTATTCTGATTTCCTTTATGTTATAGTCCGGATGTACTCAAATATGTAATTTAAAGCGTTATTGTGGGGGTCATTCAACCCTCCCCCAACCCCAGACGCACCATTTTCAAAACTTAAGAATGTCCATCCCCATGTTCCCACACCATCCCCTTTCCATTCATGCAATCAAACTTTTTGTGCTCGAGATGTGATTTATGTCTCCGCTAGCTCCGGATTTTTGTTTGCTGCTGGCATCGTATTAACTACAGTACGGTATGTTCTTATGATTTTAGGTTCACAGTTGAAGATCCCAAGCCTTATTATGGGTACTATTGTCATTGTTCTACACAATTGGAAATTAAACCTAGAATGTTGAATAAATTGTCCATGCCTGAGAATGCTTGGAATTGTCAGCATACAGAAACATCTGTAACCTCACACGTCAAGCAGGTTACTATGTGTTTTATAAGATGGAATGAAAGTTTTATTTGTGCAACTCAACTTGATAACGATTTAGGAAACTGATGGCCAACTTTTTTTAATCAGGGATCCACATTGCTACCTTTGAAGTTCGTGACGGGTTACAAGCCCACAATGTATTTTCCTTCTCCACATACAAACTGTGCTGTAAAAGGAAACAAATGTTGCTATCTGTATAAATAGACAATAGAATTGAATGAGGTATGAATTGTAACTTTCTGTGTTAATAAAGGTGATGACTAGCAATAAAGCAGTAGCAACCAGGAGGTTCTGCATATGGAATCCAAGCAGTGGAGAAGCCGGCGGGGCAGAGGTTAGGGCCACAAAAAAATTTTTTGGACGCGATGGGTGATGTTGAAAAATATGGGAGGGGTTGATTTGAGATTTCGATTGGCGACACATACGCCTGTTGCTTATACGCAGTATACGAGTATGCTGCTAGGGGATGAAATCCACAGCAGAACGGTCGACATATTTATTTCACGCAGACGCATTGGCAATACGCCTCCCCAAACTGTCAATCAAAGCCTTAGATATTTATGATGTCATGGATTCTAGAAACAATGTTCATCTATTTTTCCAACTCTAACGCTGAATAAAAAAGAAATAGATCTCTCTAAAGTATTGGTTGTCAATGGCAACTTAAGGTATTGCCAATGCAAACCAATATTGCGTCATAAAACTATTTAAAAGTACGTCAATTCTTCTACTTAAAAGTATGTCAAGCTCATGTTTTGGTCTGGGCGTTTCATCCAAACAATTTCCAATCGGGTTCTACATTGCTTGGTTGCATTAGATAATGTTCAACCGCCTAACCCAAGTTTATTTTTTGTTTTCAAGCTACAAAATGAGCTATTATCAACGAATAAAAGTAGGGTCTTTAGGTATGTTCAGCACCCCCTCCCCCTACTATATGCTAACTGTTCCAAGAATAAACGGAACAGGGGGAATAAATTATTATGAGTTTTGTGTCATCTTAACCCATCTGATATGTACTACCATTTTTCATACATTTATTTTTTATCTCATTAGGCCTAATTGAGAAATTTCAGGCATGAGACCCCTGTTTCAAAGCTGGGTACATGCAGCTTGGAACACTCGGGAAGTGCCGTCTCCGGCCATCTGGAAGGTTTGAAAAGCCAGAAATTTTCTTGTCTGCTCCGAGCCAACCGATCATAGCAGCCCTATAGATAATCCTCACGACATTCAGTCCCCTCCAATACTATTTATCCTTCATTTTAGGTTCATTGGCGCAGTGTCAAAGAGAGTCAATTTTGCACCATGATTGAGCAACTAACAATGGCAAACACGATTCTTTCTAGGTAAAGGGGAGGGGTGTCCCATCCCCTTACACCTCTCCTCATGCTTCCTAGATCCTAGGCCTATCTGTGGACTGACCGATTTGAAATCCTTGCTTAATTAAGCATTGGTAGGGCAGCATCCCCCCCTCCCCTTGTACCTTCTATCCAGGAAAAAGTGGGGACGATGAGTCGGTTTTGCCCCCCCCCCCCAAAAAAAAAAATCCTGGCTATGCCCCTGGTTCGATCCTTGGCCGGATCACAGTTTAGGGGTTTTTAGTTTAAGAGTTAGCTAAGGTCTTGACATCTGAACTGGCCTTGTAAAAAGGATGGCAACAAATTTGATCTAAAATTGTCCGGTTGTTATATATTACACCCGACGTTAAGTTCCACACTTATGGCCTGAGGTAGTTTTATGCATGCAAGCATATCGATGGCAAGGCAAATGCATAAAAGTGGAAAATACAGCCGAACAATGTTATTTTTAACATTTGATGTTTGTTATTCGCCAATGTTTTAGCTCGCCGACCCTTACACACGTTCGATCTTTTATCTCGGGAGGATTCCCCAGTCTAGCATACAGTGTTCTGTACACAAGTGAATAAAGGTAGTGGAAGCTGAAGCAATGAACCTTAACCGGGACTTTAAGATTCGATCCCTGGGCGGGTCACTGTGGGATGTTTTTGGTACAAAGGTAATCGAATTTTTTCCCAACTTAACTGGCCTTATAAAATGAAGACATCAAATTTGATTTAAAATTGTGTAGTTGGTAGTCACCCAACGAGAAGTTGTAAGGTAGTAGCTGAAAGCATCTTCCACACATGGTGTGGCTGCTTATAAAACAACTGCCCTTCAAGACCCCTTTGATTACAAATTTGTAGGCTTTGCAGTCAGAGGAAGGTGATATACCGTTAGACGGATGTGTTAATACATTTTAACTCTATATGTGAGGGACATCGAAACCATAGGCCCTTACTAATGATTCTAGTGCACATTTAAACCAATTCCTTATCACATTTTGACATTTAAGATTTCCCCGAGCCCATGGTAACGTCATAAAGGAAACCAGTTTTGATTACAAGGATACTGATGTGGATACACAGATAAGCACTGAGATGTCTGGAAATAATTTAAGTGTTAAATAAACGGAAAACAAAATGTGAGAATACGAACTGTTTGGTATAATGTGTATCAAAATGGCTGTTAACTTTAGGAAGTTTTCTGTGAAAATAAGGGGGAGTGAGGATTTCTCGCATGCTCTTTCATCCCTCCCCCCCCCCCCCCACCAGATGTATCATCCGCAATTCCTCCTCTCAAGGGCATCTGTCTCCCATCCCTGGTCTCCATATGAAACGAAAAGGCATCAATGAAGGTATCAACTTTCTCTTAGTTTTATCTTTTGTTGCTTCATGTATTCATTACTACACGTAGAACCATATCATTGCCATACAAACCATTACTAAATTATTCTCAAAAGACACATATTTTTGTACAATCAAAACGAAACACGACATTTGAAATAATCTCTCTTAACGTTTACTCAAAAAATAAATTTCGACGAAACGAGAACATTTCAGTTCTTCAGAGAAAACGCTTCACTGGTATATGCTCTGTGTATGAATAAAGTTACACATCGTTGAAATGTTCTGAGTATGAATAAATTAACATATCGTTGTCTGGTTGTAATGAATGCATGCCATCATATACAAATATACATAAGCACTTTAAATTATCACTGTTAAAGTTTAAATAAATTGTTAAAGTTGTTACATTATTCCAGTTACTACTCCGTCTCTCCCCCTTCCTTCCCTAGCGTGTTGAGCTTTGCTGCCCTCCCGTCAGGCCGCATGTTGGCTAACACGTAAATTATACTACACACGAAAATTTGTTTCTCCTTTTCGTGTTCAAAATCAAGTCTTACTTCCCGAAAACTCCAAAATCGAAAATAAATTAGAACTGAATGGACATGGTCATATATGATTTCAACCGTAGAAATAGTTGAACCTCAATATTTAATATGCACCACTATAACATAACTGAGGACAATCCATTGGGTCGCTTTGTTAGAGAAAGCTTAATGCCGACACTTCACCTACAACGCCATCTCTACCTGTTAATCGTTTTTTTAACATTTAAAATGATTTCACTCAAAACATGTAATTAAACTTACCAAAAATGACTTAAAAGCGATTATTTTTGTTATTTTTTTATTTCTTGTAGACACAAATTGGTCATCGACGTTTGGTGAATTACAATAGTGTCTGCAGTCTCACATAAAATAAATCAAATGAAAAAAATAAAACAATGAAATGGAACAGTAATTACCGTAACGACACGATCACGTCACGCATCCTTCAAAAAACCCCAATAAAACGATTCGTGTTATTAATCTACATTGTATTGAGTATGTAACTGAAATGAAAACCAACTGTTACTCGCTCCACATATACCATTGCTTTTCTTTTCAATTAAAACGAAACGAAAGCCACAATTTTTATATCGCCAAGCAAAACGAACCACCGTTGGTAGACAAATTTAAGTTTGTAGCTTTTATGATTCATTTCATGTAATTTACTATATTTCGCTTTCTGACTTTTTTCTTTTGATGTGTATCATTGTTCAATTTCTAATTATCAGATGAATTGTCCCAAATCATAAACTTAAACAAAGTTTCGTTGAATATGGAAAACTTCTTCAGTAGGGTCTGACTTTTTGTTGAATGTGGGATAAGTCACATCTGACAAAACAATATGATGGCCACCGGTCTTCACCAAGAAAAGTTTGAAGAGGAGAACTAACGACCCATATAACGGTTGTATTGTTCTTCTCTATTGTTCATGTATATTTGACACAAGTTCATTTGATACCATCTTCTGCGTTTGTCGTCTTAGTAACCAACATTTCATTGTTCCACATAAATAATAACAATTTTTTGCTCTTATTTTTACTGTTCTTCCCAATCAGCTGTTCTGAAACATATCGCTCAGAAGTCTCTCAATTGGGATATTGCCTATAGTCTGCTTGAAGAAGAGGTTCTCCAGAAATTTACTGTTGACACCCCTCAGGGCTGGAAGGGACAGCAGCAAACGGCCAAATCTCATTGGTCGACTGATATTTGCATATCTTTCGTAGTCGTTTAGCATCACTTGGGCTTGATCCTGAAATGATTCCACTGTGTAAGGTTCACGGAGTCCCTGTGTGTCTGTTCAGTGGAAGAAGAGTAAATGAGTTTAATTAATAACAAGAGAAAGGTTGGAGTAGGTAGAATCGTAAACCTGTCACAAATATCACAGTGCCTGCTTTCAGAGTCACGTGGAATTTGCAACCGCTCAATATGTTTGGTTGCAAGAATCATTTCAAGTAAAGCATTTTTGTATGCGTTACGTTACGTCGTTTACTCTCTCGACTGTATAGTTGCTATGGTTGCAAACTTAAGATGAATAAAGTATTTTCCTCTAGTTTGGTATCCGAAACTGTAAAGACACGTAAGCAATACGTTGAACAGTTGTTCTATGAATATCCTTCACGCTTAAATTAAATTGGTGACATCCATCACCATATGAGAGGGCAGTTTGTAGTTGCAGAGGGCAGTTTGTAGTTGCAGAGGGCAGTTTGTAGTTGTAGAGGGCAGTATACAGTGGTTGATAATAGGGTTACTATATAAAGGAACTCTACTTGATATGTCCTAGAAAAATTGTCCCAACTCATTCGTTGGTGAGTTTGGTGGTTCTACAGGGAATCAGTTATGTCACAAAGGCAAAAAGACAATAACAAATAAAAGTAAGCCTATTCTTTAAGTTAAGTCTAAAAACGAAAATAGCTTTTAAGAGAAATTTCAAATTGAAACAGTTCTATTTTTTTTTTTTTTTTTGCGGAACTGCCAAAATTCATCAGCAAGGATGTACGGATACCGTGAAGGACCATTATATTATTGTTTTAATGAGCACAGAAAAACTGAACCACAAAATATCTTCAAACGTGGTCAGTTTTTTGAAATAAATAGATTTCGTAATTCTTTATTCCATGCATGGAATACCTAATTTTGCTGTATTTGTTTGTAAGTCAGTCTCGTCAGCTTCTTGATGTTTGAAATTTGTCTAACAGCAGGACCTATTGGGAAGGCTCATGGAAAGAAATTCGACTGTTGTGATTTGATGTTCAAAATACTCAGCGTGCACTTATCTACATATGACAGTTTAAATTTCTAAATTTCCATTCTCTTACCAACCATTCATTTTTGTCTTTCACAAGATCATCATTTGATTTACTTATTTATTATGTTTTCATATCATGATAGATAGAGAAAGCTCGGACAGCGGGATAGGCAATTGATAAGTTAATAGGCGGGTTCACTGTCAAATGAAAACTTTCGTCACCAATCGTGCTGTCCCCCTCCCCTCACAATGGCATAGCCTAACTTTATTCTAAAGTGTGAATGTTTTAATGAATAACTGATAAACATTTAATAAAACATGGGAGACATTTTGAGTCATGGAGGAGGTTGTGTGCGTTGAGGATACCAAGGTCTCACCTGGTTTGAAGAGTGCTATAGCCTTAATGCAGGCGTACTCCGTGAAATCGATGCTCATAGCACGAACTCTTACGACGATATCTTGCACGTGTCTGATCTGTGCCTCCAATTCTCTGAGTTCGTCTTTGGACAGTGAGTCTAGTTTCGGCGAGGCGGCCTTCAGTATTGAATCCGTATCCAAGGGAACACCCCACTGACAAACGCCGAGCAAGAACAGGTCCCTCCAGCCTTCCTCTAATAAAATGAGCTGGACAGGTTGCAAAAGAAATCGGAAAACGGAAGGTGAATTTAAGGGTAAGCGGTAAGTGAATGACTGCACGAACAAAATAATAATAAACAAAAAGATTTCAAAATAATATTTCGGCCTCAAGGAGCTTGGAGAAAGGACAGAAAAAGCAGGATTGATGAAGTCAACTGTATGCGACTCACGTGATTCATGTTTGATGTAAAAGACTATGTATTCACTTGGGCTGTTCAACAGTTGGAATTGGATTGTTACCCGTGCACGATTTTACTGAGACTAACATTCAATGAAAATATATTTGAAACAAATCAAAATAAAATGAGACTCTGAATTTCATTAAAGAGAGAGTGGAAGCTGGCAATGACGTGGCTATGGTAGTGAAGTTGTGGGGAGTGGGTGTTACAATCACCGTGGGATGGGTTTTAATTTCTTTATCCATTGATTTATGCTAATCTTAGATGTATTCTCGTTAAAGTGATATTTTTTTCAGGGGGGGTCAAATTTTCATTAGTAACTTATTCAGTTAAGTTAACCAATTGGAAGATACAGTTAATCTTTGTGATAGTATCACAATTATCAAAAAAACTTTCTTTGGGAAGAAGGACGGTGTGAGAGGAATTAAAATGCGGTTGATGGGACATTGTAGAGAACAAATAACTGTACATACTAACCTGATCTCGAAATGGTAACAGTCTGAAGCAAGGAATGCTCTTGGCCCACTTTACAGAGGAGAAGAGCAACCTAGCTGCAACCTCTGGTAGACATTCGGGAGATGACCCACTGCTTATTGACGTCTCCACCCTCAAGGGAGAATGACCTTTGCCATCCCTGCTTCTTGAGCTCAAATCTAACGCCATGGGGCTGACGTTACACTGTTCCGCCGTCAGCAGACTGTGGTAAAATGTTCCATAGTACATTGACGAGGAGACAAGGGTGATCGGGGGCGACGGTGGTGTGCTGCCGTGGCGGGGCTCCGGCATGGATGATGGGGCCAAAGGACGTCCACCACGAATCCCTTGAATGGTTGCAGCATCGCTAGTCATTTCTGAGATCGGTTTGCTCTTGGGTTTACGTGGACCCCTCTCATGTTGGACAGCTGAAGGGAGAAGAAGATATAAAACTTAAATTTGTCCATTGCTCAATATTTTTAGTGATGTGATGTACACTTTTTCATGTACGTACTTATTTTTTTTGTTCAGTTTGTTTCATTTAATTCCATTAATTTATTCATTCATTATTTCGTTAACTAATTACATAATTGATTCATTTGCTGTATATATCCATTGATTCACTCATGCATGTATTCATCGGATCCATCCAACTATCCATTTATCATTCTTTCATGATTAGTTTGCCTCTTCAATCATTTCACCTGACTCTATCCGGAATAACCACAACTACAGTCATCACAATAGCCACCATCACCGACGTAACCACCAAAAAAACAGCACCGCCATTATTTTGTCCGCAATCACAGTCTTTACATTAACCATCATCACAACCATCACAATAACCACCATCATCGCCATCACAATAACCACCATCACAGCCATAGCAAAAACCACCATCAGCGACATAACCACCAAAAAACAGCACCGCCCATCATATTGTCCCCAATCACAGTCTTTACATTAACCATCATCACAATAACCACCACCCCCCATCAAAATAACCATTATCACCGCCATCAAAATAACCACCATAGCCGACATCACAATAGCCACCGTCACTGACATAACCACCAAAAAAACAGCACCGCCATCATTTTGTCCGCAATCACAGTCTTTACGATAACCATCATCACAACCATCACAATAACCACCATCATCGCCATCAAAATAGCCACCATCATCGTCATCACAATAGCCACCATCAGAGATATCTCAGTCACTGTCATTTACCTATAATAAAGTTTTCAATATGACTTATCGTTTAATAAGATAATCTTCTTTAGATTTATCTTTCTGACTATTATTTTCTCGAGTTATTTCCAGATTCATATTCCTTCTCTACACTTGACCGTCCCATACTTTAATTCTCTCTTTTTTATAAGTTTTTTATCTTTTTTTCTTTAATACTTTTAGTCATCCAAACAGCTGCTCATCTGTAATACCAGTGATGATCTCATTTAAATCACATATCAACGACCAGCCCATCATTTTGCACCCTTCTGTCAAATCCTGAAGTGTCGGTTTGCTTTTACCCGTTTCACACCTCTGACCGTTGGGAAACGTTCACCGCTTATTGAAATCTCTTTTGGTATTCATCTTTTATCATTTTTCATCGTCATCATTATGTTATTATTTTAAAGCTGGCTGAAAAGTGCCGTATCCCATCAAGTGTCATGAACCGCTTTCCCTCTCTTTAATTTCCCTTCCATGATAACTCTCTTCTCTCACTCTCTCTTTTACTGGTAGTAACTTTCCCACGACTTCGTAACACGTGGTGCTATTGTTTTAAGTGTCAACGGCGCACGACGTATATACAAAGGCTATAGCTTTCGATATCACCAGGTCGCTTTGTGTGGACCAATGTCAACCAATAATCCTCTCATGGTGAGAATGTCACCCTTCACGGGGCGATTTTTTGTGGTTCTGTCTCCTATCTCGCACAATAAACTCTTTAAAAAAAAAATGAATTTTAGTGTTATTATAATCATTTTATAAATCATGGAAAATGCAGTAGTCAGTTTACACCTGTGTTGCTCAGTGCAAGTAGTTGCCAGGGCAACTCCCTGCTCAGTGAGAAGAGAGTTCCCACGAAAAAATGTAGAATTTGAATATTCAACAACTGTATATGCACATGGGTCATGACAAAGGTTTATATTTTTATCTGGCCAGTCGCTTTGTTAATGTGAAGTCATCAGACTCATGCAAAAATAAGCAATTTACACACCGGTGTACATTACTAATATACAGTTCAAACAATAATTTTACTTGAATAGCAATTCTTGGATATGCCATTCTGACGTCACGCACAATACAGAATTTCAAACTTTTATATTACTTGTTATGACAGTTTGTGTGGTCAGTATATGTATAGTCAATAAGTCTCCTTTAGAGCTCAACCATCATTTATCGGTGACTTTTCTGTGTTTACGTATTATATAACTTACTGACGATTTTTTCCTTTTAACTGAATATCCCATGTAATTGATTAAGTTCAATGCCTACCTACAGAACAAAACATAGCCCATGTAGTGTCCACCAAGACAGGAATCGTTTTCCAGTTAATTTAGTTAGATCTTTAGAGGAAGCTCTCTCTCCCTCTTCGCGCACGTTTTCATAACACCGAACTTTTTTTCCCAGATTCCCCTGCATGTGTTATATTATTATGATTTAAACTTTTCCTGAACAAACAACAAATCTCAGCTAATGACACCTCTTCAAATGACGAATACAAAAAACAAAAACACACACAAAAAACCCAGAAAAAAGCAAAATTGGATGAAAACCTGAAGGGCGAGATAAGTTCCCCTAAATTTCTCAATTTTAAATCGCCAAAACGCCAAACTTTATCCGAGGCACTCAGCAGTTAAAATGGCAAGAAATTAACCACGTTTGTGCAGGTGGAAGCAAAGAGTGGGGAAAATTGCTTAGTCCCAAGGGGACCACCGCCATGGAGAACACCTCCACCCGTCGACGGTTTCCACTTTGTATTAAGTTGAAAGTTGTAAAATCATGCCACCATTGCGTCGCCACTATCGTATATGTGATATATTCTTTATTAGTGCAGGACCGCCCTGGCTATCTTTTGTAAAAGCGCCGGAAAAGGGCACTCTGCCACTTACAAACAACAACTGCTGAAGTTATCTGACCTCAAATTTGATTAAAGAAAATAAGGTATGAGAAGTCTTAATACATGTAAAATAATGTATAAACTTGACAAACGTTTCACCACCCACCCCCTCGAGTTTTTCGTCTACTATAGAATTTATTACGAATGATGCCTGAAATGGTCTGTTCAGTGTATGCTATTTCTTTTAACTTTGTGATTAAATGATTAAAAAATTCACTGGTACGATTTAGTTCTATTTTTTTAGCTATTGTTTTTGAATCCTGTCATTTTCTGTATTAAAAGCTTAATTTACCACACGATATTGTGGCATGGTAGCATAAATAGTAACTCCACTATTTAGCCTATTTGTTTTGTTTTCTTTACTCCTTTTTTGGTGAAATCATTCACTGTTTCAAAGCAGCGTTACAAGTTTTACCAGAAAATTCAAAGGACAAATAGAAAAACCGTCTGACAAAACAGCTTTTTACTTACTGGTCGATGTAAAAATGTTCGCTTGAGTAAATACTAATTTTTAGTCATGTTGTTGGACATGGATCTCGTTCAAACGTTCAAAAATATGTCTTACATATTATGAAAATAAAAAAATGCCAATGAAAGTTTGAGTTAACTTTAATGAGAGAGGGAATTTATTGGGTCACGTGGTTATAAGAAAGATCGATGCGGTAGAAAAACGTCGGAGGTTACGAGGCAGAACTATACATTTAATTTTTACTTTTACCAGTGAGTTTCCTACGCAAGGTTCGGCTGTACAAACAAAGCCAATGCGGCATTGACCGTTTAAAGCGCGGAAAAAAACACCACCCACGGAAAAGATAATTTCACATGTTTTTGAAAATCCTTTTTCTCTTTTTACTTTTTGGTCTTTTGGTGCCACAATCTAACCCCGAAAATAGAATGACAAAAATCCAAAAAGGGGACAAATATGATACTTTTTTCTTTTTATTTTCTTCGAAAAGAGGAAAAACAAGTCTTTTTTCTATGTCTTTATTTTTCAAAGAATCAACCGAGGAGAAACAAAAATAAATCTGTCTTGGCATAATTTTGTTTTGTTCTTGATTATATTCCGAGGTTTTGGTGTCAGTAAACCGCTAAAGCATGTTTTCAAGATTGAAAAATCAATGCCGTCATTAAGGGGTATTCTACAGCGGCGGCGACGGCCCCGTCTATCGATCAATAGACGATGCATCGCTCGACGTGCCGCTTGCAACAGTAACCTACCGTCTACTTGCAACATGTAAAAATTTCATCTTTATCCTCATTTCTTCATCATCATCATCATCATCATCTTTGCCTCCTCTTCTCCTCCTAGCCTTGCGACGCAAAAAGACATCCGCCACCAACAACATGCGAAACGTTTAAGGAAATCGAGCCAAACTCAAAAGACAAAAATTAAATTAATAAATAATGAAAATAACCACGAAATTGAAAACGATCGGTTTCGACAAATTTAGATGGCCGGTGGAGTTTTTTTTTTTTGTTGATGGGGTTTTAATTGTTGTTTAATCAAGCTGCTCAGGGTAACTTTGTGGAGGTCGGATCAACCCACCGCTAGAACGATGGAATTAACGCTGCACAGGTAGGATACAGTTTGGTAATCGGTATTAGGCAGAATGGCCACGTGTTGCAATATTTATTTTTTGTTAATCCTCTTTTGTGCTTACAAAGAAAAGTTTGTTGGTTTCTTGTTGTTTTAGGTTTCCATTTGGAGGAATCCAAATCTGTTTACAGGATCACTTGTACGCATGCTGCAATAAGAATAGATACGGGTAGAGTATCCTTGATTCAGAGGAATTTATAATTTTTCAGTACTATTGAAAACTAAGGTCTTTCTTTGAGATCATTTTTTTTTTAAGAATGTAAAGGAAGGGACTTGGTGGAAGGTGGAGGAGAGGTTGAGGGGGGAGGTATTGGGTTAGTGTCTGTGAGACTTACCATCTTTATTCATCTCAGCCTCGAAGCATTTCTTTAGTCTGCATGCCCGGCACTGGTTTCGATGGGTCTTGTCGATCGGACACATGCCTTTACCTTCTTGCTTACAGGTGTACATTCTGTTCCGATGGATGCTCCTTTTGAAGAATCCACTGCAGCCATCACAGGCGTAGACACCGTAGTGTTTCCCGGAGCTTCGGTCACCGCAAACTCGGCACGGGATGTCCAAAAGTCTGTCGCCTATCAGAATACAAAAAAAAAATTGAAATATCTTAAATTAAACAATCTACCAGACTAAAAGGTTTAGCGCAATCTCGTGATTGAGATCCAGCCAGTTCATTGATCATTTATCTATTGTTTCCATGTAATTAATTGAGAGTGCTGGATTCAATGCTAATGGACGAGGTATTATCGTACACCTGCAACAACTGTTAAAGTAAGGTATTGCAACTAGTGCTAATAGCTAAGGTATGCATTACCTTCATGAACACCTGTTAAATGTGTGTTAATTGGTTACAAAATAACACCCAGTTCAAAGAGGAGACAAAGTTGTTCAGGAGGCTCAATTTATGGTCGCTTAAAACAATACTTGAAGACCACATTACAATACACCCGTCACTACAAGCTGCAAATATTTTAATTCTATGGATTCATTTTTTAATTGTTCAAATCTCGGAAATATGATCTTTGGATTCCGTTGTCTTGTGTTACGTAACACTCATTTCATGATAGAGACAGGGGTGTTCATGCCAAAAGTTATATGCTTGTTTGCATCAAGGTTATTAATTGACGTAAGTTTCCTTTGGGAGACGATCATATTTAAAAAAAAACCAAACCGTTCGCCAATCACGATACAAAGTAATTGATAAATCCAGTAACTCTGGCTTGATCGTTTGAAATTCTTGCTGTGTGAAACAGGCCTAGAAATAAATCACGTATCGAGCATCATAAAAGGAATACGTAACCTATTCAGTTGAAGCTACGAAACGACTCACGTAAGTCAAGTATTTCTTACACTGTTCTCTTCGCCATAAACTCAACGCCTACACTTTCCCCATCCTCGATTACTTAGAGTCACTAAATACCCAAACATCCAATACTTGAGGTTAAATCTGTGCGTAATTATGACGATGCATGTGACGTGACAATATACATTTGGATGTTAATTAAGAAAATATGATATCAGCTGGGTGATATCCAATCAAGTTTAAAATGAAAACCTTATCTTACACTTTAAGTAAACTTAAACCAAAAAAAACAACGGATACCTTAATCGATTAATCCGTAATGAAAGACAAATCCAGTAACCTTTGTTTTGATGACTTAAAATACCAGTTATGTTGCCATAGCAACTAGTTAGATTGAAACTCAAAAGATGATGTGCAAGTTTCAAACTATTGAAATAAAACGTAAATGAATAAAAAAAAAAAACTTGATCACTCTGCATGTGGTCATATTCGTTTAAAAGACTTAAATTTGGTTCTTATAATTTTGTACTTAAAAGCGAAACTAAAATTCAGATTTGAACTGAGAAAGCCATGAAAAGCCTACGGTTCGGTTATAGAGTACAATACTGATGATATCAAGCGTAAAAAACAAATTATTTGTCAAATTCGGTACGGTTGAACTATATTCAAGACATAAATGACAAAATTCTAAACAAAATTATCCTTATTGCAAAAGTAACGCTAGTAAGATGGGCACTAATATATGAATATGTATAAGAAGTTGAAACTTTGACAAAAAATACAAAGAGGATAAACTGCAACCAGTTTGTTGCTATATATATATAAGAATATTAACGATATAACGTTGTGTAAAATCTTGAAGAAAGACCTTAAAAACAAGGATAGGCACAAATATCAGATTACACATTAAATCAGGGTATTCCCCTCAAAAACTATTTTTGAAGACAACTAAGTAAGTCAAGTAAATGGGAGGAAGGCCTGTGGAGAGAGGTGTAAATGTTCATATGAATTCGTTTTGTGGTATATACTATATGTAAAACATTGAGGGGGGCACAATAAAAGAAATGAATAATAAAAAAAAACTGAAAAAAGGAAAACAGTGAATTATCAAATAACTGCCATTTGCTACAGAAAAATAACATGCTAATAACGTAAATTATTTTTAATATAACCGTTTACATCGTCATTCATGTTAACATTCATACCGTTTTAGCTGTTCTCGTTTGTTGTGATAACAAAACAAAACTACTTCAGTAAACAAAGAGAGACACAGTACTGGATCAATGTCTAGGTCAGTGGACACTACGGATTACTTGCTCATCTTGGACCTCACGTGACCAGAACACATTTCCCTTCCAATAGGGGCAAATGACCACAAAGAAAATGTTTCAGTTCCGGCCAACCCATGATGTTCAAAATAGATTCGTCCAATACTGAGAACCGTTCTGCACCCCTCTCCTCACACTGGGCAAGTGACAGATAGTGGTGGGGTGACCTTTTTTATTCCATCCCCCCCCCCCTGTGCCGAAGTTTCATACGGTGCTCAAAACGATAATAATTTCAAATAATGATTTTATTTCCGAGTGCTTCTACGCACATGTGTAAGTTGACATTAGTGTGCTAAGGTTCATAAACCTTCAATCAGCAGTAGCCCTACCATCCCTTTACCCCATGACCCAAGCAACACTCCCCTTCCCCATAGACCATAGTTTTCTGGCTCGAACTACCCAACAAAAATATAGACACTTAAATGCTACTCCATAATTAGTATAAAATGCCCAAAATGAAATATTTAATATACTCACACTTCGTCATGATAGTAACACGCCTGCTCACCCTGTTGATATCCCCCACCTTCATAAATAAACTTTTTTTCAAAATTGTTTTGAGAATGACGGAATACAAATCTTCTTTTCTTGTCTGGAGTTCGCTCCGTGTCGAGTTCAAAAGTAGCAGTGATTATGCCTCGGGAGAAGTTTAAATACTTTCAAAGTGCCCCAAGGATTTTTTTCTTTCAATAATAGACGTATACTTAAAAACTACCACCTTATTGATCATTAGATTTAAATGGAGACTAAACGCCACTTGCACACGTATCACACTCTTCCAATAACAGGCCACTCGTGGGAAATTACGAGGACAATAGCCTTACACGGGCTGACATGTTGACTAGCACGTGTGTGCTTATCCTGTACCAACACAATACAAACCTTTACAAGATCAACGTCGGTGGCTGCTGCAGCCGCGCGGGTATAGGCTGACTCTAGACCAATACTTTTATCTAGTTAGGTTCCTCTCCAAAAGCAACATAAAAAAAGAAGAAGAAGAGAGAGAGAGAAAAAAAAAACAGAACCAAAAGGAGAAAGAGAGTGAAGAGAGAGAGAGAGAGAAAGTTTTTACTGCAGTGTGATGATATGAACAAACTTATTTTAAATGTTCATTCACATAGTTTGGATAAGACCTAATGTTTACATAGGCAAGGTGAAACTTCGGGCTGACAAGAGACCAAGGGTTCGCTACCGAAACGTCCCTCATAACAAATCTGTAAACGCCTGTATGGTGTTAGGGCATTCAAGCAGTTAACTGTCCCTTTGTTGAACAACAGCCCTATTGTTACAGGTTTCAGGACATGTACCGATGGCGAGAAGAGTTTGAGCTAAAAAGTTTGAGGAAGAATATGAAAAATCAAGGTTGATCTTAACTGGACAAAAGAAAACGAAGAAGAGGAAAAGAGAGACCAGACAAGAAGATAAAAACTTGAATGTGGATGACAAGAACTTGAAGATGTGAAGAATGGCTTTGTCACAAAAGGGCAGACCCCAGATGTGCCAATTTTCGGTAGGAAGGTTCATGGGTGTGAAATTCCCACGACATGGAAGAAGACTGTTTTAAAATTCAAAATGTGTCCTCTCAGTCATTTTATTTTGAATACATGATGGTAACACTGTATGGTGGTCAGGAATACTAAAAGGAAGGATTTAGACCTAAAATTGTGAACTTGGAAGACGTCAGCTTAGAATTAAACGATTAAAAAAAATGAAAAAGGAATAAAATTGTGTTCAACTAAAATTGATCAGCTATGGTTTTTGTTGTTGCAGTTGTTGCTTAGGGTTCATTCTACGCAGAGAATGGCTGTCAAAATGAACATACACTGAAAATGGAGAATAACAGTGTGCAACATTAGAAAATCTCTTTACCTTAGAGATGTTTCTTTTAAACTAACCGTTGTACTAAGTTAAGATTGACAAAGGAAAAAATGTCACTTTCATACCCTGTGAAGTCAAAGTTACGTAATGGTGGCGTAACAACCGGTAAACAATAAACCATGTAGTAGACACTGTTTGCATGAAAGTAACAAAATCAATAAGTTACATTGCAAATGATCCTTCGACACACAGAAATCTTTGCTTACCGTGAGAAACTAAATAAATCCAAGACATCCGTGGATATTAGTTTGGATGGATCGAGGGAATGGGGTAGAGAGAGAAGGGGGGTGTACATACTAGGTGTCACTGAGTGACCGATATTGACTCACTCAGGAGAGACTGATTCCTCAATGAATCCCCTCCCCTCACTCTTGACTTGCCAATGTGGGGGGGGTGGCAAATCAGCAGGGCATAGAACATTTTGAGTTGAATGGATATATTTGGGTACTCACCCCCTGCTCTTTCTGCGATATGGCATACCACGATATTTTTTTGTTTGTTTTTACTGCAGATAACCAGGGATTTGAATAGCTGTTGAGATACTCAATGGTCGACAGAAGCCCTTCACATTGGATAGCAACATGCACAGTTACATAATCAACTTTAATTTTGCCACATGAAGACTGAAAAAAGGCGAAAAAGTTTAATCGTAAACGTGTAAACATTAGGCAAAAATGAAATAATCATGGAGCGTCGAAACTTCCTCAGATAAAGTGCCAAAATGTATCCAGGGAAGCTGAGCTTTCATTAATACATGGCTTTACGATGGTCCTATTACTGGATTTATCTCCGAATTTTGCCGAAAATGTTGACATAAAAACCAGCAGGAGACAGACGCATGTTGGTAGTTCGATTTTTTGCTCTGAAATGAAAATTTATGAAATGCACGTCATAGGTATATTCATATATTGTCTTAGTTCCTTAAAATAAAGGGTAGGAGAAAGTCCATTCTGTTGTGGAATACTTCGTTGTAACAAAAGGAAGAAATTGCCAGAGGTTACCAGCAGGAACGGAATCAGTGAAGAACGTTGAATATAAAAGTGGCGTCTATGGCGTTCCACAGACTGTGGGAAAGCGTCTCTAATCGATGATAGAGACGATGAGTCTTAACGCCTCTTGGTGAGGTGACCAAGGTCAGACGATTGGCGTGGCTTGCGACAAACCCACCAGCACTGAATGATACTGCTGGCACTAGCAGACGTAACCGATAAGTGATTAAATAAAAGAGAGAGAGAGAGAGAAGTGTCAAAGGTCACAGGAAAGGAGGCAAATAATAATTCATTGCTTTCTTTTTCCCCTTCTGCATAATGGTATGGTCTCAACAAGTCGTCGCCATCAAACATTCGCAGCGTGCAGGGAGGACCGAATATCCATCCATTGAAACACAATAGGAAAAACTGATATTCAAATTAGGTTTTACTGATGTTTTTCTTGATTTTGCCACCTCCACTGGCAATGTCCAGCATGCAATATGTCTTGATTAAAGTTTCGTGCATTTTTTTTTTACCTTGGCGTCCAGTCATCAAAAATTGTAGAGTGGTATTATTTCTACAATTGGTGAATGCGATGCTCTCAAAACATAAAAAACAACCACAAATCTTTGATTTTAATCATATAATTATAAACTTACGAGTCATTTTCACTGTTATTTTGTAGCAGAATTTGTCTCCACATGTGGCATAATTATATCTTAATATGTATATATCCTCTTTTTTTTTCAATTTATCCTGATGATAACGACACTAGCATTCGTTTTGTCCCGCAATTTTTAATTGACCAAGCGTCACCACACAAATACCTGTTGGTTTATTGTTTACACTCTGATGCATCCACGGCGGGGTTTAAAAACTATAGACTGGGAAATTAAGAAGAGGATTAAGGGACCAAGCAAACCATTTATAAGGAAACAAAACGTAGGTTGAAAATAAATTGTTGTTTTCATTTTTTCTGTTACTTTTGAAAGGGCAGGGTGAAACAAAAATTTGTCATAGCATTGATTGCAATTTTATAGAAGAGACAAGGAAAAGTTGCTCTTTTAGCTCTCTTTAATAGAAAAAAATACTGTCGAGACAGTGATAAAGATATGGAGAGAGGAAAGAAAGAAATACATTGGAATCTACGACCGGAATTATTAATTAACTCTATGCATAGACATTTAATGATTATAAATCTATACTTATTGTCGTAATCACTCATCTGTACCGGCTAGAACCGTGTACCGTTATAATTACCTCTCATGTATTTTTTTATTTCTTTACAAGTCCAGGGATACATGTGTTTCTAAATTATTCTGTGTTTCTCCGTTGTAAAGCGTATTCTTAAAAAACCGAAAAACGCAAAAAGAAACTAAAAAACGTAAAGCAAACTATCAATTTATTCTCACTAATGACGGATTTGAAGCCACATCACAGCAATAGATTAACTATAAGAAAGAAAGTAGTATCTGTTTTTTTTTTTACATATATACATTTGTATTTTTACATGTAAGATCGTACATCTTCAAGGCCCTGGATCAGTGTAAGTCTGCGGCACGTGCTGAAATGGCAGCGAGCATCTCTGAGCCGAGGCGAAAAAAAAAGAAAAAATAATTGTAAGCCGGGATTTTTACCTTGCCCTTTTCGTCACAAAGTTTATTAAAAGAAAACCATGCATGATAAATTAGATGGACGTATAGACAATGGTATAAAACACACGTGTTAGTTGTGAAATGATCTTGTTATAAATATTGACAGTTCCGAACACACATATATGAATTAACTTCCAATTTCATCCTTGTAATGGTATTTACTGGCCAATGATATAAGACAATAGGAACAATTGAATGAGACAATTTGTGACGCGCCCTTTGTCCCTACAACGTATCTCCATTTCAAAAAGTTTAAATATTATAGTTTAAATATATATATTATTTATTATATAATGATCAGAAGTAAAAAAAAAATTATATATATATATATATATATATATATATATACATATCTACAGGAAAACCTGAGGAATAATAACGGAAAAGGCGAAAACTGAAGTATTTGATATAAAATTAATATCGGCGTTTCTTTTGCACCATGTACTTTTTCATTCTTTTCTCTTTTTTTCCTTTTTTTTTTTTTTTGCCTTTGCAAAATTTAGTTTATTTTATTAAAGTAATTTGGTCCTTCCCTGTGAATGGGGATTTGATGATAGTTTTTGTCGTTTTGTAGTTCGGGTTACTTAAAGACTTTTTTATCGTTGTAAATGATATTTTCACTTTCTTGAGTATATTAACGTATACATTTGCAAAATTGAAGAGAGATTAAACCAGACTTATATTGCACCCTAAATGCTGCTTATGACATTTGAAAAAAAAATATTCTTGCCTGGATTCAAATGTCACAATCTTTTGGTTTTACAAACTCTTTCCTTTTCATGGAGTAAAACTACAACTTTACCTTGCAACCTATTTCTTCTATACCTTTTCTTAGATGGTAAAAATTCCTTGTGTTTCTTCCTGATATCGTAGAAAGTTGTTACTGGTTGACTTTCATTTAAACCTTTCACCTAAGTTAGTATTGTTTTATATTTCATTCCCCATTTTTATTCTTCTTACTGTAAATATATTGAAAATGGTCGACATTTTAATTTTGTTATCATCCAACATTGGCATTTGAGGAAAGAACTTTGTAAAAATTTTGGAACAAAGTGTGATGATTACAGTTTGCAACAACAGCAAAATGATAACATAATGTGTTCGTCATTCAGAATGTGGCAGAACAAGGAGGCTAACAAACATTTCGAAAACTTTGGGGTACATTAAAAAATTATTTAAATGATACATTACATGAAGATCTTAAAGGACTTTTCGGAAAATATAGCCAAATTAGTTAGGGCAATGTTGGCGATGTGAGATGAGGGGAGGTGATAGGTACCTGCCATGTTAAGAAAATGTTGAATGTATCTTAGACAACACTTCATACTCTCTCTATCCCATCTCTTTCCGACCTTTGACTTTTTAAGTCGTTATTAAATGATAATTACAAAAGAAAATACAAAAGTATAAATAGCTTAAAAGTAAAACTGCAACAGTATATGAGGTCCGTACCTCTCGGAATTCTAAACGACTTTTTTATCAAGAAAACAGAACGAGAAAATGATATAGTTGACTTCCAAAGGAATTGAAAGTTTCAGACTGTATCAAATAGTGTTCCCTTCTTTTATTTTTCTTTTTGTACGTTTGTTCTTTCTCCATCTTCCAAATTACTTCTTGTTATTTCTATGGAGGGCCTCAGTAGTTATACTACAGTGTTTCCAAATGTATCGCCTATATTGTCGATGTCACCTTTTGCCGCATGAAGCTAAATCATGTATTAACCAAGAGATGAAGCTGACATTTCGGAGTTTCTTCTTTCTTTGCTCTTTTCGTGAAATACTACGAGGCCATCACCAAATCCCTCACAAAAAAAAGAAAAAAAATCACTCACAGCGTAAAGCAAAGTAATTAAAGACGCAACATACAATATGGCCAGAAAATAAGGAAGGTGACAGTTTTGTTCGGGCTTGTTGATTGTACATGGGACAGAAATGGACATATATGTCGGTGTGTATCGCTAACACCCTAGCCATGAATAACAAACGGGCTAGCCTTGTCGTCTGTCCATCAAAAAGGCGGGAAAGTAATCCAACCGAAATCCTTAGAGATTTCGTTTTTTACTGTAAGATGTAAGTTTCAACATGCTTTTGGAAAAAAAGATAAGCGAGGCTATACCAACGCCGAGCCGTATCATTACCGATGCAATGATGAAGTAGAACGGATTAATAGTTGATTGTAATGAAAAGTCTTTGCTTCAGTCTGCCTCATAATTATGATGTATAAGTGAAGGGGGAGCAGATGAGGGAGGGGTAGTTGTAGGCTACTGAACACTATCAAAGTATGTCAGGCTAATAGATATAATATATTGCATGGCACCAGAATCACAGATAACATTGGGAGATTGCGCGTCATGCACTCTGAGGTTCCTCAGCACCCTTCAACCTCCCATCCCGTCAGTGGAACCACCCCGAGGGGTACCTGTTTTTGAAATCGATTGAATCGGCAGAGGTTAAATAAATCGATAGATCAAGATCGATAACTTTTAAGATAAGACTTAAAATTGTTACATACAGTTGAGTTACTTTATTTTACTGTGTGCTTTTAAACATATTAGAGTGTAAAAACCTAAAGGCACTAATTTAAACGTCATTATGGTGTTAGTCAAACAGTTCACACGATTCATTGATTTAACTGGGACGATGTGTCAGTTATTTCTATGCAAATCTTCTTCAAGTGTAAATATTAAATATTCATGGCGTGATGTAGATACTCTTCCAAGAGAAAATATAGAATGATTCAACAGTTCAGGTGATGAAAGTCTGTGTCATGTGACCTGTGATTCAAATTGCTCAATCGTTCAAATCGGAACAAATCGGTTAAAGATGTAGATGATGATTAAAAGCAACAATGAGAGCTTGTTAGAACGTTTCACTCCATCCATGAGTTTGTGATCATTGCTTGTGAAAAGTCTACAGGAGATTTTTTCTTCGTAAGAAAATCTTCTGAGGGCAATAAAATTCTTCTGTGGGCAATAAGATAAAAGCCGAACATGAATGTAAATAGGTCATGACAATTTGACTGAAATACAAAATGTGGGTTACTCTTTGAAATAAAAGCAGAAGTGATTGTAATGGTGCATGCGTTGCGACTCTAGCACGTGGAATTGTGGATTCTGCCTATAGGGAAGGCATCAAATGGTCACATGACCACACAAATGATGTGAACTTTGAAGGAAACCTCAATTTTTTAAAAGGGTCACGGAGCTTCTTTAGAAAAGTCTGTCGATTTTGTGTTTTATTCTGTCTTTATCTTGGGTGAACTTAATTGAGAAAGCCCCTTACATTCATTTATTAACGCGTAAAAATTTAAATTATTCAATAATATAGCACAAATAATAATATAACAATACAGAGTATCGTATATAGATTATCTAATAGCACAATGTGAGTAGTAATACAATTGTGTTATTATGACAACGTGTATAGAACGCCACTCCAAGAAATACACCGGCAACAGGTTAAGTATGTACTCCACGACTAAACATGAGGATAATACGTAAGAACATTACTGCCTAATGTCAATATGCTACCTGTGATACTATAAAAGTTAATATCATTTACGATATAGCTTATCCCCCTTAAAAATAAAAATAGAACCGCTTATCATTAGTTTATCAATTAGTTATTAACATAAACAAAACTGAATTAAAAAAAAAAAAACTGGAGTAAGAGAAGTGCGATCCGTGTGAGAATTCAGATATTTAGCTAACTGCAGAATATTGTCTCTGAGAGCATCTTAAACTTTTTCCGCAATAGTAAAATGAGCCTTGGAATGAAATATCCAGTAAGGCTTTATTTTGCAATTTTTTATTTTTTAACGATAATTATTTTTTGACAAGATGAATTTAATAATGTGTTTTCTTGAAATCATTTTTTTTTGCAATTTCTGTTATGTGATCACTACACTAATGATTACTTTCGTTCCAAAAGAAAAAAATCAATACCAGAAGACGAGAAATTATTTTAAATGGCAGTAAAAATGCGGGGAATTCTTTCGCAGCTAGTCTACAGAGACACCTCTTGTCATTCAAGGCTTTTTTTCTAACCACTTGACTATAAAGTTGGCGCTACAGTCTGGATAGAGTACACGCGCTCAGACGCTCAAAGCCTCTTGAGTCACTTTGCTATGCTTAGTAAAAGCCACTTGACCAGGAGGACACACGAGCGAACAGCACACAACGAAGAATAAAATAAAACTTTAAAAAGAAGACATCGCAGTAAAGATATACCTCCGAAACCGGGATACATGGATGATGAGAGGCTTACGATGAGAAGTTACACAAACAGTCATTTATAATTCCAGTTCTTCATTAAAAGTTCGTTTTAAAAAGCGATTAATGAAGCAAATTTCCGTGTTGACTAGTAACTGACGGATAATAAATCACCTACGTCTATTAATATGACGGGATTTCATGAATGCAAGCATGCAGTTTATATACTCCAATGTATGTTATGTCAACATGATATGGTGAACGATATTACAATCACAAGAGATGTGAGTGTGTGTTTGCGTGGTGGTGTGTGTGTGTGGGGGGGGGGGGGGGGGATGAGTGGTAGGCTATATGACTGGATTTGTAAACATCTCATTTTTTTTTATTCTTCAGAGGGCGGTGATCAAAAAGGATGGTGCCAGGTTTAAGGTGAGGAATGTTACATCAGCCAATCCCTCCGATATAGTTTATTTGATATTCAGTTTAGATGACTGATTAACTAACTGACCGTGACTGACTGACCGACATACCGACTAACTAACTGTTATATCTTTCATTTAAGTTCTCGAAAGAGACTCCTGTAAAAGCCATGATACTATATCGGGGTTGTAGGATGGAGAGTTAGCAGGTTGGGTGGGGTGGATGTAACGGGGTACCAATACGATTTTCAACTCTGCTTTCTGGATACACATATTAAGTTATACCAGTCACCTCTTGCCTACCTGATACGCATTTTGTTCTGAAAGAATGAAATACAGTTACGATGGGTACAACAACTTACAATATTACTCTTTCAATTGATAAGGCTTCAGTTGCGTACTAAAAAGTTTTCAAATTCTTTTACAGAAAAGATAACAAAACAATTTGATGTAACTATGCCGGCTTCCTAATCATGTCCATTTTAACCAAACGATGGGACAATTTAAATATAAACACACAATGTCTCTTGAATAAAGTCCAAGAGAGACAAAGATGAAATTGTATTCCCTCGGCATTCTTGAATTGTTTCATTCGTTATGTTAGTCAGTGTAAAGAAAGAAAACAAAAACAATTACAGGTACTCTTTTTCAATGAAGAAAACAAACATGCTCGGCGAGAGATTATGTTATAAATGCCCAAATACTGAAATACTGAAATTATTTATCTTTCAAATATCATATTTTTTTAGCAGTTTGAATGGATTGTTAAACATCAATTCAGGCTCATTTCACTATTTTGTGATAAGAATTCGTTCTTGTATGTGGATTAATGCTGTAATCAATGTTTAAAGGCTATCTTGGCAGCAAGAATGGAGTCGTTTAAGACAGGAGTTAACTAATAATATCAATGTTTATTCAAGTTTTACTAGAAAAATATTCGTGCAGTAGCCAGTACACAGTACCCCATAGTACACATTTCCAAATATGAAAAAAAGATAAAAGAAGTATTCATGAATGTAAAAAACAAAAGAAGACTCTTGTTCAAATAATTATTAAAATGAACATGATTGTAATGAACGAAAGAAGAGAGCAGTGATTTCCTCAAAAACGTGTGACTATTCCATGTATGTCGATATTGATTTTCATAAACAAATATTGCATAGATTTTTTTGGGGGGGGGGTAATGTTATTCAGTCTATATGAAGGGTAATATGACGAGCATATTTATGGTATGTAGAACGACACTGCTTGTGATGTGGTTTATCGAGAGAGTGCTTATTAAGCACTATAATAAATGTTACTATAGTACGTAATGATAACCAGTAATGCTCCAGCTGAATAAACAACATACATCACTCATAGTAAGGTGGTGTAGCAACTTTACGCAGTTAATTGTACATCACGTGGATAATATGCTCTAGACAAGCCTTGACTACAACGCAAATAGTATTGTAACGAAATACATTGATAAAAATAGGATATATTTCAAGTTTACCTTTGCGAAAAAGGGTAGTTTCTAGTCCAGTCAGATATTAATTATGTAATAATGTTTTTATAGATTCGCCTGGATTAAAAATGGGTCTACTTTTGTGTTGCAGCATCTAGTTTCTTAGACATCTGTGCTAATTATTAAACTTATTATTGGTAACATATTATAGTCTTAGTATCGCCCAAACGTTTGACATCACACAATTTGATATGTTATTAAAATCGATAAATATTAATAAGAATTAAAATGGAACAAATCATGAATATTCATAAGATATCTCTTCTTCGTTCACTCATATCCTCTCCTTTTTGTAGTTTTTAATTGTCACTTTAATGAAGGATGAATGAAGCTTTTCTTAAGTTGATTGTTGCCATTATGACGAAAGAAATCATAAGTAGATAAAATAGGAAAAGTAAACATTTTCGTCATGTTTGGAAAGAATAAGGTTTTTTAAGTATTGCGTCTATCGTTCGAGTCCAATCTATACCTTTGTCATTTTCTCGTGCATTACGCTGAACATCTCGATCGCTTAAATTCAATTGCGTGATACACATATATCTCTATTCGTAAACAATAATTCCACACCATTTACATAGTTCATATTTTTTTAAATTCAGAGAATAAAAACTCTGTGTAAGGCAGTGTCTATTGTGACAATTCCGTAGAGTGAGGTTAACGTTAATCAATAATTGATAACGTGATTTGCTATGGCTGTAGTACGATACAAGCCTTTTTTTCTTCTAAAAGGGTGAAACAAGCAATTAAATCTCTTCTGTCAAATACTGAGGAAACCCCTGAACTCTTACTATGTAAGCAACCAGAAAGAATTTTAAAATTTCAACGTGAACGTGTAGACAGATACCATTTAGGATACTGCGGTAAACAGAAAACTAGTTTTGTTAAAAGATTTAAAAACTTTACACTTTTTGTCAATTCAATTAACAGGTAGCAGGCAGATTTCTTTGTCTAGTGTTCACACACTGAAAGTTTAAATCCAAGTTGTGATGTGCGCTTATGCAGGTCTACTGTTATGAAAGCTATGAAACACTGTGTAAAACATATCAGTTATTTTTTAATACATTTGAATATGTTTAGTAAACTATGTTACTGGAATAAATAAATGATGTGTCTCACACTTCAGTGTTTGAAATTTTAAAAAGTAGAGAAAGCAATTTTCATAGTTTATACTACCGGCAACATTAATCCTAGTTGAAGACTTATGAATACAATTTATCACAGGAGAACAATTATCTAGTTTGTTCTGTTAATACCGTTCGTTAAATTAGAGTCTTCTGTTGGTCGAAATAGTCAAACTGACTGAGCTATGGATAATTAACTTTGATGGATATGTTCTATCTTACATTTTGCACTGTAAAGCTGTTATTGTTGCTCTAATATTACAAAAATTAAAAAAAAATTGTCTCCGACACAATTCCTTTTCAGTCTTTGTCTTCAGTCTTCCTGGAAACGAATAATTTTACTCCTTAATAATTTCTCGTCATTACTTTATCCAGTACCTCAAGTGCCAAGGAGATCCTCTGTGACCTGCCCTTTTTTTTAAAATATATCATGCTAAATATTAGTAACCATGGCAAGAAATACCAATGTGTTCAGTTATACCAGGTTAGTAACGATGGTTTGGGATCATTCATTGTGCACTGTGTGTCCACGCCTATATGTAAGACATACATCCAATAGTTGGATGAAGGTACATCGTTTTCACAATATTGAATGTTGACTTCACTTTCCAAAAGCTGATTACTAAACAGTAATACACACAGATACAGCACTAATTTTGAACAAATTCTCTCCTAAAGCAAATTAATATACAATACATCAACATAAGTGCACTATATAGATAAAATTTATATTTTTATCTTTTCATTTTCAATACCATAAGTCGTCCCTTTTTTAGTTATTTTATTCTTAATTTATTACTTTCAGTTAATACTTGTGGTTATTTTATTTCATATGTATAGTCATTCTCTTACTTCTCCTAACTGGGATTACGATACATATCTATAATTATTGTATTATCAACGTAATACTTGTGCTCATTTGTATCACATATCTATACGAACTCCTCTTATACCTTTAACTATTTTGAATATAGATCACTCTAACTATTTCAAAGATTTTTCATATTTTCTTTGTGTTTCAGAAATTAAACAGTAAATCTATACAAGTGTAACGCCAGTTTCCAAAATAAAATTAATCTGCACTTTTGACAGAATCAAATGTAACAAATTGATAAAATATATCTAACGTCATGAAAACAATGAATAAACGATAATTATTTTGTTAATTAAGTATCTTACTTGATCTTTGATGATGTTGAGGTTGAGTTTGTGGGACCAGCACCAAGTTATCTGCAATCTCCGCTGCTCCTGCCATCTTCTCTGCTCGAGTCTTTGAAGTTTTTTTTTTAATCTCTCTAGATTTCTTTTTTATTTTATTTTATGTGATATCTAGACGCCTAGCGAATCACGTATGATTGTTAAACCCACTTGTCAATAAATTAGGACGCTGCTACTTATCTCCTCATTCGTCGTTCAATTTCTCCTAACTATCTATGAAACTCGAGAAAGTTAAAACCGTGTAATTTAAATCATGTTCTTTGCTCGAGCGCCAAAGACACACTTCATTGCGCGTAATTGAAACTCCATCGCGTGCTTTCCGTCTCTCAGCTTGTAACCGTGCAAAAAAGTTGGATATTTTATTTAAATATAGAGTAAAATAGAAAGAGAGAGAGAGATAGTTTCGGCTAACATGCACCTCTGCATATACAATGGTCCATGGGAATTGCACAGGTGTCAAAGAGCTTGTCTCATTGGTCTAGCAATCAATGACGTCACTAACAGTTTCTCTCGGAGTTTAACATGTTTGTTACTCTTTGAGAAAAAGAAATTATAAATAGTTTTTTCTTGTTACCATTATGAATTCTTTTGAAAAAAAAGAAACATACCATTCTAAAACTCAATTTCTTCATTCCTGTCTTTTAATCTCTCTTCTTTCTTTTGAATGGATCTTTCACTGATTTGATCACTTGGATGAACACAGATATCGGATGTTTTCTAATGAAATCCCATGTGTCTGAAAGACCCAAATCCAATACCACCCGATGACATTTTATTTGGTTGGTTTTAGGTGTTATTATTGTCGCTTTACGACCGGTTAAAAAGTCCCCAAGCACTGTTAATAACATCTGACAAGGGATTAATTGGGTCCGTGTATAGTGACTTCGATTCGATTAAAAGCTAACCTTCGGAGCGGCCATTTTTTTTATTTTCGTCTTGCAGTTCCAGATACGTTATACAACCCTACAACATTGTTTGTTGTTTGGTCATTAAGGCTCTATAAGGCGTGCTTTCTTCTTCGGTATTAGGTTTAAGTTAATAATTAATAGCTCACAAATTTCGTCTCGGCCCTTTTTTTTTTTCAAGAGACCACACGAGCACTCCACTGATATAAAAGTCACTCAAAACAAAAAGCTAGGATTGTAAAATTGCAAGCATTGAGAGAAGCAAAACATGACAAGCGGTACAAAGAACAATAAAAAATAATAAGAGAAAAACCACAGATAATTACAAGGGAAAAAAGTCAAGACTCTTCATCTTTTCTGCTATTGATCTCATCCTATTTCGGTTATTGTGTAGAAGAGACTTTCAAGAAATGAGGAAAGATGGATACCAACCTGAAAGCAATAAAACAGAAGGATTAAAAACTAAATAACAAAACAAACACCAAAGTAATCTCAAAGTATCAAATTGGGGCAATAACAGGTGCATGCAAGGCTCCTAAGACGATGTATTATATTAGAATATATCGGAGCTAATAAGTATCTCTTTTGGTTATCACCTTCCCTTTTTATGGACATTATCTTGTACTTTCCACGTAAGAAGTCCTCGTCTTGGTCACGTGCCTATGAAATACCAGCCGAGGGATGCCGCTCTCACTTGACTTTTATTCCCGACTCTGACGGACCGGTGAGGTGTCGCTCGCATAGACGATTCATCCTGAGTGAAACAGCAATGAAGCTACTGGCAATTTACTCTCCATTTTGTTCCTCTATATTCTTTATCTACTCTCTTTTTTCAGGAGAAAATCAAAAGTATGTGAACGACGTTTTACGTTTTTTGCTTGGATAGTTTTACATCGATAAGAACCAACGTTAGTGAAGGAAAGGCTAACTCGATACCGCTCTGGGGTCTTGTAAATGGCTTGACCTGTCGACGAGCGCCTCATTGCTTGGTCTGTTCCTTTTTTTCTATTATTTTTTTTATTTTAACACTAAATCAAAACTTCGCCACTCGATATTGACTTCAGTTAGTATATACGTGTATATGATTTTCTTCAGTTAAATATACAGTGAAGTTTACAATTATATATATATATATATATATATATATATATATATATATATATATATATATATATATATTAATGAATACGTTATCAGTGTGTAACAGCACTGTGTGCTCCTATGCCCGTCGTTACTGAATTCGGAGATATCCGTTGTTCTGTACGGCATGGAAAAGTAATCAGCGTACCCTAGAATTTTCAAAGCCAAAGCGTGGAGAGTGAAAAAAGTACTAGGTGTAAGGCTTTACTCCTCTGGGATAACTTGTATGCTAGTGAGATTTTAATTTTGATTTGATTCACTTTCTAATTAAGTACAAGGCAATGGAAACTAACTAGCTAGGGAATATACATATCATCGCATCATATAAGGAGACTATCACCAACCACGGATTCACTGGAAATGAGTGAACCTTTTTAAAAAGAAAAAGAAGTGGCTGTACTACTTAAATATCTTTCTTTCCTATTCGTGTCATACGATTTGGCGCATGTGGGGGAGGGTGAGTGTGTGCATGCGTGTCTGCCTGCGAGAACGGAACTTGGTGCGTGGGTATTCGACGTCCTGAATGAAGATAGTCAATGTGAATTCGAAACATGTTCATTTTCATTTGTTTTGAAAAACTTAAAACAATTTATGTTTTATTGCAGATAAGACGTATGGATAATTCTCCAGGGAACATTAAATTATACACCAAACAATAAATGGACTCTTCCAAGTGAACACTTTGTTATAATTCATGGATGGGTGAATCAACCATCATGGTTACACCTTCCCATTTCATGTGTGATGAGACTGATGACTGGTGACGTATTTCACGAAAGAAGCAGAACTATAGATCCCTAACGTATGCAAACACTGTTAAGAAATATCTGTAAATTTACAGAAAATAGAACCAAGAAATACAAAAAGAATACAGAAATGTTCTGGCAAATATTTACCAGAAAATGTCTGTATTTCGTATTACATTAGTACAGTGTAGAAGTGCTTTTAATAAGCTTTTAATATAATGTCATGCTTCCACTTACTGTCAACAGTGCTTTTTTTATGGTGATTTTTTGCATAGGCGTCACTTTGCTTTTACCAACACATGAATTCAAGAGCAGCCTGGATGCGTCCCCCTTTACGAGTCGCTTGTTACTAACGGAGTGATGCTGCACCCATTTGTGTAAAATTTGACCAAGTTTCAATAAACTATCTATGAATTTTTTTATGTGACTTAATAATTTTGTTAAACTACCTTTAAATTACATCAAATAAATTATCACCTTTAAACCGATTTCATTGCTATGATCCTTGATAATATAACTCTGTTTCATCATCAAAGTTTCTTAAACGTTGAATAATATCTCAAAATTAGACTTTTGGTAACACTGGACTATCGTACCCTATCTTCCAAGTTGTTCTAAAAACTGCAGTTTATATAATGAGGCTGGGATTTTGGGACATTTATAGCCAATGCAGGTCCTTACACCGATGGAAACGAGATACAAAGAGAAATGCTCATCATTCATAGCATTGAGGAAAGTAGCCTACGTAACGCCTCTTTGGCGGTCGACCCTGTATGGCTGCCGCCCTGTTAGTTTTTCTTGACTAGTATAGCTGAACGAAAGAAAAAAAGCTCGTCCGCTACACGAGGTAGGAGCAAAGGCACTAGCTCCATGCACAGAGTAGGTTTATCAGTGTTTTCTACAACAGCTTTAACGGGTTTAGAAGCGAAAAGCAAGGTTTGAACGGCATCAAGGTAAAACAAGTTAATTCATATGGTACTGGAACCAATCCATTCTGTTCTAGTGGCCGTGTGGAATACATGTGTAAATATATCTAACTGAAATGAAAGTGGCTTGATGTTTATGAACTTCACTTAGAGGTCACATACTAAACATAGAAATAGAATGAAAATGAAGTCAGTGTGTACCGATGCTGAAGTCACATAATTCAGTTGTTGACATGACAAATAAAATATCGTAATACTTACACTGTACGCCAAACTTACTCTCTGGAAATGGCTATAATGCATAACTATCGGTACAAATGTTACAATGTAGCGGTCATTAAAAATGATGTTGGATCAGATATTCTCACAATTTATAGTTGAATGCACATTGTAGATGGCACATATCTCACCACGGGTTTGGACTGCAAATATTTTTTTTTTTCCTTGGTATAAATCGATATAAACACATCAGTAGCCTATCAGTCAACATTATTCCTTAAATTGATTTCTATGGTTACTGTGCAACCGGTAATTACAGTAATATTTGACCAAGACCAAAAATTAAAGTAGAAATCACTGAGAAATCACTAAGAGAACGTGCTGACGACGTGGAATTTCCTTCAACATTTCTTCCCTCAACTTGCTATTACAGTGATTGGGTTACATATTAATGATCTGTATTTTGAGTCCCCAATTACGCCCACAAATCAAATTTGGTGAATGATCATGAATTGCTACCATGAAGAAAAATCAACGCAATTAAAAATTTTATTGCAGAAATGACCCGAAATTTGTTTCGACCTTAACCTGACAACTGCACTTATCCCAAGCCCGGAGATCCCTCTGGTGCCACTTTAAGTGACGTTCTCCTCTCCCCGCTGTCCCGTCTCAGCTAAAACGTCTGAAATTCAAGAGTTACCTGCAAGTCAAAGGAAAAAACTCCCCATAATACAGCGATTGCTCTTGCACGGCTTTGTTTTCCCTAGAATCACTATAGTTTATTATTCATCGCTTTACTTTTTTTTTAAACAAAGGCATTTTTTAACAATCAAGCAAAAAAATATGGGAATCTACCCTCGTTGTACCAATAAAAGAGTGAAATGGATTACATATAACTCTAAATAAAAATTAAATTCACAAATTTGTCCAATTTTGAAAACTTGTCCTTGTGATCTGATCATCCAGTCAGCTTGAACATAAAGGTTGTTTTTGTTCTGGAATTTGCTCATTCAATATATAACACAGGAAAGCAGAATTAAAAAAAAAACAGAAAATAACCAACCAAACAAGAGAGTGTATTTTACCAGTTTCCCACGGTTACTTGTTTACATCGGCGCCCACGACTGGCTTTCTTCTTTAGCTATGTAACGTTAGGGTGAAACTATTCTCTGTTCTCCTGTTAAAATCAATGAAATGCACGCTGACTCTTCACTTCATCTCACCAGCTCTTTTTTTTTTATTCCCGCTGCTGCTACCTACATGTCCGTGGGAAATTTATGTAGCACAGATGTTACGACAAGCGGGGAAAAACGCAAACTCTATGAAAAATACCATCCTGACGCGTGAATCACTGGACTACACCATTAAAACAACAACAAACATGTATCTTGAAAACTGACCCACCAAAAAAGAAAAATAAGATGCCATCTAAAAACAAAAGAATAATTTGGCAAAGAACGTTAAGAGGTCCCGATGTGGATACTTGGGTTGCAAAAAATTCCGATATTGTCAATTTACGGAGAAATATCGACGAACGGACTCTATAGGACCAATGCAATTTGTAGAAAATAGCACTGTTAGGTCACATGACCATGCAACAGGCAGGACCGATAGGTCGTATGGCGATATAATCTCCCTTCGATTGAACTGGGTCAAAAGAAAGGGGAAAGGTGTGAAAATACTCGCAAAGGTAACAGTAGGACCCACACTTGTCGGAGTGTGAGGTGAAGATAATGGGGCAAGAAATTCGGACTCTCATAAAACTCGGTCGACCTTAAATAAACAAGAAAGATAAAAAATAAAAAATAATAAGGATATTTATTTTCATTTAAAAGATTTAATTGTGATGTATGGTTCAATAAAAGAAAAACGTTGGTAACAGAAGGATTTATTCTCAACATCTTTTAACCTTATTTCGTGCAGCGAAATAGTTATAAACTTAAAAAAAATTCAGTTCCATAGTTCGATATTTTAGCAACAAGTTACCTTGCAATCGTTTAAACTTTGTCCGCATTTTTATCGTAGTCATACAAAAATTTTGATTTAAGTTTTTCATAAACTTTAATCTTTTGTGACGAGTGACTGCGCATTTTTATTGATATTTGGTGCCATAACATTGTTTCAATTGTTTTATGTAATTATACGCCACATCTACAAATAAAAGTACTGCAATGGGTCCTCATTGTTTTGTTTAAAGAGGCAGAAAGTAGGCCATGGAGGGGAATTGGTTGTCTGTACTAGGGACAGTCAATGTAGTTCAGCATTTTTAATCTAGTATTTTTTACGAAAGGTAGGCTGTAAATCAATGTTGCTATTGCTACACACTCAATATGGTACATGTGACGCAATATAGATTTGAAGTCTTTCTCTATCTTTATCACTGTTGGAGATGGATGTACTGTTATGATATTTTGTTTTCTTTTCTTTTAGAACCGAACAGCGTGTGAAACTGAATGCCTTCAATGCAGATATACAAAGCTTAACTATAGATTGCTGATGCAAAAAAAGGGAAAAAATTGATTAGATGGATTACGTTTGGAATTTACATGAGAATATCGTATCTTCTCCTCAGTTTAGCTAACAACCTTAACTTTCTCTCTGTAACTGTAATGTCCCAAGTTATACTTGGAGGTCGTTCTTTGGAAGACGTACTTTATCCCTAATCCGAGAGTAAATTCTTGCAGTTATATTTCACTCTATGACGGCACTCAAAATGTATGATTTAAAGCGTCATGACGTCACTCTTCAAAATTTCCTTCTATGAAAGAATTTTCGTTGTGGATACTCCAAAAATCCGACCCCAATAATTGTAATCTGGAATGATATGTAATATTGGCCAAACGTCACAACGAGAACAAAATGACGTCATAATACCTTGGTTCTATGTAGATGTATGTTAGCTGCATGCATTATGCACAGGTACTTCGGGGCGACTATTTTGTGTCACGATGAAAATAGAAATTAGAAGGAAAGTGAAAAATTTGACAACAAAGCTTTTCGCTGGATAGCAAAATGTAAGCCCATGATCAAAAAATGCGAGTTTCCCTTTGTATGCTTTAGATACACACTTACAAATTATACACAATGCTTTAATTATTCTAATTAACTATATTATCAATTAAATCATGTCTGTGCTAATGTCTTTGCTTTGTGATGTATTACCATTTGTTACTTATATGAAAGAGAATGAAATAAAGTTGGATGAACTTATGCGAAATATTTTCCTCAAATGAATCACGTTAAAAGCATTTTTCCTAATGTCTTTATTGTGATCTAATTTATATGAATAAAAGTATTAATCATATCAGATTAATCATAAATCTGTTAGTAACTCTCCAGTCTTTCGGTTTCTCAACGATTTGATGTCGCTTTGTATAGGTCGCAACAAACATACATACATAAATAGGCCTACGAGATATTTTCGTGAATCGTCACGCCTGGAGGAACAAATTAAATTAAGCAGAATACTTGTCTCACAAAATCGCAGGCCACGACGTTAAAAAATAAATTTAAAAAAAACCTTTTTACTACACAGCAATACGCTATTACCTTAGCACATTTTCAAAATAAGTACAAGCAAACCCTCCACGATACAATAAGAAACGCCATGGAAATAAACATATGTGTTTACGATGTGTGTGTTTGATATTTACGTGAAAAATTCATACACTGTTAAAAATGTAAATTGTAAAATGTAAATTTACAAAAAATAAAATAAAGAAATACCAAAGGAATGCAGAAATGTTCTGGTAATTAGTTTCCAGACAATTTCTGTCATTCTTATTTATTTCTTTGTTTAATTTTCTGTAAATGTACAGACATTTTTTACAGTGTAATGAAATCAATGCCAGTCTATACTTGCACCTACGAGTTAATAAGGCCTAAAGTTTACTGAATTTGCGATACCGTGGGAATATAAAATGACTAATCTTGGCTGTTAGTGGTGTGTCTTACACCATACAGTATTGATTGATAACACTGGTGGTATGGATACTAACAGATGTTAACCACCCTCAGAAAAAAAAAATAAATATGAATTCCCGCGATTACAAAAATTGCACAATAATATTTTGGCTAGTTTGTGGTACTGTTTTCTTGTTTTACTTAACTGGCAATTCCATTTTTCCCACCGTTGTTTCAAAATTCAAGAATCGTGTGTGTGTGTGTATTTGTACATGTAGGCCTAAGTCAATGTACATATGCACACAAATATATGTATTTTTTTATAAAAAGGGCACATATAATGTTTGGTAATGATTGATGTGGTTCTTCTTTTAGAAAGCAAACTTACAAATTCCTTTTTACTCCAATTTAAATATTTGACAGAGCAAAAGCCGAGTAATCCAACGACAGGCAGGTGATAAGATAAAAACCATTACGATTTGCAATTTAATAAATACAGTTAATACAACATACATTTCAAGATAAAATAATAATAATGTGGGTCTTTGTTTTTCATTTAATGTAACTTTCTTTCAATCTGAGACAAACGTAGAACAAATTGCAATCAAACAGAGAAAGCGGGGTAACATAAAAGAGCTTAATAAAGCGACTTGTGGGATCAACAGAGGGAGGTAGGGGAGCGGGGACCATGGCCCCGTCACAAAACGGGCCAAAAATGGTTTATAGAATTTCTACCTTGAAAACATTTTTAGAAATATTTGCCCTACATTTGTATACGTTTGTTACACCAAATCGAATGTGACAGCAAAGCAGTCCCCCTCCTTTGACTCCTTCCCACATCACTGTATTTCTACTTCGGCCCCAGTCACAAAGTCAAAGGAAGTGGATCCAGCCAGTGATTAGAGATTAAAAATATCGAAGTCACAATACATAAAAAACGAAAAAAGAAAAAAGGTGATGTTTGAGTCTTATTCCCTCGCTTGGTGATTATTGTAGTTTAATTTAATCTCCGTTTTCCTTTTACTCATGATAGCTTCTTTCTCGAATTTTTTTAGCCTTTATAACGTATTAATAACCATGGAAGTTACGAAGATGATACTTTGTAACTCTTGTTTACTTTAATTTCACAAATTCCGGATTTTCGGTTTTATATACTTTTTTAAGTAATTAAAACTTGGTTTTAAACTAGAACGCATAGAACTGCTGAACTTTTTTAATGTAAACACATACCTGTATGAATAAGGGTGTCATATTTTGCAAATCTAATCAAAGAAAAAAAAAGGTCCAACAATTCGACATATTTATTAAATACGATCATTAATGATTGTTAGAAGCAATAAGCAAGTCAAAGATATCTGACAGTTGTGTAACTATCATTCAACTTTAGTCTCAATTGTTCTAAATCAATTACATATAAACCTATTAGTTGCTTTCCTTCGCTGTACAATACATACACCTACACTTACATCGTTGCCTTGGCAACAAGCCTATCACACGGTTGTTTTAATGTGACCTTCCTTTCAACCAAAAAGCTCGAAAGACGAATTACATGTTTCCCACGCTGGTTCTTGCAACAACCAACAAACCTGACGAAAAAGATACCATCACAACTATGAAAAACTCGTATAAAAACGATTTTCTGATCTGTTGATAAAATTGATTTCTCTGGAAAAGTTGCTTGTTGCTTTGGCACCTGTTCTCGCGTTAATTAACTTCAACATCAAAGTAAAATTGATTGTGAGGCCATCATTCTAGTCAATATACTACGTGATAAAAAAAAAATAACGAAACTGGTGGAAAAATAGAGACAGTTTCGTTTCAATCTGTAATTTCTTTCTCTTCATTTGGTTGTTTAGAGGCCAAGTTAAATGGTTGAGTTTAGATTTGCAATTACTGTGCGCACATTTTCAGGCCTATTCCAATCGTGATTGTTCACACAGCTGCGTTGCTATGTATAGCGCCACCATACCCTGCGACATTCTATCCAAGACAACGTGATTCTACGACATCAATGTTTTCTTGATGTTGAGAGTAAATCTGAACAATATACAGTATATGTGCATATTTTGCCCACATTCGACGAATGTTAAATTGTTGTTGACTTTTCAACAATTCTTTGTTTAATAGAACTTTTAAATTATCGTCTCACAGAGATTCGATTTCGAATTAAGAAATTATTAATGGCGTCATCTCAGCTGTTGGTCTACAAGAAACGAGGCCGTTAAAGTCTTAATAATTAACCTTAATTATTAATTAAGCCTAACAACCTAACTTGCCAACATTTAATATTAAGAATATGACATGCAAAAGGGATGGTCCAACCGCAAATGTAGATTTGATATGTTAAGAGTGAACAAAAATGACCATTGTAGTGAAACTTCCATTCAATCTGTGGCTCGAGAGATATCAGCAGTGGAAATTGTTACATTTGTTACTAAAAGATGAATTGAAGCAAACAGGAGTGATGTCTCCTCACATTGATAAAGCATTTCATTATTTTTAAACTTTGCAGTACACCAAATTTAATACTTCAATATCTAGTGCTATCATAATGTGAATATACGAGGGGTATGCAAGTTTTGCGACCTTTACATAACCGGTGCTTAAGCTGACCACCCTCTGATTTCAAGGTCAAAGCAACTAATTCAATAATGAAAAAACAAACGACTGTTCATCAACGTGAGGAGATGATGTCACTCCGTCTTGCGTTAAGTTCACATCAGGTAGCAAATGGGGTAACTTTAACTGATAATAGCTTGAGAGCTACACATGTTAACTAAATGGAAGTTTCACCAGAATGGTTAGATTAACTTACTTCTTAAACATATCCTAGCTAAATTTGTGACCGGACGATCTTTCTTTTTTAATGTGAGAACGAAACTACTGCGAATACCTACAAGGTTTCGACAATATTAACGAATACTTATGAATCAATATGGCGACCACCTGGTGCACCTACATGCACAGCCTATGGACATAACAACTTCCGTATACGGAGGAATTAGTCAGTACAGCCGAACCTGCTGGCTGCAAGGCTTGAGTTTGAACAGCCGACGGTACGGGTTTCTCGAAAATTACAGAATGTAGTGACCAAGGAATGTCCATCCCCCAAATGCCCCTCAGGCTTCATCCCTTCTCCTTTACCCACAGGCCCTCCCCAAAAAGACAAACACTTATTCCATGATTAGTACCATCCTTGCATCGGAATGTGACTTATTTAAGAATAACAATGATCCTTGTAGTCTGCCAACATGGTTTTGCTTTGACAAAATACATTCCATGGCTTCCTCTGACCACTCTTGACCCTTTGTACTCATGTCACCTCATCTAATGTTGACAATAAATGCAAATGTGTTCAGACCTGACTAGGACACAATAGAACCAACACCAGTTCAACTCTGACCAGACAACGTTGTTTCTTCTAATGCCAAGAATTTTGTTTTTCACATCAAGTGTCCTCCACAGTAAGAGGTGCGTACACGTGGGGATGGGGTGGTTAAACTCCAACATTTATGTTCTCCACACCCCGCCCCGTCCCTCCCCGCCCCGCCCCCCCCCCCAGCCAAAATAAAAAAATCTTTAGTCTGATCACGTGACTGGCTAAATGATGCCAACAGGTGGCGCCACTTTGAAATGATTTATTGCTCTGTTTGAAATGACAATAGCCTATCGTCAACTTTTTTTTCTTTTGGCCTGTGTGGGATAATCGTGGGAATGGGGTACTTTTTAGAGTGACATAGCTTTTTTCAGGGGGCAGGTGATTATTACTTGGAACGGACCCCCAACCATAAAAGAACATGAGGAGAACACTGCCAACATATCCGTACAAAGCGCGCTTATCAAAGTCCACCGTCACATTTCAAGTTTAGATGGAACGCACTGCGCTGTCATATGCTGAACAACCGTTCACCGAGGGATGTGCATCTCATAGTAATTAATGGAGCCAGATTATCAGGATGGAATTAACAGAGGGCGGAATTTCAAATTTGGCCAACAGACGGTTTTACGGCGAACATTAATTGATTAAACGGTTGAATACAATACCAATATATATGAATTTTGGTATATATATCCTTCATGTACTGTAAGCCAACCTCAGGTGAATAGACATCAGGTGGGAAATGAACAGACTAAATAGCTTCTCCTGAATAGGATTAGTAGGTGCCTCCTCTCTGGCCTTGTGAATCTCAGCTCAATATTTTTCATTTTAGAGACAGGTTTGGAAATTACTAGTCAAAGGGAAATAGGACGTTTGTTTTAGAGCAAACATCCATATTTTTGAAACCAATGTTTGTGGACGTAAAATGGTAGATTATTCAAAATAAGAAAGGACAGAAGCCTACTTTGCAAGAAATACGGTCCTCACAGATAGAAATTCAGTTATTTGTGGCTCAAAACTAATTTGTTCACCCAAACTTTTCAAAATTCAAAAGATGCATCTTCCGTTACTAATCACATACACAGTGTTTTGAGGAGATGAAACTTTGGTAGACGTTTATTGATGAGACTGAATGGTTTAATAATGATTACCACTATTTTTCTTTTGCATGTCATGTTGGGGTATGCTAAACACCCTATTTCCCTTTAAGCTACACGTGATGCAAGTTGTTCTCTAATACAAATTTTGTCTAATATTTCCCTACCTTCAAATTCTCTTTGATGTGGATTGTGGAGTGGGTGTAAACTGGGGTTCAAGAAATATGATTATAGGGGATCCCCCCACCTGCCAGCACTGGTTACACCAGCGGTTGTGAACACGGGGAGGTGATGAGAAAGACTACCATGAATGAGTACCAGACTAGCATGACCAAGGAGGACCAGACTACCAGAAGAGGGGTACCTGACCACCAGAGGGGAGGACCACCAGACTAGCATGGTGAGGGATACCAGATGAACATGAAGAAGAGGTACCAGAGTACCAGCTATGAGGGACACCAGAACTAAAACAGGGTAAAAGATACACAAATACTATCACAGGTGAGGAGACAAAATCAATGACTTGAAAAGAAGATATTTGAAAATATCCTCACACCCACTGAGAGTCACTTTGAAGTCACTGTAATCACTTTGCAAGTATTTTCGGTAGTTTACATTTACTTTACATCACTTTGCACTGTTTATTCTATACAGATAGCATATTCCTACTAATGACATTTCTCAACAACATATTCCAATAAATTATAACACTGGAGGCATGGCAAGGGGGTGGGTGAAATTCTTGTGGATGTTCCTCATCAACGCAGAAACACAGGTATTTCAATGGAATGTATTTTGATTTGAATAACCCCTTTGCTGATCTTTGACATTGTGATGCGATGTTCAACGCAGAGTTTGACATTTCAGTTAAGAGATGAGAGTCTGAGGTTGCTTGACCTAAATTCAATCAGAATCTTCCCATCACTGTTTGTTAAGAGATGGATACCAGATTTTGAGAGAGGTAGTGAGGTGCAATGACCCTTTATGACAAGAGAGACTTGGATGAAAAATTCGTAAAACTCCAAACGAATGTAAGTAACTATTTTGAAACAATCTTACTCAACATTATTCTTTGATTTGATCCAGAAACAAGCACAAAATATTAAAAATGAGACAATTTGACTTCATTTAACTTGATTTAATCGTATGAAAATGTAACAGTACTTAGTTCTTGACGAGACAATGATTAAAGTATTTGTACAATATATTGGAAGTATGCAACACAACTCAGATACTACTAATGAAGTATATTACATAATAAAATAGTGTTCTCCTCAACAACAAGGTAGTGTTCTCAATGACAATGCATAGCAGTGTTCACAAATTTTTGTCCACTCTTGTTCACTATCACTGCCCTGAATTTCAACTTTAAACATTCACAGGGTTCAATGGAGTTCTTGTAACCAAAGATGCAAATTGATAAAATCACCAAATTGACTCCAGGTACCGACAATTCAGAATCATTAGTCGCTATGACAATGAGCAACAACACCTTTTTACCATTTCACATACAACCAAGCTTAGTTGTATTCATCTCTGGTTTAACTCCTGCAAAGTCTAATTTGGCGACTTCTCCATCCCCTCTGAGGTTTCGTGGCTTTGACGGTACTTCTGATCAACCAATCAACACTTCACCTGGAGTGACCTAGGCATCCTATTTCATCGCGTCGACGGTAGGTTCCGTTCTGAAATCCTCTGCTGGGATCATTTTAAGAGGAGTACTGAATTCCTCATCATGTTAGGCTGTTAGCTTCCTCCCTCAGTCCCAGAGTTTGATCTGTCCATCCCAACCACACGTGATGACCTTCGATGTTTCGTGTGGATGCCAGAGGCAGCTGATGCAAACACCATCGTGAGCCTTCAGCTTGGAGTAGAGCTTGGTAGTCTTCCAATCCCAGACATTGAGCTTCCCGTCCGCATCACCGGAAACCACGTACCTGATGGGGGATGGAAAAAAATGCCAAGAAAACAGAAGAAAAGAACAATGATAAATAACAAAGATAGAATTTGATAAAGATAGCTGGGTTCATTTTCATTAAAGATCTGCCTCTCTTTGCACAAGTTACTGAAGTGCAGATTCATTATACTGTGGAGGTTATCCACCATTGCTTCATCCTGTTTCCTCTTTGTTAAGTATTTGGTTACAAAAACAGAGCATATAGTAATGAGAGATGAAAAATTCACACAGCAACATATCATAAATAATTAGCACATATCTGGAAGTTGGAACCAGTGGGAAATTTCCTAGTCTGGTCCCTATCGGATACAAGAAATGATCAAACTGTATGCAATGATCATATTCAAATGATCATATGCAAATGATCATATGCGAATGATCATATGCAAATGATCATATGTAAATGAGTATATTGTCACTTTTGATGCATCTTCCCTATATTTTCATAGAAATGAAGTTGGAGGAAATTGTTCTCACTAAACACAATTCAACAAGTGAGAACCATTTGTTGCTGTTTAAGCATAGACTTAATCATGCATAGCAAGGGAGGCGAGGAGGGTTTTTGCCTCCCTAGGATAAAAAACCTACCATTTCTTGGGTAACTCAAAAATATTTTCCAGACTTATGATCTCAATAAAAGAAAAATTGTCAGTTATACTGGTCCATTTGAAGGAGATAAGAACTCACCCTGTAGCTCACTCAAATGTGAAAGGTAGTATTTAAAGCCACTGAGACAATTAACTAAACATTGTAACTTCTTTAAATATAGCACAGAGTTGGAATTTACACATTTCATTTTTCATACCAAAGTGACTTTATCAAAATCTATTCAAAAGTAATAAATGTTGGAATTCATAGTTGAAGAACAGCGCCAAAAAGTAGATTGGGGTGCTAGTTCACCAACGATGATGAGTGCAAGACCAGTATCTACATAAACTTTACGCTGTTAACCGATGTGAGTTTGAAAATAGTGTAAGTAAAAGATTAGTTTTGAAAACTTAGCTGGTTGTGCTGAAATGAATACCACTTTCCTGCCACATGAGTATGTACTATCAAAAGATTTGAGATTGCATCGGTTATAGCAGGGTTACAACACAACAAGTGTAGAAATTGAATGAACCAACTCTGGATGACAACAGCTAAAACCTGATCATGCCTTTAAAATTGGCCTTCAGTCAGTAGATCAGAGGATGTTTAGCACAACACACTGGATATGCTGTAATGTTCCAAATGGCAACCTTTGAACAACTGGTATTACCTGAATCAGGTATTACCTGAATCAGGCTGACTTACACATTCATTAATTCTTACAAGATCATTAACCTGGAATACATGAAGTAACTTCAGGTTGACTTACGCATTGTCTGGAGAGAAATCCATCCTGCAGGCATAGCCGGCTACCATGTGACCTTTAAAAACCTTCTTTCTATTTTCTCTGACCTTGTTGAGCGCACTGTATATGACTATCTTGTTGTCCATAGATTGGCAGCCTAACCACTTGCCTAACATTCAGATTAAAAATAAAACGGTGAATAATTACATATCCAACTAGTCATTAAAGTCAACATTCATAAAATGTTACAATGTAAATTTGTTGGTTGTTGGTTGTTTATTACAATAAAGGTAATGTATGAGAGAAGGGCTGTAACCGTGCCGACCGCTGATGAGCTGATGTAGCTGGCACTATAATGCCTGCAAAATGGCATGAAAAGTAAATCATCAGATTTCCGGCTGACACAAAATTCGATGCAAATTCCATGGTAATTGTGTCTGAATATTCATACAGATGTACATTATTACAATAATACTACACCCCACATTTTTATCTGTTAATTTGATGGAATAAAAGGTGTTCATTCAGAGTCCCAAACAATCACTAAGTCTGCAGGAAAAAGGCATCCATTCTCCTTAGACCTCCCCCATCACTGTAGTGACAAACCATTACAATCCCCACTCAGTATCCTCAAACTAGAACCCAATCTTAGTGGAATAATTTCCTATAATAGTAAATCTCTGGATGAAAATAACAGTACTGATAAGATACCAGATGTAACGAGGACTTCAGTTCTAATATGACACCTGATGTAAGCAAGACTTCAAATCCCTCTATCACATGACCTTTGTATTCCTATGACCACTAACTGTGGCAATGAACTTACCATTGGCACTGAGGGTGACGCTTGGCATACTGTGCATGTTAGGTTCGGCAATGTATTTGAAATCCATGACCACTAACTGTGGCAATGAACTTACCATTGGCACTGAGGGTGACGCTTGGCATACTGTGCATGTTAGGTTCGGCAATGTATTTGAAATCGATGACCACTGACTGTGGCAATGAACTTACCATTGGCACTGAGGGTGACGCTTGGCATACTGTGCATGTTAGGTTCGGCAATATATTTGAAATCGACAGGAATGTCCCACTCCCAGACGCGTAAGCTCTTGTCATCTGACGTCGTGACAAACCTCCTGTTGTTGTCGACAAAGGTTATAGAGTTGACGGCACCCAGGTGTCTGTCGTATTCCTGTACTATTTCATTGCTTCTTATGTCCCACTAACAAAAAATGACATGAAAGAATGTAAGTAATATGTTTGGGGAGGAAGATGAAGGGGAAGAGTTACAGGGATAGGGTAAGGGTATAGATCAGCACTGTCAAAGCTGAAATTTATGAAATGCTTTCAGCAAAAACAGAGGCAACGAGTTTGGGGTATTTTCTTCCATTACCCTATCTGTTCTTTTAGCATTCTACTTTTACCAGCCTTTCAATTAAACCTTCCTGTGTGCGTCCTTGTGACATATATTTAAAAAAAATGCTTCTCACATGACATAAAACTGCATACAATATTCAGCTTTACATAGAAATGGTGCCCAAACATTATAACTCCTTGCACCCCTAAATTTGTTAAACTATCGTCTGGTACTCCTTTGTCCACCATAAGAAAACTGCAGAAACGACATTGACATATTGTTATAAATATTTTGACATCCTCTTTATTTATTAATGCAATTACTTACAATTAGCCTAATTACCCCAGAATTGATTCCCCACACATTAATAGATAGCACCTCCTTTTTCAAATTGTCTAAGAGGCTTCCTTGGTACCCCCTTTGGTGCTCACTACTACCTCTGGTTAAGAACCATCATCATAAAGAAATGTTTCATTGGTACTGACCTGGACAATTTTTTTGTCCGACATTCCGGCGACGAAGATGTGTTGCTTGTCTTCGTCTGGGTTGAACGATACGCAGTATGGCACTTTACGATTGGTGAACCTGCCCACGCATTCACCTAACAATTCAGAAGAAAAATCACAAAGTAATTTTTGGTAAACTTCCACCACTAAATAGAAAGGTCTAGGAATATGCATTGAGACACACTCTGACAAATGGAGCTTGTGTAGTTATAAATATCTTATTCATGGATAAAGGGTGAGTAAAATTATGTATGAAGTAGAATAATCTTGTACGTAAAAATAACTCAAAGCAAGAAGAAGAATAGGGATAAATGGAGGGGGTAGGAAATGGTAATATAGTTTGCTTCCCAAAGTGCTCTTTGGCATCATTATTTTGTTAAAAGGATATTAATCCTTCTTCCATTTCCCCCTTCACATGTTTTGTCATAAAGGATTCTAAATGCAAAATGTTGAATTTCAAGGATGAACATGACACCAACAAAAACATCTCAACAGTTAAATATCAAGCAAGAATAGAATAAGATTTGTTGATCTCACCTGTTTCTGTATCCCAAAGTTTGATGTATCTGTCGTAGGCACAGCTGAGAAACCTTGTTCCATCATTGTTAAAGCTGACCTCCCTCACGGCCTGCTTGTGACCGACAAATGTCCGGAGTAATCGTCTTTGGTTGTAAACTTCCCAGAGCTGTTGGAATGAAAAATTAAACAAATATATATGAGTGAGTCAAGGGTCCAGACTTATTTGAGAAAAAGTAAAACAAAATTGAGGCTGGTGACCTTTATAGAACAATCACGGCACTCATTTATAAGATCTGCAAGTCATTAGTACTTTGAGAGGATCTTCTTTGACCACTTGTTCAGATGGTAGTCCTTTCGATGCTCATCTGAGTTTCTACCTTCACACAAAATCCCTTTTACACCTCTTCATCATAACAACATTCATTTTGGTACATTTATTTACCTTAATTTTACTGTCCATTCCACTGGAGAGCAACAAATGTCCAGATTTGGGGAAGAGCCTTATGCAAGAGACACCCTTGGTGTGACCTGTCCAAGAATGGATGTGCTTCTTGGGGAGGTAGCACTTCTCTGGGGGTTCCTCCGACCTCAGATCGACCTCAAGATCTTGAGGAATGTGTAGATACGAGCGTCCTTGATAATCATAAGCATCTTTGACTGTTGAAAATTTAGGTAAGAAAATGTAATCGTATCAAAAATCAATCTCATCACTTCTTGTAACAAAAGAAATGAAGGAAAGGAAAACAGGTGAGATTACATTGTCAGACAAAAAAGTCTAATCCCCAAATTCATCATCTCTCCGGAGGGTTACCAGGCAAATGGAGTGAGTCCAAGGAGTTAAATGGTGTAAGACCAGGGAGTAAATCGAGCAAGTCTAAGGTATTAAGTGAAATCAGTTCAGAAAGATTTTCATTTGAGACTTCACTTTCAGCCATGCTATTACTGTGAGCCAGTGATCTCATGCAGAACAAGCTTTTGGAGACACATAACTTACTTCTGTTTTCCCCAAAGACGAAGTTAGACATCAAACAAACCCTAAGGCCATACATGCATTATATAATTATGTAATTGTTGAAGGCAGAGCTGTTTTGCCTTACAGCATAAGACACCACCTGTTATAATTAGGCTTCATTTGTTCAGTGTGTGAGTAGTTAAGGTGACATCATTCTAGTTGATCTATTTCTGTGGTTGAACCTTTCAATTACAAAATTATGATCATTCCATCTTAGAAAAAAAAACTGACTTGCTGCAAGCACACTATTAAAACAGACTCACAAACACACAAATACACAGAGATTCACGCAAACACGCAACTCTTAATAATAATTGAGGCAATAGAGACGATGTTCGTCAAGCCCGTTGATGTTTAAAAAAGACATTTGGAACACAAATGTACTTAACTAGTTTAATATGTCAACAACTTTAGGCGATAAGGGACAATCATGAAAGCAGTGGGAGAGACTATTGGTTTATCTTGCTCGGGCAGAGAAACACGAACAACAACCTCATTTAGCTTGTACCAGCATTTGTGATGCGATTTAGAATCTGAATGTTGTAATGTTGAGAGTTAGTGTTGAAAGTTTTCTGTTTGTTTTCATGCAGTAAATACACTCAAGCTTTTGCATAATATCAAATTATTGGGCTCTGGGAATGGAACATGTTTTTTATTCAAACCTGTCTGAGTCTTGTTAGTTTCATCCCGTAATGTGAATGCCAATGTGTCCATAAACCAAAGAAATTTGCTGCTAGTCTACAGTAAGCATTTAAAGTCCTACCATGCTATTGTAGCAGCATTCAACCTCTCTCATTGGAAACACTACCACTATATCTGCATAGGGCATAATGGGATGAAGACTAGAAAGCCAAAAGGCTTAGTGATTCCTTGCCTCATGATATATATTGTAACAAACATGAATCCTCCACACGACAAGCATGAGATCCCACACAGTTATCCTACTTGAGATACCATCTTAGTAAGGTCAAAACCTTTTGAAATCTCGTGACTCAAAATGACCTTTCACCTCCACTTACAACAATAGGGATCACCTACCCTATATCGCCATCAACATGCTAAATATGAACAATTCACAATTTAAGTATAACATCCCTCACATTTATCACCCTTAAAATATCACGTATACAAGGTTTTGACCTTTTGTCACCCCAAATAACCTTTGACCTACACAAACATGAGAAAAATCCCAAACGGGTATGATGCTGCAGGGGAACAAATTATATTTTGTCGTGTCTAATAACTTGATGAAAAGGTAAACATGTTTATTAAATCAAAATTATAGCACTTTATTTTGTCGAGTTACAGCTATTGGTGGCAGCTCTTCCGTATTTGATTTTTTGGCGTGATGCCCTTCCCAATGGCTATGAGGTCCTTGAAAATTAGCAAAAACGGATAACCCTATTAAACCAGAATCTAGCATGACTTGCAATTTTGCCTTTAGTCTACTTAAAGACACAACACACAGTACAAGTTTCCCTGGTTTGATACACTGTAGTCATTTGTTCAAAGCTTACCTGAACTACTGTAAAGTGAAATAGGGTGTTTAGAATACACCAACATGGCGTACAAAGAAATTCGCTTCAACCATTGTTAAACCATTCAGTCTCATCAATAAATATCTGTCAAAGCTTCATCTCCTCAAAACATTATGCATGTGATAAGTAACGGATGCATCATTTGAATTTTAAAAAGTTTGGGTGAACAAATTATTGTTGAGCAACAAATAACTAAATTTCTGATCTGTGAGAATCTTATTCCTTGAAAATAAGGCTACTGTAATTCATTATTTTGAATAATCTATTATTCTATGTCCACGAATAATGGTTTTAAAAATATGGTTGTTTTCTGTAAAACAAACGCCCTATTTCCCTTTAAGGGCTAAACAGAGACCCTGTATATAAAGTAAATGGTTAAATCCATTAAGCACCTGGCTAAACAGACTGTATGATTTATTCTGGACATTGTGGTTTCTACTGGCAGTCAACTGTGATAAATTATGTCAGATAACAGAGACCAATTTGAACAGAGGTGGGTCAGTTACAATTTGATTCATTCAATTGAGCAATCACAGTTCATGCACGCTCAAGGGTATTTGATCCAAATGATCAGTAATTTAGTTCTTTTTATAAAGCTAATAACCCGTGGTATATTTAATCAATTCCAATTTACAATTCATGAATGCTCACATGTCCTTATGAGGACAGTGGCAGGTTTGCCAAATAATAATCTTTGATGCCAAATTTAATGTTGTCTTCATCTTTTCTTTATGGTTATCAAAGAGACTATGTTGAAAAGAAGTTCTCAAATCAACAACAGGATTCTACATTACAAGTATAAAATTCACTAGAAGTTCTTTAAATATTGTAGATTCAAGTTTTGCACATTTTGACCTCCCATGACCCCAAATGACCTTTCACCTCTGCCAAAAAAAAGAGGGATCACCTACTCGATATGGGCAAACCACACGCTAACTATGAGATCTCTCACATTTATTGTTCTGGAGATACCGTATTTACAAGCAATTTTCAAGGTATTTACCTTCTGACCTCTGGTGACCCTTGCACTCAATAAGATACACCTACACACTTCGTATGACATCTGCTCAAGCTTCTCTTCTTGAGATATCGTGTTTACATGGTTTTCACAATTTGACCCCTGTTGACCCCAAATGATCTTTGACCTCCACTGAAAACAATAGGGTTCCTCTACTCAACATGGTACAACTACATACTAGACATGAGATTTCTACAAGCTTCCTTTCTTGAGATATCATGTTTACAAGGTTTTCACAATCTGACCCATGTTGACCCCAAATGACCTTTGACCTCCACCAAAAACGATAGGGATCATCTACTCAATAAGGGCAACCTTCATGCCAAGTATGAGATCACTCAGAGTTACGATTCTGGAGATATCGTGTTTACAAGCAATTTTCAAGGTATTTACCTTTTGACCTCTAGTGACCCCAAATGACCTTTGACCTCCACCAAAAACAATAGGGATCATCTACTCAATAAGGGCAATCTACATGCCAAGTATGAGATCACTCAGAGTTACGCTTCTTGAGATATCGTGTTTACAAGCAGGCGTCACACACGCACATACATACATACACACACACACACACGACATCACCATCGCATAGATTCCTCTGCCTTCGGCAAGGAATCAATAAAATGTAATAAAATTGAAACCAAAAAAATTCTGTTTTTCATTACTGTGAAGTGTTGTTTTCTCTTCCAGGGTCTTTTCTTCAACCGTTTTGCCCTTTTTAGCTCTTTTAGCGAGAATGACGTCCAGCTCTTCTTGTTCTGCCTGAAATGGGGAAAAAAATAAAAGAATCAACTAAAATCAATTAAAAACAATCAACTAAAAATATTTTCAGGAAACTGTTGGCAGTACTTAATGAAATAAAAGCACATATTTACTGTCCATGTATTATGTACATGTAAATTATATGAAATATTACATGGAATATATATGTATTTCTTCATAAGTTACATGATTTAATTGTCATTATTTTACACCTCATACCTGACAATGGCTTCGGCATCATAGCAAAAAAAAAATACCTTGTCTATTTGTCTACTTTGTAAGTATATTCCAGGCATAGGGGATCTACGCCATTATTCTACCGTTTCTACCAGTTCATTCTACCATAAATCTACCATTATTCAGGAAAGTTGTGAATATTATTCTGTATATGAGTAAATAAAATTGCCAACTATGCGGGTCAGTTTAAGGAAGACAAGAACTCAACCTCAAACTCACTCAAATATGAAAGTAGTACTTTGAAGTCACTGTGACAATTAACTATTTATCTTTGCATATTTTGTCAACATAGAGCTGGAATTCAGACATTTCACTTCTAAGGCAACAGTTGCTTTGCCCTCTCAAACAAAAATGTTCCTCTATGCATATATTATATCATCTTGCTGTAATTGATAGAGGGTGTGGTGTGACTTTCTAGCCATTGTCTGGATTTTCAAAGCATGTAAGAGGGAGTTATTTTTGGGGGGAGGGACGAATGAAACATTGCAGCCAGAATGAAGTAATTATAATATGTAACTCTACAACTTTTATTACAATTCTCACCTCAGAAGGTTTAGAAACAGTTTCTTCATCCTTGAATTTACTCCAGGGACCCTCGTAACCATCGATGTCTGATGGGTCTCTATTCTTTGTCTTCTTCCTTTTATCTCCTGGTCTCTTTTGTGTGCTTTCAAAGACAGTTTTACCTTAAAATGCAGATGAAGAGGAAAATAACTGCTTTATTTTATTTAACAGGATTGATGGTTTTTCATGACCAATTTGGATTAATGCTAGACTGGACCAAGAGGTGCGTACCTGCTTCATCTTCTCAAGAAATGCAGGCTGACAATAAAACTGCTGTAAGTTGATGAAGTTATGTTACTTGGCAAGAGCCATGGTGAATTAGCACAATTTTAATGCTGATATGATTGAAATGCGTGAGACTGTGTAAGACATGTATCCATACTTCAACTTCTTGGTGTAATTACTTCAGCAAATACAATCCCTGCAAGACATTACCAATCGATTACCTCAGTGCCATGAGTTGTGGCTAAAAGCCACAACTCAGCTGCATCTCTACTCTGTTATTACTATTATTACATTGTACCAGAGATATCAGAAATGTTTTAACATTGTCAATGACACCTCCAGGTCATTGGTAAACTCCCTAACCTATAAAAAAGCCAGAAGATTTCTTAAATTTGCTGAATTGGCTTTCATTCTGACTCAATTCTTAACTGCGTTACATCCCAAGTCCAGAAATCCAGATCCACAGATTTCTTAACATGCAATCATATCAGGGATCATTTCACATTTTCATGACTAAAATATTTTGACACCGACCCTGGATGGAATGTCCTAAAACTGCTGTATATCACATATTTCATTATCAGATATTGCCGTATTTTGAGTTGTGTTTGAAGTTTAAAATTGCATTGGACCTCAGCTAAATCCATTTTGTTGTCAGAGGGTGAAGGGATGGGTGGCGTTTCAACATCTACAAATTAACAACTTACTCAAAGGTACTGATTGAGTGGATATCATCTATTTTGTGACTAGTTTGAAGGAAACCATAGCAAGCCAATATGTTTAATACATTAGCCATGTATCTATTTCTGCAGTTACTGAAACATGTGAGAAATTGCAGTTTATCATGAAGAACTGAAGAGAAGTGACCTATGGTTAATACCTTTATGACAAAAAGTGTCTGGTCACAGATTTGAAGTGTTTTTAATCCTATCATTGTTGCATCAGCTGTATGCCAGATGTTCAGAATCTCGTAGTTTGATCACTTATTTTAGCAACGTATGAAGTAACACTCAACAGGTGTCACAAAATACTGTACCATGAATTTTGTGAACCAACTCAAAGGATCCCTTTAAGATGTCACTCCTTTTGATTCATCACTTTTTGCACAGATGTTTATTAAACATTTCCAGATGTAGAATTATTTGCAGGATACTTTATTCCAAACATTAATGTCCTTCACGAAACCATTTGTTGATTAACATACCCTCTGTGTCCATCATCTTATGAGCATCGCCGATGACTCTGTCCCTGCCGTCTGTGCTTGGATCTATGGCATAGCCTGCAGTACAAAGAAAAATGAGTTCATTTTAATTATTACTAGCAGAATATGAATATCCTACTCGTGGAGAGCTCATCAAAAAGAAATACATACCTACAGTACACACTGCAGCAGAACAATTTAACATTTATTCATACAGCATTTGCAGGTTTCGAATACTGTAATTTACTTCAACTAACTTACAAGTTACTCTTTGTACTAGTCTTACCTCCTTTCATTTTGTTAGGTACCTCAATAATGTGAAAACATTTCTTAAGTGCATACAGACAATAAATTACTTTTAACTTTCCAATAGCACTGTTATTGAAATGTATATGATACTGAGATTTTGTAACAAACTCTTTGAGATATCCCACTATAAGTTAACAATATCTGCTTCCATTTAATAAAAGTTCAACCAGTCTGTGTTGCAAAAACACAATGCTACACAGGCACAACATGTGTTAATATCTCAAAATATGAAAGACTTCATCATCATCAGGTATTTACTGCAGGCAGCTGACAGCACAATACACACTCTAACTTTACAATACTGGTAAGAATTGTTCAAAATATTAAATGGAAATTGAAACATTTGTATATACTGTGCATTGTTTGCTGTGGAGATATCAATGAGGTCTTAAAGTAGGATGAACTGTTTGATGAAAATCTCTTTGCCTTTGTTATTAATCTTTCATCTTTCTCATCGATATAATTTCAACCTGGAAAACATCATCTATGCCAATTTTCTTACAGGAGAAATTTCAATCAATATGGAGTTAGTAATGGTAGACAAAAAGATTGATTTGATTTTTTCAACAATAACTCTTATGTTGTAGGAATTCTCACAGAAGTTCTGACCATTTACCACAAGACGTGAGTCTGCTACTGTACAACTGAGATCTTTTGGAAATTTTGGCAACTTTCATTTATTTCTGGATGAATAGACCACAGTACTGCACCTTTTACAGCATGTAACAACTGTAAGAAGTATAGCTAGTAATTTGGTGCACTTCTGATACACAGGAAACAGCACATCCTACTTTAAGTCTTCCCTGAGGAGATTCATTCGCTTTAAGAGACCACGTAAGCATATATACAGCTAAATATGTCCCATCTTGCAGCCAAAGAATTGGCCATTAATATTACACACCGTAACTTGTAAACGTTCTCCTCTGGTTTTCAAACTGGAAGGCGCTGAAATTTGCATTCTCCACAAATCCTGACAACATATTCTTTGTAGCTGACTGCTGTTGGGTTTTGAAAGGATTCACTGGTCCAGCCTAAATACGATAAATATTCATGGATTAAAATATCAATAGCCAAAGACATAATAAAGGAATCTCTTTGGAGGAAATTTGTTGTACCACTTGATCACCATGCAGAACAACAAGCACTGCACATTTAGCTACTAATGCATAAAAGTGCATACACAGAAGGTACATATTATCACTGTTTGCACCTTACAGATTAATGAAAACCTACCTCATCCATCACTGGTACAGTAGTATATCATGCACATTACATTGGCTATATGTTAACAGTGAATGCAAACACAGTACCATCTTCCTCACATTCTGAGTCACTATCTGACTTGAAATTGAAATGAAATCAAGACTGCAACACTTTTTGTTCAACACTCTTGCTTTTGAAATAGAATTCACTGTAATAAACTGTAGGGCCGAGAAATTCAAAAGAAAATCACATGGTAGTGGCACCTGTCCAGCAGTACGGTCGGACACATAAAGTGTACACAGCACAGTACATCCAAGACCGCTGTGTACGACTTCCTCTCGTGACCAGCATCTCAATATGAAGACGAAGATACCCAACATGGGGCATGTAGGTAACAGACAACACAGCCAGAACATTTGCTGTGCACAGTGAACAATCATTGAAGAGTGTGTCATCCACTGGCTGGGCATTACTGTATGTGACGTATATATCACAAGATGCAATACATCCCAATCATAGGAAGCAGCGTGATGTTAGGTTATGACGTATTAACTTCACTGGTGAATATCTTGCAGCTTGTGACAGGTAAGTTGTATCAATAAACAGTACTCTTGTACAAATGAAAGAACTTTACAAGAAGAGAGGCTCAGAAAGGTTACTTTTTCTGAATACTTTATATACATCATTATGGTGTCAAAAGTGAATTCACTTTATATTCTTTCAGTTCTTGGTGGGAATTATGCACAAAAGGTTTACATGTAAATAAAAAACACTTAATATACAGCATTGCTTGTTTTGACATGTTTGAAAGGCTGCTATGTACCCTTTGTTGATATCGATTCAACGTTCCTTTCCTTCCACATCTGTTTGGCAGATTGATTTTACAAATATCAAATAAAGAGACAATGTATAGCTTAACTGTAAGAAACTAAGGAACTTCAAACAAATATTTTTACCTCTGGAGCAAACATCTGATCATATTTTGCATTGTAATTAATCACTTTGGTTGATGGATCCAACGGCTTGTACGGATTACTCGCATCCTGAAGAGGAGAACAGAGACAATTAAAGGATTTCATGTACATCACTTTTGAAACATTTCATTTAAACTTTAACAACTGACAGATACTAGTACACATTACCAGAGCTCTAACACTACAGAGAAGAGAGAGTGAAGATGGCAACTAAAAGATTTTAACAAAGACTTGAAAAAAAAATACTCTACCACTGCAGAAAAATTTAATTTGTAAGCAGTACAAGTTTGAAATTTCTCCCACGATTAACTTTCCTAATGACTTTGACATGGGCTGTCATTAATTTTTTTTTTGGGGGGGGGGAGAAATTAAAAAAAATCATTCAGTTCTTGTCTCCATATAAGTTTGTGGTATTACAACCAGCAAGAAAAAAAGATGATTCTCGATCATTATCAGAATACAAAAGTCTTAAAACCTGTCCATTGCATTGCAGTTCCTTGATGAATAATTGTTTCTGGCATGTATGACAACTTTGATGCTTCACAATGCAAACAGTTACAATACTGATCATTGAACACCAAACATTTTATGCTTTGCCTGAAGATGCTAACTTGCCAAGGCCAGATGATTCTTTGGGAGGTGAAAAATTTTGACACCGCTTAACTGTCTGAGCTTATTGCCATCAGCCATCATAATTGGTATGCATAAGGTGTATTGGAAATTTTTGAAAAAACGTACCAACTTTTAAAAAACTATAGCATAGGCCTATTAACCGTGTAGGATACATCTACTTTTTGTACGGGGGTATATTTAGCCTGTATGGCCTACAAGTCATATCTGAGAGGTATTTCTTGTTGGTACGTTTTTTGAAATAAGTTTTTCCCTGAAAAGCGTGAAAAGCATAGATTCCTTTTTCTGAGAGAAAACTTTGTACACAATGCTGGAGATTTTAAAGATGAGAAAGATCTGGACAGAGAAGGAGGTGAGTGGTGATGATCCCAAAAGTGGGTGCTGCCCTCCCAATGCATCAATTTATAAGTAGAAGCAAGTAAGAGCTACAATTAGTGGCAATAAAACTGTGTAGCAATCATTTGTATTGGCTACAATACTAATGTATCGATAACATGAGAAGTTGAGTTACAAATATGTGCAACTGAAGATTCCTATCGGCTATATGCTATGGTCATACAGTACTATAGGGCCATTCCACGTCACGTAAGTCACAGTATTTGAAGAATTTTCACTGTAAAGACCCACCTATAGGCTATGAATGAAATGACAGATGTCCCAAAAGTGATTTGTCCTAAAATCTGTTGACATATCTTTCAACTTAGTTTTACAAATCCAGTGTGCTACCTAGATGTCGCGAGTTATGGCGCCCTCAATTTACGTCACGTAAGTCACGCAGAGAATTGCAATTTTGCAAGTTGATAAAGAAATGATGAGAACTCTGTGAAGTGCTAGACAAAAATGGGTAAGTATGTTTTGCATTGGTTAGGCAAGACACTAGCCTATGTAAATAAGGTGAAATTGAGTCCTTAAAATATTATGGTACGTCAGGACCTACAGATGTTTAACGTCACGTAAGTCACAAAATGGCGTCACGTAAGTCACGCACAAACAGCTCTCAGCTAAACAGTAATTTAAACATCTGTTTTGCAACAATTATAGTCATGAACCTGGCCTTATTATGATAAACGGAATTTCTGAATTACAGATAAAAAAAAAGGGCTGCCATGACCGAAGAACGGAAGAATGCAGTTTACTTTTTCAGATTTGCTTTGAATTTGAAGTTTGGAACTCTATAATAATTTCATAAAATTGGAACAATTTAAAACATTTTCACAATCATAAGCATTTTGCTTTTGCAGAAGCTTTTTGTGTCACTATTTGTGAAAACTGAGTGTTCACAGTGGGGCAAATGATAAACCCTACTACAAAAATAGTTTTGCAATGTTTATAATCAATGACATTTTCAAGTCAGGGGGTGCATAATTTATCTTCATCAGTTAAAACGTTGGGAACCCTCAGCTTTTTCTACCTGTGCATTAATGTTATTATACGTTTCTGATGAAAATGTGCTCATATGAAGATTTCTCTACAGATAAAGTTTGTAAAAATGACTTTCATACTGTATGTTACTCTTGAAACCTTAGTGAATGAATGAGTTTAAAGCTTTTGAACTACAGTATGGTGTTGCTTGAAAGTACCATTTTTTGATATACGCAATACATGTCAATGTTCCTTTCCATCATTCACTGATCAAAATGTGTATGTTAGCTTGCAATTCATGTACTTGTTTGAAGAGTCTCTGGGAAACTACCTCTGGTTTAACAATAGCATGGTCTTACATAATAAAATGGGTCTATGTCCCATATCACTGAAAAAAAAAAAAAAATTATGTGAAATACATGAGGTTACAAATGTCACGTAAGGCACACTACCCTTTGTGACTTACATAACGTCACGTCTGCTGAAGAAGTGTTTCATTCCAATGTTTTCAAATGGTGATCACTTACTTCAACCCCTCACCCTACCTTTGCATTCTACTTTACTACTGCCTCTTGCACTCCTTGTGTACATTGAAAAAAACAATTGCATGTTTTTTGTCACGTAAGTCACAGTCATTATAACAAAGTTTCAAGACCATTTTCTGTTCATGTTTTCGATAAATTTTGCCAAAAATGTTAAAGAAATGGATAAAAAAAAAGTTTTCAAAGTTGGCAATTAATAAATGCATCTTCAATATAGTTGTTTTAATTATTTTGTCTTTTCTTTTCCTCTGAATTTTTGAATTTTTGGTGTTCAAAATTAGAGACGTTCTTCAGTATTGATATGTCACAATGGAACGGCTTTGGCTAAAAATTCTCACTCAAAATGAAAGTTGCACCTTTGCACTAAAGTTTGAAGAGAAACTTATGTCCCTAGTACTAAGTTCTAATTTAACCTAATCAGGACCACTTGTCATGGAATGCCCCTATAAACATGTTCAATCGTATTTTGTAATTTAGATCAATGCATTCTGTGATGAGACATCTCAACAAACAAAATCCCTGGCCTGAGAACAAATCTGATTAGGACTATGATTGGAGCTTTTATGGTACATGACTATGGGAACCTTCAACTAGGCCTGGGCTACAGCATTTTTGAATGAAATGCCTAATGAATTCATCGCATCAACTTCGTTGTTGTTGGTCAAGGCCATTTCATTGCTCCAGAGAACTTCATGAACTTTCACTAAGTCTCCTAGGCTCCTTCGGAACCAAAACATGGCTTAGATTTAGAAGTTATGTTAGACCATACTGTAGTACTACCATCACTACTAGTAGTAGTATCCTTAGCCGTGGCATCCAACTTGATACTACTAGTACTACACGTATCCGTTTGTGCTATAGCCTGACAACATTAATGGTTAACATTAGGCTAACGAGTAACGTTACACTCGTACCTCCAATGTGTGTGACGGTTCCACTAACGGAGCAGAGTTTAACTGCATTTTCTTATGAAGACTAAGTACGTTTTCCCCTTCTTTGAGGGGTACCAGATGCAAGCTCTCATTCTGATCTGATATCTTATCATGCTTTGATTCTGTTTCATCGACTTCTTCGTGATCACTCTCATCGCTGGAATAGTCAACAAGTCCCAAGGAAGCCGCCATTTTGGAAAAATATCGAGGGTGGAATAAAACTATTACACTTTCCAAACCGAGGCAATACACATTGTGATGTGCATCAGCAGCTAGCTAACGTTTTCCAGCACTGACCAGAAGTATTTACATTCATGTTGTCCGCGCAAGCACAAGATATAGTAACTATCAGACGAAGTCCAATACAGAGTAAGTGGAGTTGAGATTTTGCGAAACGTAGAGAATCATCAGAATGCCTATTTAATTAAACCATCTTGCAATATCGATTGCTAATATTTGCTGTAGATTTTAGGTACAATAGGCCCAAACGAAATCACCGTACACTCACTAAGGCTTGGTTACTGCGGGCAAACCGTATACAATAGCCAGCGTATTGTGAGCGTACAATACAATTAGAGCTTTGCTGAATTAATTTGCAACCCTGGAGGACATTGGCATTAAGTTACTGTGTAGGCCTATACTACCTGATAAGCACTGCTAACTCTTGATCACAAAGGCTTTAAATCACATCATTCAATGTTTTAAGTCCTGTAGGCCTAGTCCATAAATTTCATTGTGTGAATAATTTGTGTCTGAACTTTGAGTGAAGGCAAAGGGCTAGGCTGTGTCCCATACATGACAGTAATTTCTTTCTTAGCCTGCCTATAATAACTTCCACCTGTCAAACTTTTGTTTTTTATCAATTCTGAGAGCTGCATTTGTACACCACTTGCAGTAACCTTATTTCTGATTCAGACTAGCCAACTGCGCATACTGCAGGCCTTAAATTTCCTATTGAATTTAGTCTCTGATTAAATTTATTACATGAAAAAATCACCAAAGTAGTTAGGAGGTGCCCAGGGCCCCACGATGAAGTACAGTATACTGATGTGTTTTTAGTTGGAAAATGCATCCTTACAATGCATAGCACTGTGACATTGTATTTGACTGCAGCTGGGGTGATGAGTGGCTGCCCTTAAATATGCCATATGAACTTGAATGTCTAGTATGTGCACAAAGTTCTGTAGAGATGCCAAGGTGTGTGTTGTTAGGCATTTCACAAATTGATAGGTCAATTATGCTGCTTGCTTAGCTGGGCATGCATATTCAGCATTTAGGCCTGCATCGTTTTCCGATCTTGATGGTTTTGAGACACATTTTTCTTGCACTTTGGTTGCATAAAATTTGATGTTACACTGTAAAAGGCTATATTTTTTCTCAGAGAAAACTATGTGCAGAGATTTTTTTAAGATGTGGGAGATTGGGACAAATGAGCGCGAGATGACCTGAAAATGCAGGTGACACCTGCTCTGCAGTGTAGACAGCCCTCGCTATCCATCAATCTACTGTGTCGTCATGGCTTAAAGTCAGGGCTTAAATGTACCTTAGCAAAAATTGATTTTTGTAGCATGTGTTTGTAGCCCTGGATATTCTCTTCAGGTGTGATTTTTTTTGATGTATCAATAATTGTAGGCCTGCTTATTATTTCAACTTTCCGTTGGAAGTGATTCCTGTTAGGTTCGGCAGTATAGTCTCCTGTGAGGTTGTGCCTCAGAAATTTTCTTTTTTGTGGAAGCAATGCCAGTTTACTTTGGCATTTACCTGGGCATTTCTGAATACCCCTGGAGGCTACTTTTGAGGGCTGGTGGGTGGCTTGGCCTGTCTGGATACTGTGCACAATTTTGTGTGCACCATACCATGTACCAAGTGGATTTTGACTTAGATCTCAGAAACAGCATTCATCAGTACTAGGCCCGATCTGACAGTTCTGCACATCTACAGTACCAGGCACAAATCCAGGATTTTGAGAAAGCACCCAAAACCACTGTGGGGGGGGGGGGGCTTAGGATCCTCTCCCAAGAAAATAGGAGCTCAAAATGCACCTAAATGCAGTTTCCTAGCATCTGGGAAGCTTTTTCCATACTGTAGGTGTTTCCTGATGTGGTAACAAAAAAAAAATCGGTCACCTCAAAAAAAAAAAAAGGGGGGGGGATGTGCCTGGTGCACACCCACCTGGACTTGCACCTGTCTGACATTAATGCAGCAGCTCTGTGTATTGTATCCATGGGTGATGTCAGCTCAATACTGGGTTCTTGAAACGATCATTGGTCTCAGCCTGACTTTGTGAATTGGAAAAATAGTTTATAAATCTGATGGTGTTACAGTATGTATAGTCAAAATATATTGAAATGTTTTTAGAATGTCTAGAATGAATGGCAATTAAGGTCCATTTTGCAAACTTAACTTTTGGGCAAGCTAGGTCAGGGAACTAAAACATTTTAGTTAAAACATGAAATACATACAGTAGAACAAATAGTCACACTGTATGAGGTACTGTATGGCTGGATAGCTAATGAGTGATATTTTAACTGTTTGCAGTTAAAAAAAAAAAGTATTAATGTTTGAGTTGTTTGAGCTTAACTTCTTCTCAAATATTGCATCATATGTGGGGATAGCAACATTTATCAAGATTTTAAAAATGATTTAGAAAGAAAATCTATTAACACAGACACTAGTAGTCACAGTCATTAATAAGCAGACCATGAATTTTTTTTTCATTGTGAATAATTTTTTTAAGTAGCCGGATAATACTAATTACCAGTTTGTCCCTCCGCTCCGTCAGTCCATTACCAAACTCTCGCAATTTTGAATAATTCACAGTAAATCAAAAAGGGATAAACTTCAAACTTTGTATTAGTGGGGCTCTATGGACATACTTAATAGCTAGCAAATGTCAAATCATAGATGTCATTTTTTGTTTTCTATGTACAGTGTCCCTCTGTTACCGCACAACGTACTGTAGTGACAGTCGTTTGTACTGTACTCAAATTGCTAAGTATTTACTTATTGCCAGTTTGCTTTGATTGCCCTGATGCTGGACTTCTTTTAATTTGAGAGAACAATTTCATGAAATTCATATAGTAGATTTTTTGTCAAGTGAACAGTTACAACTGTGGCCATTCTCTAAATTGCAAATGAACCTAAATTTCAGCAGTAAGCAATACTTTAGTTTTAGAGTTCTGTACAGTTAAGTCTGGGCATGCAATTGTTGGACAATTAAGTTAGAGTATTCTTTCAATATTTGATGTAAATTCCTGAATGCATAAATTTGAAAACACCTACAGTATGTACTGTTCAAAATATTAACAGTACATGGTGACTAATTTTTTTAAGCTGAATCTATTTCCACTGAGTGTAAGCACTGGATTTCATTAACATGTCATAACTTGTTACTTGAATTATTTTTTATGTCATTATTGTGCAACTTTTTCATTACAACATCACTCAATCTGTTGTACTGTATTATCACACACTGTACATGTCATCAAGTGATTTATCCAGTACGTACATGTAGTGTTGAATGCAGTATCAGAGAATAGCACTGTTACTTCTAATTCCTTTGGCTGATATTCCGTATTAATCTCTGTTACAGGTATGGCTGTTCTAAAACTACATGTCCTTCCGTTATCATCAGAATTGTCCCTCCGTTTCCTTTAATAAACAAGTCTAGATTTGAAATTTGATGTACCTGGATGCTAACCTATTCTCCACATGGAATGTATGAATCAATGTACTAGCCAACATATGATACTGGTTACATGAAAGTTGTACAATTTAAGCAAGTTAGATTTGACATGTTTATAAACAAGTGTGAAACATACCTTAATTTGTGTCACTCTGTTGCGATTGCATTTTCTAGATCGCAATTTTATCACAGTGACAGTACTTATAATTTATTACATGTGGCAATGTGGCAAGCAACTCCTTGCCTACATACCACATACGAAATTGGAAAAATATTTCCACGAACTAATGCATATGGTACTGTAGGTAGACCAAAGATAAAAGGAATACAGTCAGATGTCCAGGGCTCTGTTATCAATTGACCTTGCCCTTTTGCCATGCACACCTGAACAAAATGGAATTGCATGTGTTTGTTCTGCTCCTGTCAACACAGATTATGCTATATGTTCAATTTGCTTTAAAGTCCTCACTTGCTTGTCTCAACACAACAAATGCAGTCCTATCTAAAGTGCCTCAAGGACCCTTTAACATCGCCTCTAGGTCTATCCAGACGTAATTGTGGACTAGCACCACCTTCCATTCTGTCATACTTCTGTGCCAGAAATGTTGAGTTTCAGGTGTATGCACAGTATTCAGTGAGTGAATGGCACAGCTGAGCTCTGTGGGTGTCAATTTAACACATTCAGCTTGTTATCCAAATGGGTTTGAAGCCACTTGCAATAGCCTCTACTCTTGTGCAAAGCATTTATCTCAACTGAACTTTCCTTCCCCTTCCAGTGCTATGTGGGAAACCTGTGTACAACCCAGCAGCCAAATGGCAGCCTTATACTGTCCCTGGTTCCTGGGTAATGTTGCACAGTGCCATATATTGATTAGCAGCAGCTGGATATGTAAAAAGCATTATTGTGCAATCAAATTCACCCAAGCTGTAGGTGTTCGGTGACTTCAAATTTGAGAAAATTCTTATGTTTGCAAAATGCACTGCATACAAATAAATACAGCATTTGTCATTTTCAGTTTGGAGTCACTGTATGCTCTCAAAACAATACTCTACCTGTACCACAATACCTTTTGTTGGGTACATCATCATTGTCCATGGACCTATACAGTAGTTGTATTACTATAATTACTTTAAGCACTTTGGCCACGTGTGCACTTACATGTAGTATAACTTACTGTAATTATGAGGTAATCCTGTTTGTTAATTAATGCATTTGAAATGGAACTTGACAGTCCTGCCCAAGCTGTTCAGTATGACATTTGCTTCAGGTCAGGAGCTCTTTCACTGACAGTATGACCTTAGAAATATTCTATGGCTCCAAAAAGGGGCATCACGCTCAGACCCACTTGCATTCATACTTACAGCACTTTAAAAGACTCTCTACTGGGGTCAAGTGCTTGAGTTTGGTTATCGATGGTCAATCTCATTTGTTTACCCTTCCCATTGAGTAAACAAATGTTTATCAGCTGGACACTTAATTAAACATTTTAGCAACCAATTGTCATATCAGCCCCAAACCTTCCTATGCACAGACATTGATAGCCTCAGATCTAAATTACTGCAGGGCAGTCCTGTTTTTACAGTGAACCTGTGGATATGTCTTTTAGACTACAGTATATTTGTGATTTTGTTGCATTTAGACACATGATGTATTACCAGAGATGAGCAACAAACAAGGGAAAGTAGATCATGAAGCAACTAGATTTGTATCATTGTGTCACTGTATTGTAGAGGTCTGGTTTTACCAGTTTTACCACGTCCTCTCTTGATGCACATCTGTTGATATATATGTTACTTGGTGTACATGGCTGCCATATTCATAAAGTGATCTCATGGATAACAAATCATATCCTGGAATAGTGGAAGACTCCATACTCAAGCATCTGTTGTGTAAACAGCATTAAGTGCAACTGCCATCAGTTTAAACCAGTTCAATTACAGTAGCCCCTTCAAGATTCTTCAACTCTTGTAACTGTGCTGTAGGTTGAACAACATCAAAGAGATCCCCACATGTTGTACTGTGGAAATCTCACACACTTTCTTTTAAATCATTATAAAAGCTTAAACAGGGAAACCTCTTGCCACAGCTCACCATCAAAACTAACGAACTGTTTGTTAATGAGGAGCTTCTGCAGCTGTGATTCAGGTCACACGCCCATGAAAGAGCAGCATGTACTATAATTGGTACATGTTTTGAACAACAGTACAGTGCAGGTGTTATGCAATGTTATGCAATTAGTATAGCATTCAAATGGATAACTCAAAAAACAACAGCAACAAAATATGCATGCAGTCTCCATTCTTGTAAAACTTTCTACATAAGATACCTCATAACATCAAAGGCGGTGTAGGGTATGGTCAGAAGTCAAAGTGAAACGTAACACCTGATCTGTGCCCTCCAGTGTTTTGGTAATTTATTCTGCCCACAACTGCAGAAATAATGAATCAACAATGCCCCATTGACCTGAGACCTCCTCAAGTAACCGTTGGATTTTAACGCTACAGTGTGACTTATTTTCTCCCTGATGTGGTAATATGTAATCAAGCTGAGAATGAATATGTAACAGATTTAAGAGGGACAGTTTCATCATGGGCAAAGACTTGCCAACTTTGGGACCAGTGCTGTAGTAGGTCCTTCCCTTGGTCAACAGTCTTAGGTTCAGTTCCCTCAAGCCTAAAAGTGAGTCTGTTTCCTGAATTTTCCTTAAGCAAAATTGTGTCTTCCTTTGCTGCTTTTGGTTCAGGTATAATAGTACATACAGCACTGTTTTTGATCTCATCAGTTGTGTAACAGAAACACAGCACAGTATGTGTATGTGGAGCTGTAGTATGTATGCAAAGGACAATGACAGTTACAGTAAGAGGCTCTTAAAGAGAATATTTTTTTTTTCACTGCAGGCACTTCAAACCTCACAGCAATATCTTGTTGATATAAAACAATACACTGATATTTGACGAAAGACTGTTCTGATCCAGAAAGATTTCCAGTTGATGTCACATACTGGTACCAATGTATGCAGTAACACTGCAAAGTTGCTGTGCAGTAGCGGCCTTTGTTCTTCTTTAAAATGAAAGTCTGTGGTCATGCAACCTCACCTTTGAAACAAGGTGAGATCAGGTTTAGTGTAGATATAATAGATCATAAAATGCTGTGTAAATAAACTTCTCTTAAAACTACCGTATCATAACTCCTTTTAAGACTGTCAGAGTTACAAACTTTCAAGTCATTGTTTCCGTATGACTGAGATTTTCCAAAAAGCAATGTACCAAGTGCTGTGAAATATCTCTCTTAAATTCTGTACAGTAACTTCCAAATGGAACATGCTATTGACATGGTTTGCACGTTAAAGAGAGAAATATTTCCATAGTTTACACATGAAATTTCAGTCTTCGTCAGTGGCATATCCAGTAGTGTTTTTAAAGCCCTAGTCTCTTCTGGTTCTTATGTTAGAACTGTCACAAAGATGATGTCACAGAATGTACCAATAAAATCATCAGTTTAGAAGAAAAGATGATGAACAATTGGCCAATCAGTGACAGGGATGCTTCAATAAAGGACTTGCTTGTGTTGATATGACATGTACGTCGTAATTACTGAATCATGGAAATGATAGCCTACTGTATACGAACATTTTGTACCCCAGCCACGCTGCTACAGTTTAGCTGGTTTTCTTTACATCATCTGTTGAATGCAGACAGTCCATGTACTGTATCATAGTTCAAGACTATGCCAACATTGATTGTTTACATAATTTAAACTTTGTTGACCAATGAAGTGCTTGATCATGTGTAGCATGTATCCCCTAGACTGTGCCGTAGACCATGGCATTTATGCTCTTGATGTACTGTAAATTTTGTTTTCTCACTCGAATTTTTCACACTGTCAATACAGCTCATTGCCATAGAAACTGCTTTCATACTCATCCCTTAGGGTATTGGATTTTTCGATTCTTCTGCTCATGACGGAGTAATTACCTATTAGTAATCCCATATAAGCTATATCCACTTCTCAATGCTAAAGTAAATTGCTAATAACCCAGAACAGCCAGGACTTGCAATAGACTAAAGTATAGATACTACACGATATCCATACTGAACATTTGTTATCTTTACTGTAGTCCTCACAATGAAAATGCTGTCATATTTAGAGTGAGAAAATCTCTCTTTGTAAAAGTTGTGATTTAGGGTACAATGAAGTAATTAGCGATAGCTGTGACATGTTTGGATGTTTCTTCCTTAATGTTTGTTGGTTCTCAGTTGTTACATCATGTGCTGCTATGTTTTTCAAGCACAATGGTCTTCAATAGATGTTTTAGGTGAACTACAGTACTACATTAGTATAACTCTAAAGATTGCTTTGATGCCACATCTTGACCTTTCAAAGTTATCGAAACTGTGGTATGTGCAGCTCCACGGTGTAGTTGGTAAAAAACAGTTCATCTATCATTTCAGCAAGTGTAACAGCATTTTGTCTAGGAATTCGGGTGTAAAGACAGTGAATCAGTGTGGTAAAGGACATGAATTGCTGTGTAATTACAGTAGTCATGGGTACAATGGAAGTATATGAGCACTATCAGGTCATACAATGTCGTACTCATATTCATGAAGTAAAAAAGGACTTGAGATACAAGTCAATGAGATCATGGATACAATGAGCTCTGTACAATGAATAATGTACAGAGTAGGTACAATGAGTACTTGGAACAATGAGATAATGGAGTACATGAGACATGGTACAATGGATACAGGAGTCATGAGATACACAATGAGATACTTGTACATGGTACTGGATACATGAACACTGAGTACATGAATTCAAGGTGCACAGATACTTGACGCAATGAGTGTAGAAACATGTTAAGTTGTAAGTAACTGATCTACGGAACAACAAATACTGATAACTGCAAATGAACAAATAGAATAATGGTCCTATGATATTCTCGAAGAGAAATACCATACACCTCAGATGGTATGTTTCCTAATTCATAAAATTGCATGGTTTGTTATGTTTACAGTGTCTTATCCAATGACTTTTTTATGGAAATCGCACCTGAATTTTTATGAGCATTCAGACTGATAAAGAACATATTGCTTGAAACGGAAGGTCTGCTTTACAGAAGAAAATAGTATTTTTATTACTGATACTTATGGACACATAATGAGTTTAATCTCACAGATAGAAATCAGCCTTTTGTTGCCCAACAATAACATGTTCACTCCCACACTTTCACTTCTATACTTACTCTTTTAATAAAAACTGTTTTGAGGAGATAAAGAGCTGTTGTGGATGTTTTTTGGTGAGACTGAATGGTTTAATGATTATTATTGTTATTTTTTTTTTTTTGCATGTCATGTCGGTGCATTTTAAAGGCAATATTTAAGTTTAAATCTACATGTGACAGTTGCATGACAGTGAGCATTGGCAGCTCTAATACTGGCTGAATAATTCTAACAGCTGCTTACAAGAGCTCTAAAACCACCCTTGAATAATACTCATATTGATTGTCGTATTTGACGTAGCTGAACTAACAGTCGATCTGACACCAGTGCTCTCATGTTACTCAAATGAATTTCAAGTCTGTCTGAATTTTCAGCAAATTACAGTACCTACTTGAGGTCAACAATCTTTTACTGAACACCAGACTTGTCTTACAATGTTTACTACTGTACCCAGATCTGTGTGTGTGTATACATGTGTATATCAGTGTTCTTACAGTACCTCTCTGCAGTGAACCATCTCAATTGGATGACTGTATTGTGGACAGTGTTAAATATAGTCAGTGTAGTTCTCCAACACAGCTTGTAAATAGGAGAAGAACACAGAATGAGAAGTAAGTTGCCGTGAGACGAGATCGACGTAAATGAAGCTAAAGCCCTCCTGAGTGATCTGCCTGCGTGTTTCAGAGTATTGAACGTACGACGGAGGAGCTCGTTATCTTCGCACCGGTCAAATTCACTATTACAGTACATTGATTGCTTATCTCACCACAGGCAAGGTAGGGCATTATTATTAAGGCTTTGTACAGTGCAGGAGTCACTTCGTTTGTGTTTATCGTAACAATTGTCTTCATCTCGTAGCCATGAAGGTGTGTGTGCTGGACAATATTTCTGTAGGATATTAAAAACACCTCAGTTTGTGGCTGGTTTGACATCCAAGCAGTGAACGTCAAAAGCATTTTGTGTTCCTCATTTGCCATCACCATTCTTGTAGGAGTGTGTGTAATTAAGTTTGTTTTTTGGGGTTTTTTTTCCATGCACCAGTGTTAAATAGCATATGGCAAAGGAGCACGCTGTGCATTGGTTGTCTGTTTGTGATTGATCATTCCACAAAGCCTTTGGTATGACTGTTGGAATTACCTACACTGGATATATATCATGCACATCTGGCTGGTAAATGGTGGAAATACTCTTCAAACATACGGCACAGCATCAAACATAAAGTGTACAGTAGAATCATTTACAGGGTAAGGTGAGGTTGCTTTTTCCTTTGTGTAGTCTTCTCAAAATGGACATGCATTGTGAGTAGCCAACAAAGCATTGACAATATACAGTAAGCACCAGCTCTTCAGCATAAGTATGAGACTGTACAAAGTACCGTACACATGGCATGGAAACCGTGAAAAACTGAGCAGATAATAAACAGAGTGAAAAATTAAAAGTGTCCAAAAGTATCGCAGTTTCAGTATTTTCCCATCATTTTTGAACAAGTGTGGTTCAAGTTTCTATAACCTACCAAAAGTGTAAACAGTTGTTACGATCTTTTTGTGTCATTGTTTTACAGTGCTATGTAATTCTAGCTTTACTAAATGGAAAATTTTTGCTGCAGAATGGAAATCAAGGGAGAAAAAGAAACTGGCCTTTACAAAACAGTGAAATCTTGTCTTTGAACCTTATGGTGATATAGCAATAAGTATTGTATCAGATTGGCTCTCTGTTTATGGCACTATACCTCCAAAGCAAATGGGTTCTTCATTATGTGAGGAAGAGAACAGCTATATGTCAAGATTTAACCACTTCCTCCAGCTTCTTCCTGTATGTATTTAGAGCATCTATGGACATGGGTAGAATTGTAAGGGTACTACAGTATATGTTGATCACAGTTTACAGATGGATTGAAAGTTTGAAACAACTAATAGTTGATATGACAGTATCAGTTTGAAATGTGATAGTGTGGACTATGAAGTTTAAGATATGGTTGATATGGTTTGTACAAGAATCCTGTTGTAAGTATTTATAAGTCATTTTGATATCCAAGTCAGCTGAGGTCACCCTCTGACAACCTCATTGACACAGTATGAAAGATAGGAACCTACAGATAGGGTTGGACGTAACGATATATTTAATGAATGGTAAAAGATTATCAGGCACTTGTCGTAACATTGCGATATCGGCAAACAATTCCATCCTGAGACTTTGCTCCTGCTATAATTCATGAAAAGACCCAAAGGTTCTAGTCTGCTCACTTGAAAAAAGTAGATGTTTCTTTGAACAGATACTAAATGACATATATAGATCTCGGACCTGAATGTTGTATTAAACTTTTTAGTAAAGATATGAAAATAAAGTGCCATGTCAGAATTAAGGTTAGGCTTGGGCTGTACAATGTGACTTCTGTACAACACTCCATAGTTTTACACATTTTTATTCATGTGTGCTTTGCTTTGGACTTACCCTCATGCTATTTTGATACCATTTGGCAATAAAGGGAAAGTACTCCTGATGTCGTTTTTGAAACGAATCTTTCTTGAAGTGGTTCGTTGTATGTGTTGTAGAGAGATATTTTTCTGGGAAGGGAAAGTATCAACTCGATTCATGATTCGATTTTACCATTACTTGATACAGATAGCATGGAAAGACCTCATATTTGTTATGTGCAATGTCATACTGTTTGTCATAACCCAATTTGCATGCATAAAAAGGACTGTGAGCAGCAACAGTAAGCACTGTCTGAGCCACTATGACATTTTGCCATCCAGTGTACCGTAAGTGAAGTCATAAGTATGCGAGATCGAGATATATTGTTTACCCTGATAGTTGCTGGTACCTCTTCAGTGTAAATATGTACCCAACCATATGCTTACTTGCAACAGTAATTTATGCAATCATCAGTAAGTACTGTACCCCTTTTCCTGGTACTGTTTGACAAGTCAAATGTCTACCGTGTGTGCAAGGCTACCTCAATCTACCTCAATTAAATTTAGTGAAGTGATACATTGGAAAATAGTGTTTATGTTATACTTAACTGATTGCTGTCATGGAGGAAGGGGATAAGGGGTCCTGTCCCACTTACCCTCGTTGCACCCCATGAATTTGTTGTGTTTCGGGGGAAGTTGAGAAGTAAAATGTCGCAAATTTTGTTCAGTTTTCCAAGACAAATTCCCCCTTTTTAATTGAAAATACTTTTTATTGTTTGTGAGATCTCCATTAAATTGTTACTAGGTTTTTAAGCCCATGAGTTTTGGAAGTTAACAGATTTATTTGCCTAGTTTTGAGACATCATTCTTGCCAGCATCCTTGTAATGTTTTTTTTTTTTATTAAAGTATTTTCAATATTCTTCTAGTAAATTTTGCATTGTACAGTAGTGTTGCAACCATTTTGCAACCATGTAGTGTGTGCCACTTGTGGCATGCTCATGCCAAAAGCCTAAAGTATCTTGTTCTACTGTAGGAAATATGACTCTACGTGAAGGTACCACTGATTGTAAATAAAGTTATTTTAAGAAGCCTACTGTATAAATACTTACAATGGTGTTTTTTATATTTAAAGAAAATACCTCAAGTGATAACAAATCAATAATTTCATAACAAGGCACCTTTGTGTACCCAACCCCCTTCCTATCCAACCCTAAAGTGTTTCGCCACCTTTGGTAAACGTTGTCTTCTATTTTATACATCAGACTGTAACAACGAAGAGCTATTGCAAAGAAAAAGAGAATAGAGGACCAGCTTCCAACCTGTGGTGCCTCCCTCCCCCCCCCCCCCACAAGGTTCCAACATGGCAATGTGGTCCTTCATTCGAAAAAGTTGGCCACCCCTAGTTTTTGGTAGTGGAGCAGCAGCAGAGCTCTTTCCCTAACTCCCAATGTGCTTTGACAGTGTGTTAGTTAAGCAGTACCACTTTAGGATGTTGCACCAATTCCTAAAAGCATTCCTGAGAATAGGAACTATTAGACTGTGAGGAAAATTTGCTCTAAAATTGCAGTTTTCCATTCCAGTTTACATGACACATTGCAGTCATTCATGTTAGTATCTGAAACCAAACACAACCAGTACAATAATTATAAGAGTATTGTTTTACAGTTTCATGACATACAGTAAGTGTTTCCTCTGCCGGTTTATTGTAATGCCACACACAATGCTCTGATGCACAAACAGTGCTTCATGCATCATTTTATTGTGCTGTAGCTCTCCTATATGGATCTGCATAGTGCTTTTAAATGCAGTTTTTGTCTTAATTTGCAAAGATCCACATATTATGCATAACTGTATTCAATTGAGCAAGCAGAATTTGTATAAGATTACCACCATTTACAATGATTTAACAAGCAAACAGAAATTAAGAATAGTTCTGTTTTGCTGTATTCTAATCTTTCTCATTGACATTAGAAAGTAGAAACATTTAATCAACCAGGGAGTTGCTAATTCAACAGTTTTACTGTAAGTGTTAAATTAAAGGCTAGTCACCCATCACCCTACTGTAGCTCCATTTTTGACAGAGGACAAGCAAAATTCTCGATTGGTTCTGCTCTTTGATCGACAGCAAATTTGAAAGATGCAGAGTAGAGCATGTTTCACAGCATTTACAGGGTGCATTGCTTTGCCTTGTATGTGGTCCTTGTATGTGGTCCTTGTATGTGGTCCTTGTATGTGGTCCTTGTACGTTCACCATGATATGCGTGGAGAGTGTTTGCACAAGGAGGAGTTCTAGACAGGCTACATGTGGGAGGGTCTACAAATAAGTGGTTGGGAGAATTAGAACTGTCTGGGATGATGAGTCACTCCCTTTAACAATTAAGACTGTACAGTACATCCATGTGCACAGTTGTAACAAACAAAAATCAACCTAAAACTAGATATGCACAGTGTTGTAAACTGTAATGTCACTACACAATATACTGTATTTGTAACAAACAAACCAGCAGTTAGAGCACTAAGCTTGTACAGTGTGTATTGTGTTAATTCTGACAAATGTGAGGAACTCTGCACTGTGTAGCCTATTGCTTGTAACCAGCACACAGACATTTACTACTGTAGGCAGTTGTGCAGTGTTGCAACAAGATAGCCAATATTAAAGGCAGTAACTCATCACCCCAAGCTATATTTTGGCTTCCAGATAGCAGAATTCTTAACTGGTTAGAGAACTCTTTGATTGACAGCAAATTCGAAAGATGCAGAGTACCTGTAGCTCATATTACACAGTGTACACAGAAATGCACTGTTTTGATTGCACATGTGGAGGAATTTCAGACAGGGTGTGAGGGGGACTAGATGTAAGTGGTTGGGAGAATTGAAACCGTCTGCGGTGATGAGGAGTTTCGTCTTTAAAAATGCTCTGCTGCACATTTACTATTTATAAGTTAGTACCAATATTAAGATCACCCCTGTTAGCTGTAACTTGACAGACTTAAGTGCAGGACTCTTGGCAAGGGAATCAAGTCACTGCTGGTGGGATCGAGGAGCTTGCATCAGGACCCCCGGTGGGGTCTGGAGGACAACACTGACCCCGGTGTGGGTCCAGGGGATCAGCTCTGAGAGGGCTCTTTGTATTGTGTAGAGCAGTGTTATGGGAAAACACTTGCTAAATTGTGGGATGTTCACCCATATAATTCTACAAACTGATTGCGAATACCTGAAGCGAATTTTTAGTCCAGGCCAGGGAAACATGCACGTGGTTCTGCTCACGGAAATAACAACCCTGGCAATCACTGTGGTATGCCCTGCAGTATTAAAAACAAACTGACATTCAGAACACTTGACTTTTTGTTAATTTTCATAATCATACAATTAGCCAAACCACTTTTTTTTAATTACAACTTTCTGTTTATGTTTAACCATGATGTAGATAGTAACCAAACTAACATTGTATTGTTAATTTGAATATCTTTCTCTTATTTTATCCTGGTGTATCTTTTTCGCTTTGAAGAGGCAAAGTTGTTCAAGTTCAGTGGGCAACTACCACTTCAAATCCACTGTTAACATGCAAGGAATTAGTTAAAGACATTTTGATGTCATTTTGACCTTCTGAAATCTCAGGCCAGTTACACCTCATCGGAGCTTAAATTTCACACTTTGTGCTATTTTCCCATTTTTTGCCATTTCTCTTGAAGGTCGAGATTCTCTGTTGAGCTGATTCATGGATACATTCTCTGTCCTTTGGTGAAGTTCCGTCGGCCTTCGTCATGGTTCTCAATGGCATCATTGCGGGGATCCTTAACAAGTACTTGTCCAAGTACATCAAGAATCTAGACAGCAGCAACTTAGACATTGGCCTCTTAAGTGGTGAGTATAGAACATTCAAGACTTAGGGGTTTGCAGAGGCCTGCTTTTTGAGCACTGTTAAAATGGGAGCAAAATAGAGGAATAGTGAACCAAAACAATATTTGATCATACAAATTTAATCAACGAAGAATTTATTTACACTTTCATTGTTTCTTAATCCTATTAAATGTACTTTGAGGTAACCACAGTAACTACCTTTGGAGACTGATCACAAGTGTCAGGAGAGTAGTTATGAGCTGATAATCAAAACAGAATGTGTGCAGTAGCAGCAGTTATCAGCAGGTTTGACAGCCATCAGTGTCCCTGACTGGTTGATATATCAGGGTAGGTCACTTCAGTGTAAGATTGCAACCATTGCATGTGCATTATGTCAAGGTATTATGCAGTACTGGTTGGTTAAAAGTCTTGAACAATGTCACGTTTTACCACGGCAATGTTAATTTTTAAGGCCTATGTACTAGTGTTGGCACCATGTTCAAAGGTCGGTACTGCATGGGCACGGGAGGTCCACAGTCAGTAGGATTCGAGAAAATATAACTTTTGATTGGCTGTATGAGTTCTTTGTGAATTCATGACAACATTTTGCTATGCATGTTTTCAAAACACTGGTTATGTTGGGATATGACAATGATGGAAATATAACATGTATATTTTTTTCATGTCACATGTACAATGTACATTACTGACAGTCTGGATCTGGGTTTGGAATTTGAGAGACTGGTCCTGATATTGTTGGTAGGGTACCACCACCCTACCGGGTAGAGTAGGGTACCCCCCTGCAAGACTAGCATGTTAACGAAGCAGTTACAGTTAATGAGTTATTTGGAAGTCTTTGGTAACTGCTTCAGAGTTCTATGGATGTTTTATTGCACTTAAGTATGTCAGTCCAGTATCCAAGTACAGTATTACCTCGCTCCAAACTTGCCCGTCTCCCCACAGTATAACCAATGCACATTTCACCATTGTGGAATCATTATCATTCATGACTGGTAACCTTTGACACTGACCTTACATACAGTACCCCCCAGTCATAAATGTGGTGCCTCCTTTTACCTAAAAGTTATGTGTTGTATGGGTCCATCTTTTCTTACTATGCACAGTATGCTACACTATCCAGTTAACACCTTTGTTGTCACAAATCTCCTCAAGCCTCCCCAATGTGTTTCCAAGTGTCATACTGCATGTGCAGCCTTAAATAATCCATGTCTGCAAGAATTGCATCAAAGTTGTAAATAAAGCTTCATGCATGATCCCAAACTTAAAGGGAAATAGGGCATTTGTTTCACATGAAACATTCATATTTTTAAAACCAATGATGGTGGACGCAGAATGATAGATTATTCAAATTAAGGAAGGACAGTAGCCTTCTTTTCAAGAAATTAGTTTCTCACAGGTAGAGACTTATTTATTTGTTGCTCAGCACTAATTTGTTCACCCAAAATTTTCAAAATTCAAATGATGCATCTTCCGTTACTCATCACATGCATAATGTTTTGAAGATATGAAGTTTTGGCAGATGCTTAGTGATGAAACGGAATGGTTTAACAATGACTAAAACTATTTCTTTTGTATGTCATGTTGGTGTATTCTAAACGCCCTATTTCCCTTTAATGTGTTATTATTTTAACCGCAGTTGATCCAAGGACATGTTAAATTGATGTCAAAAGTGATTGAGGTTTATCAGTCATACTGTATTATGACAAAATCTGCTTCACCACTTACAGTCAATTCTACACTCTCTACCAAATTGGTAGTGCTTTTAAGTGCGAACCTCTAACAGGCTGTCCATAATGCGGAGAGCCATTGATATCTGTCTGAACTGGACTAGTTACCCTGTTGCAGGAAACAAGTACTGGTCTCATTAGGTATTATTTATTCAAATATTGAAATGGTTTTTGCCCGCCATTCTGTACGTACTGTACCTACAGTAATACATAATTATAAAATGACTGGAACAGAAATCTAAAGCAGTTGGTGTTTTTCATCCGGTTGTCAGAACAGCAGACTTTGCCGAGATGTAATGGGCTTGAAGTTCACTCTCAGAAGAGAAACTTTATACTACTAAGCAAAAGGAATAAACTGTACACGCTGCATACTCAATGATTATTGTCATCCTGATCAACTGGCAAGAATCACTGTCATGAAAATTGTTATAATTGTTATAATTTCTGATTGCTTTATGAATTTGTAGAATTTGATGTAGATTTCATCCTATTTTATTGTTCTGCATCTGAGTTATTTGCTCTTTTCATTTCAAATTACTGTTTATTGTTAACTTCTATAATTGCATATTCATGAGCCGCTTTACTTACATCAGTCGTGTGGATAAGAACATTTCTTTTTTCCAGGAACACGCAGTGAACCCCGCTCATGGCATAGCATTTAAAGAAAATGTGGGTCAGAGACAATTTAAATTTAGTAACTTACAACTTTCTGTTGTTTGCTTTTGTATATATACTGGTAGTCTCACAGTTTGGCACAGTGTAGATCACCATGAAAGATAGGGACCTGTAGTAAAACAGTAGTTTACAAAACTGACTGAGCTTCTATTTTTCAAAATTGTAAGCCAGATTTTTTGTCCCTTTTCCATTGAAGGAACATCTGCTGCAGTTGTAAGAAATACATTTTGTCGGTCTTTCTTCATATCAGAGAAATTTGAAGCAGGCATCCGGCAAATATTGATATCTTCAGCTGCCTTACAGTTCTCAGCCAACATTGCTACTAAAGCATCTCCTATTTGATACAAGGAAGGCAGTTTAACTCTAGTTTTCCTTACAAATCTACAAGTGTCTGACTACTCGGAAAAATTCAAGTCAGACCTAGCTGTGCCAAATTTTTCATGGATTTATTGATCAGGATTTTAGGGTCAAGTCCATTCCAAGGTGAATTTTTTTTTGTTATTAGTAGTCAATTACAGCCTTTGCCGTTTTTCAGCATGAACTATTCAGGGAATAAATAGTGTTTAAATTTTGTATGGCAGTTTTAGGGATTTTTGAGGTCATTGAGAAACTTTGGGTGAAAATGGAACCTGGTTAGGCAAACAAAAAATTCCAACACATTGTTGATTCCTTGCTGAAGGCAGGCAAGGAATCTATTCCATGGTGATGTCGTGTGCGTGCGTGTGTGTGGGTTTGTTTAGGGCGCCGAACAGGGACACACACAGGAACTTCAAGCTTGCAACTGGGGATACACCGAAAAATGGGGATATCCCTGTTTCTGGATATTTTAACATAATGCAAATTGGGGTATCAGATATGCGCCCTCAACTTTACAGGTGAATCTAACTTTTATGGATCTACAGTATGCGTGTGTATAGGGGTGTATGTGTGTAAAAAATTATACACACAATCCCGTTTCTGGCGTGAATCGGGGATACATGCAAGACTTACTAATACCACTAACTGGGGACATCATATGCAAAGTGGGGATATCCCCGTTTACAGTACAGTACGTGAGGAAAAGTGTCCCCGATAGGCGCCCTACATGGTATACATGTGTATGTGCGTGTGTGACGCCTGCTTGTAGACATGATATCTCAAGAAGCGCAACTCTGAGTGATCTCATACATGGCATGTAGATTACCCTTATTGAGTTGATGATCCCTATTGTTTTTGGTTGAGGTCAAGGTCATTTGGGGTCACCAGAGGTCAAAAGGTAAATACCTTGAAAATTGCTTGTTAACACAACATCTCCAGAACAATAAATGTGAGAGATCTCATAGTTAGCATGTGGATTGCCCATATCGAGTAGATGATCCCTATTTTTTTCCAGAGGTGAAAGGGGTCATGATAGGTCAAAATGTGAAAAACTTGAATGGACAATATTGAAAGAATGGTCCTTCCAGTGAAATTTATACTTGTAATGTAGAATCCTCTTGTTGATTTGATGGTTCCTATTCATTTTTGTGGAGATGAAAGTTAGTTTGGGGTTATTTTGACATCAAATTGTTATAAATGAAAGTAGATAATATTGGCATAATTAAGGATCGCTTGGCCTACAGTTCTTATCGGTTGGCCCACAGTAATAGTGGGCCAAATATTTTTGGCAGTAACATATTATCATTTGGCTTGCAGCACTTGAAGTTGGCTGCACTGTTTAGTTGAGAAATACTGTAATACCAGGGTAGGGAGTTGCCTGGTAATAATAGGGAGGTGCGCTGCCTTTTTGGCTTCTGGCATATATTAACGAAAATGAAATGCATATTCACGTTTCAGAATATATTGTGAAATCAACAAAAAATATACCTAAGATCGTTTCCTGTTTTTTGATGCACAAGAACTTCTTTTAGGACATAACAACGTTGTCTCTTTGATAACCTTAAAGAAAACATGAAGACAACATTAAATTTGGTATCAAAGATTATTATTTGGCAAACCTTATGCCACTGTCCTCATACGGACATGTGAGCATGCATGAATTGTAAATTGGAATTAAATATACCACGGGTTATTAGCTTTATAAAAAGAACTAAATTACTGATCATTTGGATCAAATATCCTTGAGCTGCATAAACTGTGATTGCTTAATTGAATGAATCAAATTGTAACTGACCCACCTCTGTTCAAATTGGTCACTGTTATCTGACATAATTTATCACAGTTGACTGCCAGTCAGAACCACAATGTCCACAAAAAATCATACAGTCTGTTGAGCCAGGCCAGGTGCTCAATGGACTTAACCATTTACTGTTAAACAGTGTCTCTGTTTAGCCCTCTGAGCAAGGCTTAAAGTAGTTCAGGTAATCAAAGTAAGGTTTAAACTAATGACTACTTTGTATCAAACAAGGGAAACTTGTACTGTGTGTTGTGTCTTTAAGTAGACTAAAGGCAAAGTTACAAGTCTTGCTAGATTCTGGTTTAATAGAGTTATCAGTTTTTGTTAATTTTCAAGGAGATCATAGCCATTAGGAAGGGCACCACGCCAAAAAATCAAATACGAAAGAGCTGCCACCAATAGCCGTAACTCAACAAAATAAAGTGCTGTAATTTTGATTAAATAAACATGTTTACCTTTTTATCAAATTATTAGACACAACAAAATACATTTTTTTCCCCTGCAGCATCATATCCATGTGGGAGTTTTCTCATGTTTGTGGAGGTCAAAGGTTATTTGGGATGACAAAAGGTCAAAACTTTGTAGACATGATATTTTAAGGGTGATAAACTTGAGGGATCTCATACTTAGCTTGTGAATTGTTCATATTTAGCATGTTGATGGCCATATAGGGTACTGTAGGTGATCCCTGTTGTTTTAAGTGGAGGTGAAGGTCATTTGGGGTCACAAGATTTCAAAAGGTTTTGACCTTACTAAGATGGTATCTCAAGTAGGATAACTGTGTGGGATCTCATGCTTGTCATGTGGACAATTCATGTTACAATATATATCATGAGGCAAGGAATCACTAAGCCTTTTGGCTTTCTAGTTTTTTTCCAATTGTGTCGCAGTTTGGTCTGTTCGTGTAGCCAATTCCGATGAGACGCTGAAAAAATGATTCCTGCTGTTCTATGCTAACTTGTATGATACAACGTAAATTGAATGAAGGGTGTCACTGACTAATCAGTCAAGTTTGTGTCAAAATCAGGTGCAGATTTAAGTTTTACACAGATGTTTCTACAATTACCTTGCTTATAGAGCCTACAGTACATAATTATCTACCATTTATGTTTCAGCAAAAGGGCTTTTATTAGCCTTGCTTTAGTCTTTTAGTACTATCTACGGTATAGTACGTGCTTGAACTGCAGTGCAGTGCGTATGCAAATTAAGCGCCTTTGGTGATCAATGAAATATGGATCGATAATAAAGAGCTTAACTGACCCTAATCAATCCATCAGTGCTTTCAGCGGGAGCCCATGGAGTTCTTCCTCGTAGTAACTCATACTCTTTCATAGTAGTCATACAGTACAGTGGATCTAGAGCTATTAAGCTCTGCAATGCAAGTCAGAGAGAATGGTATCTGATTTCCCCTGGGTCTCCAAGGTAACTTGCAGTCACACTGTAGAATATTAAACTAAACATGTGATAATACTGTATATTAAACAGCTTGCTGTGACTGGTTGGTGAGCATAAATCTGTCAGTAGTTGCATTAGCTGTAAGTTAATCAACCCTGATTGAAGAAATCAATCACCACTGTCCATTGTGCAGTGTATAGACCTCTGTACAGTGTAACTGTTAGGCACACAGTTCACAGTATACATATTGAGTTGGGTACTGTGTATACCACCAACACAATATTGTACAGTATGTATGCGCTATGTATAAAATGCTTTTCAATAACATGCTTCTTGAACTGAAAAAGCTCATATTACTGTTGCCACAGGTCTACAGTGAAATGCTGAATTATTAGGTGAAATCTACAGCACCACCACAGACAAAACATACAAGTACAGTACAGTAGCTGTGGAGCTGTAGGGCAGCATCTGGCAACCTGGCCCATGACTAGTGATTCCCATCCTGCACTTCAGTGACTTCACAAAATGTTTTAAATATGATGGGAGAAGCAGCCATTTGAGTTTTGCATTCAAAGATTTGGGAGTACTTTCCCCATAATGGTGTTTACTGATAGGTCTCACTCCAGCCTGGGTGCTGCTCCCTGGTGTCCTACCTGGTATGAGCATCTGAATTTCACCCATAGAGGCTGGTTCCTGTCATGCCCCTGTCTCTAAAGTTTGTCTGGTTACAACCCTGCACTCCAGTATATAATTCATTGCATCCACTTTATGATTAACAAACCATGAAAAATAAAAACATTTAAAATACTAATTACTGTACCAGTTTGTCCTTCTGTATATCAAAATATCACAATTTTTAATATTTCACCATAAATTAAAAGTGGAAAAACTTGAAGTGATTGCGTGTGTACTAAAAAACCAAAAAGATTAGATTATGTTTGATCTTAACTTTTTCTTTGTTTTTAAATGTACACGCGAGGTTGTGCACGAACGGGCTATGCCTTTCAATGAAGGAAAATGACAGTAACTACTTCGAAAAGCAATGTGATTGGCATAAAAACAGTAAACACAGAAATGATATTTGAAAATAACGGTTCTTACTATAACCACCTACAAAATGAATATGCAACAGTACAGGTCTCACTAGTGTATCAAAAACATGCTACTCAAGTCGTCGCTCCTTGGTAGGTATCGGGAATTGTATAGTATTTGGTGAAAAGAAACACTGTATTTACAAATAACCTACGAACTGAACACAACCTTGCCCGCGGCGTCAGTGATCCTGAGTTGAAACTGAATATTTAATACTAGTATACTTCCCATTGGCTTACTCAAAGAAGCACACCGTTGATTTGAATGAAAACTGTCAACCAATACATTATCGTATTCTACACTCTTTGTCGTTGTGTGAGAAGAATTTGAAATCATATGGCAAAATTAACCAACTGAAACCTATTTATTTTCCCAGATTGTCTGAATGGTTAAATTTAAAGCCTTACCAATCTTTTGGAGATGGAATTTCAATGTTTTTACTTTTTGCCTAAGCATGCAATCACTTTTAAAAACTTTTTATTGATGGGGTTCTATGGACATACATAGCAAATGTTAAATCATATCATTTACTGTTTTCTATACCAAAGTAAAGATTTAAGTTTCTCGCAGATTGTTGCCCCACAAAAATTTGTTCACTCAAACTTTTCAAATTCAAATGATGCATCTTCCATTGCTTACCGCATGCATAATGTTTTGAGGAGATGAAGCTTTTGCAGATGTTTATTGGTATTATTGGTAAGACTGAATGGGTTAAGAATGATTAAAACTTTTGTCAGATGGGAGTGCATTTGCTGTGTTGGGACAGGTAAGTGAACTTTCATTGTGCAGAATTTACCAAAAGTTTGGGGATTAGCAAGTGCTGGTGGATATACTGTATGGTGCTGTACTGTAGCACCTTGGTCAATGTTTACTGTATGAAGCATGTATACTTTCTGCAATTAGAGCTACAGTACATACAGTACTGTGTGTTTCCGGCATGCAACATTAATTGAGATGTACACCTGATGTCCACATAGGGCATTCACATTTTGAACTGCTGCACATGTACAGACTATACATGTACAGTACAGTAAATTTTACAGAGTCTCAATTAAGTGCGACAGAACATTTGACTGAAATTTGAGGCTAAAATACTGTACATGTAGCATTACAAACTTGCGGAAGGTGGGGTCTGACAACCATTGTTGTCACACCCTTTCGTTGTACACTGTAATTTTTAATGTCATCATGACAACCCTGCATATGATTATGATACAACATTTTTCATTGACATATGGTGTGCTCATTCAGTACACTTACAATACATTGCCATGTAAGTGAATACACCGTCATCTAATGCAGATGAATCCATTCTGGTTACATCAGATCCACTGAGCTGTGAAGTCTTGTGATGTCGGATGTGTTTGAAATCTAGTCTTTGGAGATGTTACGCTTGTTGTTGCCATCACAAAAGAAATTTGCATGTCAGTGAGGTGTGGCTTTGTAAAGGTTGGATTTCCAAGGCAATCGGTGAGAAATTGGGTAATGAGATTGGAGTGATGGGATTTTCAATGGACATTTGAGACTTGGTTGGTAAAGTTAGAGGTTAAAGTACTCTATAGGATTTCTCTGCTGAAGGTGAAATAAATAAATGGATAAGAATCTCAGCTGACAAATACTTCTAAAATTACAATTTAAAAAAGAAACAAGTACAGTACAGAAAATTTTCTCTCTCATTAACTAATTACAGTACATTATGATTTCTTAAAACAAACTTATCTCTCGAAAGTATCTCTTTTCATAATCTTGTTAAGATTTCTTGATGAACATTGACAGTGTGATATATTTACTGTACATGCCACTACACAACTTGTACACCATGATCTACTTTGTTTTGAACCCATAAGAATTTCCCTCTCACACTTAGAATTCAGTTTCTGCCACAGAGTGTGAATATAATACTGGAGGTGTCTTCTGTATTGATTGTTGATAGTAGTTTGGAAGCAAACACAGTCAACTCCTCATTTCAGTTAATACAGTCGGATTATCAGTCTTGCATTAGAAGAAAGGGTTAAGATATTCTCATTATGTGAGGGCAAATGCAGTGGAAAGAACAAAACAGTTAATGTAGATAAATACATCACTTTGGTAAGTGTAAGAAAATGGTGCAGACCACTGTCAAAGTTTACAAAAAAACTACTGATGATGGAATACTGTACTTAAAAAATGTGGAAGTTTAGAAAAAAGAAGAAACAAGACTGTTTAACAAAGATAAATTTCTGTTTTTTGCTAAACTAGCATACAGAGATCTCATTGTCTGTGATTGTACATTATTGATACAATTCATACACAGATGATATAATCATGATGCTCGCAGCATAAATCTATATCCAGTCACTTAATTTAATGTTAAATTATTTGAAACGAAAACTCAGGATGTTGAGGCGTTATTGTCAAAGGGCAAATGGCCATGGAGGCCATATCTTTTATCGATTTTGTTTTCAGCGATTAATTTAGTTGGAGTTAGGGTGAGAACCTGGGATGGATTTATGGTGCTGTGAAAGTTTTTGAGGGTGGTTGATGCAACTTTCTGGAGAGAGATACTGAACTGTATCGATGTGTGGGTAAATGCGAGCTTCTGAAAAAGAACTTTGTGAAATCTTTAAACAACATTGATACCAAACTTGCTTGGTTTATATTGATAACACACAGCAAAGTGCTCTTGATCGGGTATTCTAGGGAACATACTACACATAGGTACACATGAGAGAAAAAAATGTGAAAAAATTTTACGTGTATGCTTACATCTACTCAACCTCAGAAGTTCAATAATGCAAAGTAAGTATAGTTGTGCTTATACTACTCTTATTGACCTTTTGTGAAACTGAGACCACCTGCTAATTCTTTTGGTACGTACCTTGTATTACTTTCTTAATCCAAAGGTTTTAAAATACTGGATGTACTATATGCATGTACCTAGCTGTACAGCATTGTTGTTAACCTCTGCCTTAGCAAAGCATTCAGAATCAGGCAAAACTATGATACTGTTCTCACTGATTTATCTGTTAAAGTTTCAGCAGATCAACAAGGGTTTACCTGAAAAGTCATGAAATTCAGTCTATTTTCATCAGTCGACCTTTGCTGTTTCTTGGAACAATCCTTGAAGGTAATAGGTCAATAAATTTTCAACCTTGTTCACAAGAAAGGCAAGTAAATTGTACTGTACATCAATCAGATAGAAATCAAGGTGAAAATGATTTGCATGGTAAAGAGGTTCAGAGGGTTGATAGTTTTATCCATCTGAGGTTCAAACTAGGTTCAGAAAATATTTCTTGAGAAAAGTATATATGCATGGAAGTGTACAGTACCTTTCTTAGCAAATAGTTGTAAGAAAAATTGATTAGCTGAGCAATATCAGTGAGAATGATGTCAAAACTATTCCAATCATCAGGCAGAATAAAATACCAGCATTCATGTCGTCAGACTAGAGGTCCATAACGTTTGATGAAATAGTTTTATGTGGCGTGTTATGTACCGTAGCAAACTGCATCATTAAAAAATTAAGAAAGATTCGTCAGTTTTTCGCCTATTGTCACCTCCATCTGAACTTTTACAGTATCCATTAACCCTCACTGCCATCTTTATACAACAATTCCAATCTAAAATGGAGGTTACTAGCTGTGGCTTGAACGTTTGAATCAACCGATCTGACTGTATTATCATCCTCTCTTGGTTTCTTGACGTCAGTGCCAAGGCCCTTGCTGCCATGTTATATCTCCATAGCAACCAACAAACCCTTCATTTGGGATCTTGGTAGAGTTGAATGTATTCATCCCAGGGATCAAATGGCCACTGTGCGATGTACTGTAGTGCAATAAATTGCTCTTGGAGTTGTATCATTGGAGTTTCTGCTATTTCAAGGAGTGTGTGACTAGCTGATGTGTTCAAGTCGTTGTTACAGACTATATCTTTTGGCTCCCCATTTCCTTTACATTAGCTGTAATCATTCAAAAATTGTGGGTTAAAATGGACTAGACTGCTCAAATTTTGATAAAAGCATTCTTGAGTGGATACATAGAAGAATGTGTCATTCATTCAGAGCATATATTTGTCCAACTTCCACTTAAACCCTGTGTTTATTATAGTAACCTGGCCATATATATCAGAATTGCAACTGTCATGTGAATTCTAGTTGTAATCTCTATCAGAACTTGCATGTTAATGACTCATATGGAGAGAACTTTCCCTAAGAAAAGCAAATATTCACTTTTCACAAGTATCATACCTCCCGTTATGTCATAATTTTCCTCACTCTTCACTTACCTGTCTCAACACAACAACCGCATGCCATCTGTCATCCTTGATGCAGTTCAATGGGGTGGCGTGAAATAAATGCAAGTAGCTCACGGTTCTTGCATGAGCATGACCTGCATTTGTGAATTTGTTACCCTAGAGTAACTTAGAACAGTTTACAGAGCACAACATGCAACAATGAACAGCTCTTTTATAGCCATGCTAGAGGACTCATTAATTAAGGAAGACCCATATTTGCACATGGGACATGAGAGTGCAGCTGTTGCATTGAGATAGGTTAGTGAATCATATTTAAATAAACCAAGACAGTTAAGTTTTGGGACAACCACACTGGATGTCAATCTAACTTAAATTTGATAAATTGTGACTTAATTACAGTACCATTGCTGTTCAGGTTTACACAGTTCCAACATAACTTTGGGTATCATTCTTGACCTGTTCAGGTAGCATCCTCTCCGTCTGTCATGTGCAGCATCTTTTTAATCTTGATTCATCCACCTCCATCCTCCTATATCCCTCTCATCATCATTGCCGTCTCCGATGGCATCAGCGTATCAGGACGTTACGTCTCCTGAAGATTGATTCCATTACTGCTGACATTCGGTTTGCCCGGCAGCTTTATGCGATCCAGTTAATATTCAGATGCCGGCAAAGATTACTTGCAATCTTGTTGGTCATTGACTAGCATCTGTATATTTTATGCATATAAAATACTGTGCATCTTAGCCATTGAGTTGTAACTAGATCACACCATCATGTCTCAGACCGACAGATAAAAGCGTTTGGAAGATAGGTCTGTAAATTCACGGATAGACAAAACTTTTGTATAGCCTGAATTCCTGAAGTGTGTATATTACATTGTGAGATGCAGAGAGACATGTTTCGATAATCCCTTAAAATCCTGAGTTGTTTCCTTCCTGCACATGCAGTGCTAAAGATCTCATTTATCATTTTAGATTAAATACTTTTTACTATGTATATTGTGCTCTTGCGTATCATTGTTAAATGCATCTTTTTGGTCTAGTGATAAAGGTGGTGGCATTTGAAGCAATCCCTGATTGCATCACAGTAGGATGGGTTTTTCGTCCAAGAGTATAATCTGTGGTTTTTCCATCTGAACTGACCTTGTGAAAGATACCAAATTTAATCCAAAATTGGTGAAGTCACCTGATGCATACTGTAGTTGTAAGCCACATGCTTCCTTCACACTTGTGTGGTTCCCTCTAACATTAATAAAGTAACTGCTTTTCATTAGTCCTGAATTATTATTATTACAGTATTATCATCATAATTGATGCCCTCTGTTTGTCAATGAAGCTAATATTCAGAACTGTGAACAAATGTACACGACATATTCTCTCAGAATGTTAGTCTCAAATAAGTAAGAAGAATTCATGCTTTCTAAGATTGCATGAATTGATGTTTGGTATATTTGCTTTGTCAGTGATCAACTGATCTCTCTTTCAGATAAAGTTACCCTTTGTCTGATGCAGTTTTAACTTCGAATCATTTCCATCAACTTATTCTAAGGAATGATCTAAGGTGCTGTTCATATCTAGACAGTATTCAAGCTGTGGGTGTACAGTATGTATGTTGCTGTTTGTGGGATGCATCATGGGATGAATTCAAGTTTCGATCACAAGAAAGACAATACTCTCAAAATGTCAAACCGCTGCTCATCAAACCATCCCATCGGAACATATTAGGCATAAGCTGTCTCTCAACGAGCGATTTAAATTCAGCGATATTGCTTTACAGCCTGGCCTGGCATGGAATAACTCTTTCATCAGCTGTCAGTATTAAGTGAAGTAACATCTCAAGATTATTCTGCCTGCCTACATTCTTGCATTTGATAGCTTTGTCATCTTATTGAATTCAGCAGCTCGCAGGGAAACTTGAGCAAAATCTGCATCCAACCTAGATGGCAACCCACGTATGGAACTGGTTATCTTCAGATCGAATAGTGGATAGATTTCTGTATGGTATGATGGTTATGATCAGTCTTTGGGGGTTGGGGGGTACAAAAAATGAGAAAATCAGATTCTCATGCCTTCTAATCCTCCACCTTGGTAGCTATCAATCTCTTTTGTCCTGGATTTATACCATTTTGTTTCTCAGGTAAATTATTTTGGTTGCCTGTGATGTTTTTGTGTCCTACTGTAGTTTACATCAGTGACATTTATGTGTTAAAATTTCAACCCTGTTCTGATTTGAAATCCAACAGCAGTACCATGCAGTTTTATGTAAAAAACATGAATGATATCAGGATAACAAAAATAGGAAACTATATACAGATAATGATTCAAAAGTGAAAAAAAAAAAAAGGAATTGAAGTAAGAATTGTGTGACAAAATTAATACTGGATTGCAGTGCCATGTAAATGAAAGAAAATGAGCACATATTTTGGTGCAATTGTCCCTAGTCATCAGGTTATGACTAGTTTGTCAAACATGACTCTGGCATATTATAGACAGGAAGGCTGGGAGGTGCTGTGAGGGATGTTTGCCCAGATTTTTTTTAAATCTGATCTCTCTCATTAGTATACTGGACCCTAATTTAAGACCAGATGGTGAGACAACATCAGCTAATACAGATCTGGAAGTTTGTATGCAAATCCGTATGACACCAACTATGAACTCAGAGAAGACAAAATGAGAACTTAAACATGCATGTTGAAAAGAGGCATACAGTCTCAACAACTGCTGTTTAGGTGGTATTATAAGGAAGTGGGGCAGAATGTCACAAAGACTACTGTTCAGGTGGTATTATAAGGAAGTGGGACACACAGTCGCAACGACTACTGTTCAGGTGGTATTATAACGAAGTGGGACAGACAGTCGCAACGACTACTGTTCAGGTGGTATTATAATGAAGTGGGACAGACAGTCTCAACAACTGCTGTTTAGGTGGTACTATAACGAAGTGGGACAGAAATTCGCAAAGACTACTGTTCAGGTGGTACTATAACGAAGTGCGGCAGGCAGTCACAACGACCACTGTTCAGGTGGTATTATAAGGAAGTGGGACATACAGTCGCAACGACTACTGTTCAGGTGGTATTATAACGAAGTGGGGCAGACAGTCTTAATGACTACTGTTCAGGTGGTATTATAACAAAGTGGGGCAGAAAGTCGCAACGACCACTGTTCAGGTGGTATTATAACAAAGTGGGGCAGATAGTTGCAACGACTAACGTTTAGGTGGTATTATAATATAGTCAGCACGGTGCAAATTTGGGGTCATTTTCCTGCTCTGTAAGTGATGAGTGAAGTTGCACATAACGACAGTCAAGTTAAGGTATAATGTCCACCTTTTACTAGTTATCAATAACTATACTGTATGTGTATTAACAATAGAACCAGCCATAGGGGATCATAATCAGCTAGAGCAGCATCATACAATGCTCCTACCAATTTTTTTTTTTTATACTTTTTCTCTTCGTTTATAATTTTCTCATTGTTTCTATTTTTAGTACAATTCTGTACTTTCAATTGATGGTACCCTGTTTGAACTTTCTTACATGAACAGTTAATATTTGATATTTTTGATGTTGTCATGAGACTCATGGTCTTTTCTCAAAGCTTATTTACTGTTTGCCACACATGCAGTACCTACCAGCATCTATCGGTTACATATTGTAGTATGTGTATAATCTTACTACTTTATATTTAGTAGAATTATCTTCACCATAGATCAAATCTCCACCAATTTTAAAGTTGCATTCAGTGGTGATAATATTGCAATATCAAGACTCAAGAAGTATCAAGACGAAAACAGAAAAATCACTAAATGTACAAATCCATCCCACCTCGGTAACTTATCAACATTGTGTTGTACTCTACAGTACGCTGCACAGTGTATGTATTAGAGTTTATTGTTGAGACTAAAATGGTTTGAATTAGTTTCTCTTGTTGTTAATTAGCCAGAAAGATTTTTTTAAGATAGGGTCATGTGCTTTGAATTAGTAATTAGTTGCTACAATATATATGAATTGTTCAATCAGTATTTGATATTAGTTCTAAGTTAGGACTACATTGTATTTGGCTGCAATTTACTACAGATCAACAGACTATCAGTCTGAATGACACAGGATGATCCATTATACTATGGTGTTGGGTATTCGTAAAACCTGCAACCTCCAAAAACCACTCCAAAACCAGCCTTAATCATGTTGTACAAATGCCCTGTTTAGTTCACAGACAGGTACAGTATAAGAATTAATGATACAAAAATACATCAAAAATTTAGTCTCACATTTATGGCTTGGCAGGCTTGCCTTTTCCTTTAATTTTTTTGCAAGGACAACCAAAATGTAATTTGAACCAGCAAAAGTAGGTTTGTCCAAACTCTGAATGACAACTGAACATTTTTGCTAAAAATCAGGCCTGAGCTTACCTGGTCTGTACATAGCAAATTTGAAAACGTGAATTCACAGTGCATACTCCCTCACCTCATGCAACTTACTGTATGCATTACCGTATTGACAATGGTCTAGCATCTGGCAATTTTGTGTTTGTGTGTGTATCTGGTCACCATGGGGGTTCATCCTTATCACCTTTCCATGGCCTTTTTTCACTAGCATCCTTTATCTCTTGTATGTTTTTTGGTGTGTCTTTTTTACACGTGTGTGACTTGTTTTATGTATCGCAGTGTCGTTGTTATTCAGACCTGTAACGTTCATTAGGCTTCAATGCTAGCCTTTACTTGTGTGTATCTTAGCTTTTGCCTTGGAATTCTCGGTTTGGGGCACACTTCCCCTCTCTCGGAGTGCCTGGGCCTTGTTCCTGTGTTGTGACGGCCAGGGAAACTTGCATGGGGATTTGTTCCTTTGCACTGGTGTCGGGCCCACACTGGTTGCGTTTATGCGGGAGCCATAGCATGGGGATTTGTTTCCGCCAAAAGTAGGGTTGTCCAAACTGTGAGTGGTGACTTAGAAGTTTTGCTAAAAATCAGCAATACTGTACCTGTGCATAGCAAATTTGAAAACCAGAATTTGATTTTGAACCATCATAATTCAGAGGTGAACCCAGCCCACAGGTATTATTTTTTTGTTTGTTTTTACCTTTAGTCAACAGTGTGAACATTTATAGGGAGCATGTAAAGTTACTTGATATCTCAGATTCTATGGTGTGGGTACAAGAATTACACACTGTGTACTGAGACAAGCAGAAACCATATTTGATAACATATGGTCTTAACCCTTGTGACCTATCGTATGCATGCTGGTAGACATAATGACTTAACAACCAATCAAAACATTGTTACACTAAAGACTTAAGTGCTTTTTGCAGTGTCCATGGTGATCGTTGTTGTAGGTCTACAGTTGAGAGAACTCAGCATCATAATACAAACCCACTGTACTGTATTCTATAGGGTTCAATTAATAACAACCTTGGCATAGTGCATATCTTATCGTATACATGTACGTAGAGTACGGTAGGTACGCATACGTACCACCGGATGTGTTTACGCTGCTTTTCAACAACATCCAAAATGTCAAACAACCGACAGCGGCGGTGGCAATCGAACGTAAAGACTCGTACGGAGGAGGTGATCGAATCGATGATCATCCAGGCATTAAGTTCAATGCTGAGTTCTGATGTAATACACACAGTCTTCTTTTGCAAAAATATCTGCTGTTTAGTGCAAAGCTGTTTCTGTGGAATACATGTTTTCACAAATATCAGGTTGCTGTGGCTGATTTTATTATTATATTGTAGAGGATTTGACCCAAATGCATAAATATGAGAGGATACAGGTACCTACGTACTCATTTTAATGTCTCGTTTTAATGATAAAATCTTGTACAAGAGTATAATGTTTACAGTCAATGTCAGTTTAATATAGAATTGTTCAAAAGATTGAAACTTTGATTCCTAAATTAAACTCAGACTAATCTGCTGCTGCAGTGGATCAGATTAGCATGCAAGAAAGACCCAACTTTGTGGCTTAGAGATGATTTCTCAGGATAAAGGGCTTGTTTCCCAGGTTGTACACTGGAAAGCAAAAACTTAAGAAAAGACCTACAGTTAGACATGTTGATAAATAATAAGTCAGCACACAGTAGATGGAACGTTACTGTCAACAGAATTTGTTTACACACAAAATTGGCAAATGAGTGGATGAAGCAATGGCAGTGAATAATCAAAAGACTTATATCTGATGAACATTTTAATCAGAAGTTGGTTAAAAACAAGGGAGCATGTGGTATGATATTAGAGATGTATTAAAGTCAAAACATCTCTAAATTCACAGCGCGTACTCCTCATATGACCTACAGTATGCATTACCATATTGACCATGGTCTAGTATCTGGCAATTTTGTGTGTGTGTGTGTGTGTGTATCTGGCCACCGCCCTTCCATAATTGCCAGCCTTTTGGTCTGACAGTGAAGTTTCATGCTGCTGTTGCATCCATCAATATCTACATCGTTTTTCGAAAGTTTTCTTCCTGTGTCGAAATTCAAGAGATCCTCATCCTTTCCATGACAGCTTTGGATGAGTATCCTTTTCCTTTTCCTTACAGTAATGCATAGGTTATATGAGGTGAGTATGTCACTAGCGAATTCCCAAACCAGTGAGTTTTGGGGAATTTGTTACCTTTAAGTTGTCTTAAAGAGTTGGAATATGAGTTGTACTGGCAATTGCCTTGTCATCTACCTTTGTTCTTCATCAGTGTTTCAGGGAAGAGAAAGTAGGGTAAAGATCACCTGTCGCAAATTCTGAAAAAGAACAATGCACTCATCGTCGAGATAATTAAATATGAGAATTATCTCAACATTTTTGTCGGCCCTACAAAATTCAGACTCTCCAAGAAAGCATAGCAGTCAATTACTGTTACTTGAAAACAAACAGGCCAGTGTAAATGGATGTGAGTATTCCTGTGCAGTATGCAAAAATGGGATTGAAACAATGTTTTTTGTAGCAGCTATGACATACAGTATTGCACGGAATTTGACTTTCAACTGACAAATTTTCAACTCATATTCCATATTAACAATTAATATGCAGTTATAAAGGTGCCTTAAAGTGGCAGTTGTTCGGTTGTTTGGTCCCAGACATGTGTAACTGTTCCAGTTATCTTGACTACATATTTTTATTTTTGCAGTGTACTGAAAAAGAAAAATCCAATAATTAAAACATATTTTGATACAAATGTAAAAGATACACTAAACTTGCCAATACTGTATAAGACACATTTTAAATTCTTTTGATTTAATGACAGGTTAAACTGTTATTTTACTTTGTTATTGTCACTTATTACTGACTAATGTTGAATTTATTTTGTAAGTAAAGTTACTTGATGTTTCCTGATCAAGGGTACTGTATCTACTTTGAATTGAAGTATACAGTACTGTCATTACCAGTATTTTGGTATTCCCTCTCGTAATAAATAAGTAGAAGATGTTCATTTGCATCAGACCGATTTGTTTGTCAAGTAGGCTGCACATTTTGAATAACTGAATTTTCAATATTTCTCCGTGACAGCTCCTCAAAGTTCACAAAAGATATGTTACAGTACCTTTTGCTGCCCCGTGGATCTACTTCATTTAAGGCTCGAATTTTGTTTTGGAAGTGAATGGAACTCCCTGCTCTCATAGCTGCTTAAAGTGCTCTACTGTATATAGCAAAGTGCTTCTGCAAATTTTAGGGTAGTGCAGTCATTTACATACATTGTACATGGATGCAAAAGATGTGAGATATACAGTAGGTGTTCCTCGTTACTGGCCACTAAAACTGCCTAAATACAACGTAGCCTACTGTAACTAACAAAGTACAGTAGAAGTGTTATACTGCATCATAGGATCTTGTGCTGTAAGACTGTAGCTCTGGTACTGTAAAGTATGCTGTAAAAGAGGGTAAGTAGCTGTTGTATGGTACGCTGTAAAATAGGGTACAGTATTGTGTTGTAAGTACTGTACATGATTATGCTGTATGAATACAGATCTACTGTGCAGTATACTTTTTAAAGGAGGAAGGAAAGGTCTTGAATGATATTCAGTACAACTTGCTGCCGAGTCTAGAATAATCTAAGAAAAGAAGACTTTAGAGCGATATATTCATATATCAAGGTTGATACTGTTCCATGTAATTGTGATACTGTTGCTGACAGCAGTAGAAGGTGAACATATAAAGTCAGCTAGAGCAAAGTACTCTACATGTACTGTATTTTTACAATTTTTTTATCGTAAGCTCCTTTCCTCCATTGTGATAATGCTGCCCAAAGTGTATGTAATTTTATGTATCCTGCTAACTAGAGGTTGTTTTAGTGCCTGCATGCTGCATAGCTTGACCTCCTCTCGCTGTTTGTGACCTGCATGCAGAAACTCCCTCTGTCCACCACCTTTTCATATTTTGTCCACATATTGGTACAGGTAGATCTATAGGTGTAGTGAAGAAACTTTCTTTTGGACACCATTGATTTACTCTATGTACTCCCTGCATACTTCATGAGATTCTTGCTTTGATCACAATTCTTCACGTATTTGCCTCCAGATCAACCCTATCAATAAAGTGTTCATATTTGTCTCAAATACTTAAAGTTGAGTACACAAGCTTTCAACATTTCTTTATTTTAATATCTTAAGAGTGAAAATCTATTTTGGTAATTTCCTATTTGTTGATGCAGAATCAGACAAAATGTTCTGCAGGAAACATTGTTATGGAAGGTACTACTCACATTGAAATGCAAATTATGGTTATTTATTTTATGCAGATAGAACTTTGAAACGAGGGTGAAATACTATACATACTTGCTATTATGACAATGCATGTTGATACTTTTTTTTTGCAGGGGGGGTCCGTATTGGTCAATTCATACATGGACTCAGTGTTCAATGAATTTTGAGGACTCCAAGGGAGGGCCCAGCCATTCTTTTCTTGTCAGGAATATTGAAGAAAAAGGCAGAAGCTTGTTTTGTGACATTGTTGGTGAATTCATGCATTGGCTTAATGTTAGATGAGCTCTGTTGTGACATGTTACCCATCAAAATGTTGACAAGTGTTCCCAATCTGGCATGAAAACACGACTTTAAGCTCAAACGCTTATTTACAGGGATTGGCAGAATCTTTTGGAAATTAACAGAGCATAAATTTACCCTGCAAGCCTATTTTAAATTTAATCATTGTGGCAAAGTCGAATGGCTGCATATATAGTCACATGAAGAGTATCACCGTCACCCCCCTGAGGTGTACATGTCAAGGTGAACTCATTTCTATCGATATTAATTTTCTGCGGTGCTGATGGAATATCTTTGCACAACCCGCGGCAATGCAGCAAGCTCCTCTAGTCTCAGTCGTTTGCCTTAATTAGACTCCCAATCAATTCCTGTTGAGTTTTCTTTAAGGGCTTTGCACTATCAGATGCTTCCTTGTACATTGAGAATGTTTAAAAGCAGTATTTAATGGCAAGGTCTCTTGTGTGTGAAATTCTTGTGAGAGGACAACAAGAATGTGTTGTACAACAGTTTTGCGTGTATCCCACAAAACTGGGCTTTTGTCATTTTTCTGGAAAGTAGTAACACTGACCTGGTAGCAATTCAGAATATTTCCAAGCAGCTAGAGGGCAGTCAAGGCAGCTAGAGGGGAGGCAGGGCAAAGGTTCCCTACTTTTATTCTGCAAAAGGTTTATGGATTTATGGGTGTTTTTACTACAGTAATATTCATGTAGTAAGGTCAGAAATGATCTTAATGTAGGTAATCTCAGGCCTTTGTTGTTTGAACATATTGATGCAAACTTCTGGGTATTCACAAGGTCAGGTTTGCATATACTGTACCTACATCAGATATTCCTATCAGGCCAGAAAAAAAATGAATAAAAATAGCAAAAATTATTAATTAATACTCTAGCTAGATGGACTTTCAGAGGTATGGTAGCATGTACAGCACTTGTAATGGGTCTTGTGTTCACCAAAACAGAATTCATAATTTTTAACAACCAAACTGAGTTTTCATAATTCTTTTTATTTCTGCTTATTTTTCTTGTTTTGATACAGGTTCCGTTGAGTTGACAGACTTGCAGCTGAAGCCGGAGGCTTTGGTATGATTCATTCAATTGATTACTGTTCATTGTAATGAATTGTCTGGCCCTGTGCAATTGACTTTTAATGCAATTGTTTTGCAGAAATTATCCAAAGCAGATGCAAATTAACTTGTAAATCTTGCACTGAGTGCAGTTTGTGTTGCTGTCACAAAGCAGTGTTTACATCTGTCACTGCAGTAGTGACAGTATAACGTCATTTCAATATTCATTTTACTCCGATCCAGCCAATTTCTACAGTATCTGAAACAGTGAAATTAGAGTTGAGAAAGCTGTTCAAATTGCTGCTTTGCGGTCTTGAAAGTTACTTTTCCACTACAAAGTTGCAATATTCTCTCACCATGCTATGAATACTGTATGTGTAAAAGTGAGGTTGTTGAATGATGAGACCAGCGTCTGAAATTCGTAAACTTGGCACTGGTCGTTTTCCCATTTGGCCTGTTTAGTGTACAATTTGTGTAATAACGATGTAACAGAAGTTGATCTGTGACTGGATCTACAGTATTTTACATCACACCAGTGAGTGATTGAATTTAAAACAGTGGTTGCATATTATATCAAACAGGTAAATTGTCCTGCAGACATTTGCTTGAGAATCAAGTAACATTCTTTAATTGCCTAGTTAATAAACCTTCATTAGTGGGAAAAAGTAATTGAATGTCTTTGTGTGATAATTGCATAGATCTAGATAGACATGGTGCAATGTTGTGAAGTAGGTGTGATGCAATATGGGCTGTAACGAACTTAAACAGTTAGAGTAAACAGTGCTATGAATTTGCCCTTCCATATTCATGTATTGTACCAATGTGCATTGTGCAATATGCATCAATGTGTTTAGTTACCAGCACATTTTCTCTAGGGATACTTGTTTGCCACACACTGGCATGCCTTGTATCCATAAATTTGCATGTACATTGAGTAGTCCAAAAGAAAGCAGTATATTCAACCCTATCTGTCTTGAAAACTGTTCGATAGCAGAGTGTATGTGACATAAACCTAATCCAGTGCATCACTTTAGAAACTGAGGTAGTCAACCAACACGTCTAGGATGTAGGCCTACAGTAGATTCAAAAGAGGTCATTTTGTAGATGGTAGACTGAAAAGGGGTCCTGCCTAGGTGGTAGATAAAAAAGGTTAACTCCGTGGTGGTAGACTGAAAGGGTCACTCCTAGGTGGTAGACAGAAAAGGGGTCACTCCTGAGTAGTAGATTGAAAAGGGGTCACTCAACGGTGATAGATTGAAAAGATTTAATTATGGTCTCTCTAAGGTGAGGTAGATTGGGAAGAGGTCGTTCCTGGTGGTAGAATGATAAAGGATGATTACTTCTAGGTGTCTTTGATTGAGATGCGGCTGCAACTCCAGTCAAGTTTTGTCCAACTGATGGCAGTACAATAATTTCCGTGAAGACAGATAATTTATTGTCACTCACAAATATCAAAACTAGGTGATTTGGCAAATGGTATAGATGCTGAATGCTCTGTGTTGTCTTTCAGGCTTTAAATGTGATTCCATTCTGGTTAATTACTATATCTGAAATTGGTTTTCTGGTTATCTGAGTTGAAACATTTGTAGGTTCATAATTTCTGTAAATGTGCATTTGTGTGCACTTACTATGTGTGTGTGTGTTTGTGTGTGTGCATGCATACCAAAGGTTTGCATTAATCAAGTCCTAACAGAATGTACATACTGTCTGCAATAGATTCTTCAATTTATCCAGTTTTTGTGTGTGTTGGATCTTACCATATGTATTGTTTGGTTCTCATTTGTACTGTACCTGTATGTTTCTACATTTTATAATGCAACCAATGTAAGCTGAATATTCTTTCCTCATTACAGATCTATATTTACCCAGATTGAATTTTATATAAAATGCAAAGGTCATTATGAATAAAAATATACTAGTGTTGAAAATAATTTTTGAAAAAAATTTAATCGTCTCTTCCATTAACCATTGCATTCAATCATCAACATATATTCTTCGTAATCTGTATCGATCGCTACCCAATTACCTGCAAGAGCTTCTCATGCTACAGATCATACGATGTGCTGCTGTACAGCTGCCCTAGTTTTCTGGGTTCGCTGACGAAGATGCTTTTTCTTTTTTCTCTGTTTACCTCACAGGCAGAATTTGATGTGCCTCTAGAAGTCAAAGCAAGCCACATTGGTGAGGTCGTAGTTTGACAAATGTGAATTTTTTATAAATTTCTTAGAATATGCTGCAGGTTATGACGTTCCTTTTTTTTCTACATAAATCTTTTGTTTTTACTGTCAGAGTTAAATTGCAACATTCGAGGGTATTAAAGGAGATTAAAGGTGTAAGAGAATTAGGATTTGCAGCGCATACTCCCTCACCTCATCTAACCTATCCAAACATACAGTAAAATTGCTTGTCGTTGTCATCAGGGAATTTTCAAAGTGGTACTTTTCAGCTGTTTTGAGAAAATAGTCCAGTCTGAGGTGATAATGGATTTAAAAGTAAAAGCAAAAGTCAGTGAAGCATAAACTATTTGGTATTAGTTTTTCAGTCTTTGTTTGTTCAACATCTGTATGCATCAGGTGCAACTTTAACAGATAATCTGGAAAACTATGTGACTCAAAGATGTGTCAAAAGACGTTTTTGAACACTTTTACAGGTCCCTTCAACTCTGTGTAAGTTGTGGAAGTCAAATTAAGTATTTATGTCCATCCTAACCTAGTTACCTTTACTAAAGTAATGAAAAAAATGAAATCCTGTCGATCCTCTCTTTGTGATACAAAAAGAGTTAATTGTATCAAAACAAGGCACAGAAATATAAGTTTCCCTTCTGAACAAGATTTTGGAAGAAGGAAAAGAGGACTGTCAAAATCAGGTAATCAGCTTTGAAGTTGAAAATTTCTTGTATCAGTTTTATAATACACTAGGTAAGTCGGTCAGGAAAGTGAAGAGATATGTTGAATTTTGTCCTCAAAGTGAATGAAGGTTTTCATGATGATTGACTTTCATTAAAAAGTCAGAAAACCTCTCTTTCTCAATTGCATCATTTTTTGGTTTATGGGCATGACAGCTAATATCATCAACCATGATACTAAAGTACAGCTAACAAAATGACAAAAAAAAAAAAAAACCTCTAGGCATTTGACATCAAACTGACTACATTATTATTGTGAGTAAAATAGAATCAATGTGAGTCAGTAAAAACTACCTAGTGAGTTGATGAGGTTGGTGATATGATACAGTATACCACACTTTAATATCAATTGTCTTTAGTGTGGTAAGAAAAACAGAATTTTTTGTGGCTTCAGTCATGCACTTTGCTGTTATGATGATGACAGTGGAGATGTACTTTGCATGCTATAAAGAAAAGGAATCATTAACCTGACAATAATGTAGATCATCTGAGCTAGCACTGACACATATCGTTGGAGTTACTGTAGTGTCAACATCGTTACCATGACAATAACCTGACTAATATGATTGCCATCATTGACAACACTGTTAACTTTACCACAAAAGAGTAACTGTGACTCACATGTCAGTGACATTAATTATCCTAATACATGGATGAGTCTGGTGTGTTTAAGTATTGCGCTAAATTATTGGCATAACTATAGCTAAATGCAGTTATAGAGTATTATGTATCACAGCCGATTGACATATTGACTGCAGCCTAACACAATAGAGCAATGCAAGAAATTAGCCTAACATGATAGAGTACAGTAGTGTCAGAAACCATTGTACATGACTGTTGTTTGTCGATGCAAGTTTTGCAGTGAGTTCCTGGTAATATATATGCTATAGCCACTGTTGATTTTCAATGGTTTGGTTTAATTTGCAACCAAAGCACAATTTTTCCTTTCACTGTTGTAGAAGCCGAATGGAAATAGCCTGTGGGCATTCCAGCTAAGCTTAGCAGATCCTTTAGAAAGGAAGTAATTTCAAACACTATACATTTTGGCAAGATTTCCCCACATGTACTTCCTGCCGAATTCTCTGAACTTTGCAGATTTTTATGGTTGTTCAAGGATGTTGCTGTTATTGCATGTTCTCTTTGGTATGTAGCTTAGTATAATTATGCTGCTTGCTATTTTCTGAGAGTAGTAAACAGCTTAGATATTTCCTCATCATGTGATAGGGAGGATTTATGCCGACATCAGCTGGACTGGATTATTCACGAACCCTCTGGTCGTCGAGGTTGAGGATGTCTTCGTTTTAGTTACCCCCTTGATCGATCAGCAATACAATGAGGAGAAGCAGAGAGCGTTTAATCTCGCTCGGAAACGGCTCCTCCTCGAGAGCGTCGACTCCAAGAAAAAGAAATCTGATCCTTCAGGTAATTAGTATCAACTTTATCAGTGAATAAAATGTCTTCAAAGAATCGGTGAATTATTAAAGTTCCTTCTTTCTGAAGAAAACAACTGTCAATAATGATATATCCTCTGTATACCTGAGGAAACTTTTATCAGGCGATGAGAACGTGGCCAATGGTAGAATTATGTGTTGTGTGTTTGTAAACGTTATCACTCCAACTGAACATGTTTAGAGTTGAATTACTTCATTTCAGACAGACCAATGTTTTATATTCACACTTGCAGGATAAGTTTGGTACAAAAGGGAAGGACCAAATTAAGAATCATGCATGAATTTTATTAGATTCACATTAATGAGTCATTATAAATGAGACAATATAGCTAGGCTGAAAATGCAAAGCAACTAAACATAACTTTAGATTAAGGTCAGCCAGGGGTTCATGTTCCTGGCTTTGCAGTATTTAAGGAGCTCTTCAATTATCAGCCATGGTTACTTCACTCTTCATGTGAACAGCAAATAATTATTAAGCACATCAGGGTCAACCATGGCTCAATGGGAAGAAGATATGTGCTGGTTTGGCTAAGACCAAACAAGAAAACAGGCAGTTTTAAATGGTTGTCAGCTCTCTTGTCAAAGTAGAGGATGGCCTGGTAAATTTAATTAGGATTCATAATTTGTAAGACTATATCCCTGTGCTCATTAGGTACTAACAGACTGTTGAACAAGTTGATGTTAATTCACCAAATGGCTACTTTTAAAAAACAAGTTCTGGATTTTCTGACCAGATCATTAGGCTTTAGTCTCTCTGATGCTATTTAACCCATACTGTGGCCAAGTGGATGAAGGTCTGCTGTGGCATTTGAAGCAATGTAAAAGCACAGCAACCAGGAGGTTTGGGGTTTAATTCCTGGCCAGGTCACCATAAGATGGGTTTCTCTTCCAAGAGTAATCTAAGGTTTTCCCATCGAGTTGGCGTTGTTAAAAAGACTGGTGATCATGTTTGCTTCAAAGTTGCTATTGTTGGTAGTCACCCAATGTGAAGTTGTAATATACTGCATGAGCCACAGGCCTCTTCCACATTTATATGGTCACTTAGTGTCATAACTGACTTTCAAGACCTGAATTTATATGATTGTACCAAATAATCCCACAATCCTATCCATATATAGCACTGCACTCATATATACTACATCTATGTGTTTTAATTGTTATGCCTTGTGTTGATTCAGTAAATTTGGCTGTTTGTTTCTATATGATACTTCTCACTTTAATACCAGCTTTGACCAACACAGCTGATGTGCATGCTATTGGACCTCATCTGGATATATTCTGGTAAACCTTTTGAGGCAGCATTAGCCTCTGTATCAATATAGCTATACCTCTGAATGGGTGTCTATCCCAAATGGTGATGCATCCATTGTAATGAACATCCTTGCTCAAGGAGATGGTTTTGATGGTTTTGATGGTTTCTCCTAGGATTAAGTTCAATGTTCAATAGTCACTCCAAAATATGCAATAAAAGACATTGCAATAAGCTGTGTCTTGTGCCCGCCCTTAACCCTCACCCGGCTCGGTCTTGCTCAGTTTCCATCCTTACCCACTGCGTGACAGCTTGAGCGTGCTTTCCTCTTTCTCCTCCAGCTCATATTTACAGATAATGAAATTTCTTCAAATGTCTTTCAATGTACATACTGCAGATAGTGTATAGGCTAAAGCATTGATTGCACCAGTTATGTTGAAGGCGAAACTCTGAACTCATGTACATATTGAAAATACAAAATCCCCTGACTTCTATTTGTTCACAAGAATTTATATTTATCCAATGCTCATACTGTTCATGGTGGATGACATGGCCTTGTAATACTCCATTCCCCTCATTTTTATAGTCTTCTTGCACTGCACATGTACTAATTTGCATATAATCATTACGCTCAGACCAACCATTATTACTTCATAATAACAACCTATTTCTTGCCATAAATTCTCCCAGGCATCAAACAGTACCTGGAAGGTTTTTTTTTTTTTTTTTCCATCAACATGTTAATACTCCTGCATTTTAACAACAAATTAAGTTGTGCTTGAATGCAGCTCCTGTCTGACCTTTTCTGAATTTTGATGGAACTCTTTCCACACTACCTGCATCTCTATACCCTTGAGATGCAACTGTTTTATTACTGTCTGTCTTGTTTACTCCAGAATGCCTTAAGACAGTAAAATATTGATGAAGAAAGGATGAATTCTTACTTTTAAAGTCAAATTTCTGTAAAATTGTGTACTCTGAGACATTGTAAGCACTGTTTAATTAAACCCAGCCTAGATGTAGACAGTGGCTTTATGACATTGTTATATGCTGCATGTACAGTATGTTGTGTTTAAATTGGTCTAGCTGTTCTGTGTGTGTGTACCGTGAACCGTATGTGTGTATACGCACTAGCACGGGTGCCCGTTCTGAGTTGTGCATGTATTGTATGTGGATGTACCCTGTGCAGTAAGTGTAACATACACCTGTTAGGTAGATGTACAGTACTATGATTATGTTACTAAGACAGGATTTATGTATGTAACTATGGATGCCATACACATGTATTTATGTTGCTGTGGACATACTGTAACCTAATGTTACTATGGATGCATGTATGTTGCTGGTTATGTATGTTGCCATGGATGCATGTACAGTTTGTTTATTTTTCACACACATGTTGAATTTCTCAAATAACTTGACCTGTGAATTAGATGAGAATATCTGTAAAGCACAGCTCATGATGTGAGTGTGTGTTTAAGCCAAGTTTAGAAGCCCATTCTGAACCAAAAATAAAACTTATCTCATAAAATCATTTATATGATGAACACCAATAACTGCACCAAAATGATAAACCCTCCAACTTCTTGCAACCACTTTCTTGCCAATGAGTTCAACTGCTATTCTAGATCTCTCCTCCTGTTTCATTTGCAGATGACATCTTTACATGAAATAATCAAAATGCATTCTACTGACATTATCAGTTTACTTGAGATACTGGAAATAATAAGTAATACAACAATAAGTAAGTTTTTTTTTCTTTTTATGGGGTAACCTTATCAGACGTTAAAAATCTTGAGATCTGTATTCCTGTCAGTGCCAAGCACATGCTGGTACATCTTTGGTGTGCTGTGATATTACATGGGTCAAGACTCAATTTATTCGAACATGCTTGCTAGAGTTGTGAAGCACTGTTCATGGATGCTTGAATAAATTTAGAGCATTTCAGACAGATCTTGACCTGAAAGTCGATAGATTGCCCTGATAGCTTCTTAAAGTAACATGTTGAGGTCAATTGTTATAGCAACATACTCAGTGAAATTTGTAGTGATCACAATTTGTTGAGTTGTCGTGCATGGCAAAGCCAAAACCTTCTGACCACAACGAGACCAGGATGAACAATCTCTGACCACCCCTAGCTAGAAGAGGCTGACTTTTCTCTCTTGCACTGCTTTTAACAAAGACTCAGATAAAATCACCATTGTTGAAGATAAAAGTGTAACAACAAGAGAGACTTTTTCCTGAAATTTTAATTGTCAAGCCGACTCCTCAGCAATTGGATGCATCTCGCAAGACCTAGAGAGTGCCATTGCCTGCATTGTGGAGGTATGTGGAACAAAAAGAAATCGACTTGTTATGTTCTGTGCCAAAGGATGGTGGTACTACATTCACTAAACCTACCCCTGGGAAAGGTGCGACTTGTGCGATGCTTGCGTATCATTTAAGTACCGGTATCATGGAAACTGGGGTGTAACAAAGAAAGCATGAAAACTAGCAAATGAGAAAAGCAAAACTTTACGAATTGACAACAAATCAAGCGTGTAGCACCACTTGAGTGCTTCTATTATCAAACTTATGCCATGCCATCGGAGTTATCTGTGATTTCGATATAACCCACCAAAAATATGTAAACGTGACATTTCCGAGTCCCATCATCCTTTCACTCAGATATTCACAACATATTCACCACCTTGGGATGTTTTCTATACCCTGGGCTATTAAGAGAGCAGGAGGAACAGCATCACGCTTCGTGTGTGAGACCACATTCACCAATTTCCAAGGCTGTCCTGTTTCTATGACTGAAGAATCCATAAAATCCCTTAATTACTGTACCAAATGGAATTGCTTGCAAATTTAGAAAATGGATTACAAGACTGAATTGGGCATTCACAAAATGTTCCTGTGTCTAATGTCAGCTTAGATGCAGAATCATTTTCACTTTTACATTAGCCAAGTCTGGTATACAGTAAAGTCAGCATACTACTCTCTTTGGTTTGTTTGATGTAATGTAAGACAAGTAACCTCTGCAGAGGCCTTCACTGTCATCATTCACAGCCCTTTTCTAGTTCAAATACGTGCCTTCTGTGAATGATCTGTTTCTCTCTGTGGTGAGGAGTGAGATTGTAAATCAAATGAGTCTATTTTTGTTGTTGCCATCCTCTCCACAAAGGATAATGGATTTGTGGCCTTTCCTATCTTCTGCAGAAAGTAGGCTGGTAGAATTGATTATTCCTCTGGCCTCTCAGCCCAGTAATTGAATGGGATATAAACAGAATTCAATCATAGCCACAGCATCAAATCTCTTGGATGAATTGTCTTGCATCATGTGGCCCCTACAGTTACCCACAATGTGATGAATATCAAAGTTGAAAATTCAAAAGTTTGAAGTTTGTTTGGATTTAGCAATACTGTGTATTGTGACTGCCATGTATTTGTCTTTTGTTAGCAGTGTTAAGGGGATTGGCCACTGAAGAAAATTGATATTTCACTAAATTATGACCATTTTTCTGTCTTCATTGATTTAAACAGATAATCTCACTGTCTGCAAGTTGTAGATTTTTAGAGGAATGTCTATTTCAAAATGGGTCATCGCATTATGCAAAGTTTGTGATATCACACAGGCACAACTGCTTGGATATGTTCTTTATATTTCTTTATAATCTTGACACTCTTAGGAGAAATATTACAACAGTTAAAAGAAATGTGACCTTAATTTCTACAATATTTTAATGTTGATCTGCAATATACACATTGTAACTTTTCATTGGTGTCAAATTTCAAAGTTAAGTGCAGAGCTTCAATTTCAAAGAGAAACAAAGACTGCAAGAACTTGTGACTGTTACGTGGCATTGTTGTATCCTTGAGGCAAATTTGGAAATCTTTCTTGATCAAAGAAGATGTCTTTCTTTAACCAGCAATATCTTGACATATGAACAAGATCTTGGCTAGGGGTACTTTGAAATGTCTTTGTGAAAAATTACTCTCAAGGTTCACTTTAAGAACCTCATCATTTGACTGTTGAATATTCCTTTAGATTCAGTTTGATAGGTAATTGAATTACCAAAATAATTTATATTCACATAGACATTCTTTCAACTGCTTTTCACCAGGAATTGTGTTTCATATGTTCATGTGGCTTTGGTGTATGGTTTAATGGTACGCTACAACATCACGCATTCACACCATAGAGGTATACTTGCCCCTTACTCACTTTAATAAGGCATTCATTAAATGGTTGTGGGACATGCTTCTAGAAAAGAGCACCATTGATGCAGAAGCTACACAGTAAAATCCTCAGTGAAAATCCAACGGAATTTCGTTTATATCTATTAACATTTTTGAAATGTGACTTTTTTAAAGTTTGAAAAAAAAAATGCAAAACATGACGTGGAGTGTTGCACAGTGTCAGTATTTTTTGTTATTCCATATTTTGCCTCTCAATTACACTTCATTACTGAGTTTCACATTGGTAAGTGATGTCAATATTTTTGAAGGAAAATGCTTCCAAAATAAAACCCTCTGTTTATACAAAATTCTCAGATGTCCTTGTAATACAGGTTACATAAACAAAGGATTAACATAAGACATATCATCAGAGTGAATCTCTTGACATCACAAATTTGCATATTTAGCCCATGTTTATTCATGACACAGATCTGAGACACTAATTTGCCTGTAAATTTGTCAATCTTTGACGGATCCTGGTGGAATTTGCGGCTATTTTCAAAATTTTCAATGCTCAATGCATTTAATACTCCAGAGTGTCACAAAACCTTTTGTCTTGCTCAAAGCACTGTACTTTTGAAATCGTTTAGCCACACCAATGAGTTATGGGGAACCGTGAACGTAAGGTATTATCAAGAGTTTCCTAAACAAAGCTCTCAAGGCCACATAGAAATATCTTCTGGAATTATTTTGCCAATGTGCTGGTATAATCTTTACATTTCAAGCTTAAGACTATACTAGAAGATTAGCGGAAGATTGTATAACTGCCCTGCAAGAGATGACCAGAAAGTAGGTCGCAAAAATAGCGTTTGAAAACATTGTTTTGAAGGGGGGTCAGGTTGCAGAAAATCTCTCTTGAGATTTTGGTTAATGGTGACCATTGTGTGGCATATTACTGTATGTGCCACACAGAAAAACCTTTAAAGCAATAATCAAAATTCAGTTTGTGCTTCACTTAACTCTGACAGCCCACACTTACCCTCCTGCTCAAATTTCCCAAGGGTGTATACTTCAGATTACCTTCCTCAAAGTTCTGCCATCTTTCCAGAGAGTACCTCTTCATAGTTAAAGGTTGAACTTCAGTAAAATATTACGTAAATCGGGCTCACTTATTTAGTATATACTGTATCAATGTTACATTTCTTAGTCATTCTGTTCATATAGAATCATGTATTACTGTACCTATGCTTTTCTTAGTTTGGGCCTGCATGTCCTCTCTTTTTGTATTGTGTTATAGTTTCTTTGTTTTTTTTTTGTGTTACATTCTCTTTGTTGTTTTTGTATTGTGTGATACTTTCTTTGTTATTTTTGTATTGTGTTACATTTTCTTTGCTGTTTTTTGTATTGTGTTACATTGTCTTTTTGGGATCATGAAAATTGTTTCCAGCTTTTTCAGATAGTGAGTACAAGAGGACACAAGCTCTGTTGAAGTTAATATTTTTTTTCTTAGGTTGTGGAAGGTATCATGCAAAATTACTCTGGTACAGTATAAAAAAGAACTATGTTTCTATGGTGCATTTTTGAAAGTTGCAAAACTCGTTGTAAATTTGCAGTAATGTAGATCCTTCCATCATTTTGTCTCCTATAAAATCTCGTATCCTTTGTTTTTACCTTCTGAATTGACCACTTGAAAGCCTGCACAGCTGTAGAGGTCTTCAGTTCCATCCTGTAGAATAAATAGATCATTACAGTTTGGTCTGAGGTTACACATTCAAACATGTCTTAAAAGGGTTGCCACCTCTTGTGAATTTAGTTCTCAAGGTATTATTTTCATGAATCTTGAAGAACTCTTTCTGTTTGGCTTTTATATCCTCCTCAAGTATTTTTTTTTGTGTGTTTCCCTTTGAAAGATTGGCAATTTGGATTGGTCTCTTATAGTAGCTGCTGTGAAAACCCTAGGGAACTGCTGGTACAGTAGGTTGCCATTCACTGAAACATGCTGACAATTACTGTAAGTAGACAACATTACCAGGTGCTGTGTTATAGTGTGAAGGGTGCCATGGCAACCAATCGATTTTAGCTGTCCAAATCTGGATAACTTTGCATTACCAGTGAAAAGGTTGAAGAGAACGGTTTACGTAGGACAGGTGCATTTGTAATATGTTTATTGTGTAAATGGCTGGGGCGAAGGAAAGTCAAGAGGAGATTTTGAGATATTCCGATTTGATCAGGGCACAGAGGGTAAAATTCATGAAAATTTCTTTTTATGTTTGTTTTTTTTTCTTCTTTATTTCTCTGCCAACAGATGCTGGCAGTCTGTCATTTACAGAGCGGTTGACTGTAACTATTGTAAATAACATTCAGGTGAGTGGACTATCCAAGAAGAGCAACATAAACGAACAATAGGTCAGGATGAGGCTAGTGGGTTGTCATTTAATACAAAGTGGTATACTGTGTATATTGTGTTAATTGTAAGAAGAGTTGTGTCAGGAATAACAATAAAATGAACAATAGGACGACAGACAATGGGAGAATGGGTAAATGAAGATGTTGATAATCTGTTGTTTCTGGAGCATTTTATTTTCCTTTTAATTTTACGATTTATTATAAACTCTGATGAATCAACACAATTAGCATGCAGGAAACAGCTTACTTATCTCACCACAATCACTGCACTCTAATGAATTATTCATAGGATAACCTCTTTAGCAATTATACATGGCAACTATACATTGTTGTGCATGTTCTGAACTTCACACAGTGTTTTTGTCAGAATTTCAGGAATCCATGCTGCAACTTTTTCCTTTGTTTTTCGTTGTATATTTTTTCAGGTTAACATCAGTAAGATTCACGTTCGATATGAGGACAGCTACTCCAGTCCAGGCCATACTCTTGCAGCCGGTCTCATGTTGGATAGGTTGTCAGCTCAGGTCAGTCCTCTGTACTCAACTCATCATCAAAGCAAAGTGGAGTTCTACTGTTAGGAAATAAACTATAAATCCTACACCCATACTGAGGTCATTTGTTTGAGCGTAGGAGTACCGTAACTGAAGCCAACCCTCATTTACATTTTTTGTAGCAGACTCTGAAGAAGTAAAGAACAGTGCTTTTCACCTGGGGGAGGGATGGTGGGTGGGGGATGTTGGGGGTGGGGGACGTTGAGCGTGGTGGGTGGGGTGGTGGATTAAATTTTTTTATCTCTATCAATTGTGGCCAATAATAATAGAAATGGATTTAAAACACCTGTTAAAACCCTCTCATCTCCTTAAAAAGAATTCATATTGTCTGTTGGAACCCTCATAAGTAACATGTGGATCCCGTTTGTTGTTACCTATTAAGGAGAAACATAAACATATGAGGACATAGCAGTAGTAGACAGGTTGATATTAGGTAGAACTGTGCTCATTTCTGGAGCGAGCCAAGCAATCCGTCTGTTACATAGTTCTACAGCAGTTGAGTCTTCACATCAAATTTTACAGAGCCGTTTACACCATTCGCTGCTGCCGATTCCATCTGATGGCTTCCTTTCCTCATTTCTTTACAAAATGTCACTTCTCACTGCTGCAGGCCGTCACTGACGAAACTGAGCGCAAAATTACCGAAAGGATTACCTTTCATTGCACACAACATTATTTATTTTTTCATGATAATTTCTGTGGTTGACAGCATCAATTTTGAGAGAGGCTAATCAACCATCGAACATTCTGTTCAAACAAGATGCATTTGAGTAATCTGTATCGAGATTCGAATCACCTTTTCAAACTGTCAACGATTTTCCCATCAAACCTCTTCTAAGTAGTCTCAAAGCCACAGCTCAGCGTACGACAAACCCGTCTCTCTGTGAGAGCTAGGCAAAGAGAATTACAGATCACGTGTTTAAGGTTAATATTCGGTTGTCATTGTGTCATTTTTGTTCTCTGACTGATCATGTTTGTGGCATTGTAGCGATGATCACTGTCACCAGAATAAATTGAGTTTTGAGTGGAATACACAGAATATGCCATATCAGCTCAACAACTCACATGATCACTCATTGTAGCAAATATTGGTGGATTGTCATGCACATTACCAATTATATTGTCTGAAGTTTTTGTCACATTGTCAAATTTTATACTGAAAATGAATGAAATGCTATTCTCTGCATTTCTCTCATATTTTTAGTATTTTAGGATGTTTCATGGTCAGTCTCATTTCTTGTTCAAAAAAATTTCTGTGGATTGTCTGCTATCGCATGTCAAGTTGATGAATGATTCTGTAATCTTATCTCCATCCTCAGACGACCGACGAGAACTGGACCGTCACACAGCTCGATGCGTCGGCAACGGTTATGCACAAGGTAATGTTATCAAGGTGGCTGAGATATCCGCAGTGAGAAGAGCAAAAGTTTACAGTAAAGTTTACGCTAAAGAGTAAAAGGTTACAGCAGTGGGAAAGTAATTCTGGATTCTGTTGTTAGGCTTTAAGTAGTACTTCACGCAAATAATGCAACGGGATGAAAATGTCTGGTCGCAAGACGCAGGGAAGCAGACATACCAGTAACAAGTAATTTAGTAAACAAAGTACAAAAAAAAACAAAGTTGTCAAAACAGCATGCATCACTTGTGTGATAAAATGGACAGTTACTGTGTGGAGTATTGGCATTAGGTATTGAGGTTGTTTCTCAATTCCTGTAGTTCTATGAATAAATTTTGCTATCGTTGAATGATGCTGTGGGTTTGGTGATTGGTCATGTAATTAGTGAGTGCTTTTGTGTTTCCAACGTGGTCAGAGTAATTTAACTACTGTTTGATAGTTTGTAGCGAGGTGTGATTGCTAATGTTAATTAGGCTCTTATTGAAAGGTGTGAGAGCTTGTACTGCACTGCATATGTGGAAATTCCCCCTGCTACCCTCCATGTGTCTTCAGGTGCCTCAATGTAGAATAAGTCACACATTAGATTTACTGTACTTGTCAAATTGATATGTTCAGAATTTAAATCAAATGGAATTGTCAGATATTTAAATCACATTGAGGAGTTTAGGAATGTAAATGAATGGAATCGTGCAAAAGAATCTCCCTGCAGCTTAGGGAAAGGAAAGTTTACATGAAAATTGTCATATTTACATCATAGACATATACTTAACCCTTGCCTCACTAGTGCATGCATTTGACCCTATGCTCAAATCGTCCTCCTAACCAATTCTAGCCTGCCCACACTTGCCTTTCGCTCGAGTGCCTCCAACGCTGTTTCAATAAGCTCCGCTGTTTTTTTGCCTCTTGCAAAGGCGACTGGCTCAAAAACCATAAGTATTCTCGTTTTATATTGCCAGTCATTGTACCTTTTCTAATTTCATTAATTCTGCCAAACTTCACTCTCACTTCTTTGAGGAATTTGCGTGAGAATTTTTTGTTTAATGCAGCGTGCCTCGGACGGTTGTCCTATTGTGCCGCTGCACATTACTTCCACTAGCCTATACTTTTAGTTGTTATGAAATCCTGTTATGTCACTGATGTTTTTTTATTCATGCTTGAAGACTTAACACTGTTTTTATCAATTGAAGCATGTTAATCAAGATTCACACACTGTAGTATCATTTGCTCATTATAAATATTCTTTTTCACTTTTTTGTTTGGTGAAATAACTCCCTCAGAATTTGGGCCAACATGTTCTGGAATGCATGCCTCTAAATGTTTTTTTTAAGAAATTGCACCTCGTTCATAAGTGGTGAAATGTCCTACGGAAAGTTTGAGATCATCCATAATTTTCATTTGAGCATGAGAGTTGAAACTTGTAGACATTCTGTTTTGCTTTTGTAATTTATGATGAAGGAGACCTTGTAACCATGGCAACCAGTTGGTTTCTAAGTCTCCGATCTGTTTGGCCCTCCACACACACAGCTCGCTCAAACCAGTGGTGTCTGTGCATATCTCAATCCCAGCGTCAACCAGAAGGTCAAGACGTACATCAACTCAAATGTCTGGCGTGAACTCATGAAGGATTCTATCACATCACACCAGATCAATGGAGACGACCTCAATTTCGGTAAGTATTATTTATGTTGATTTCTTCACAATTATGCCGCATGTCCAACTCTTCCTCCTTCCTGCCCCCCCCCCCTTCCTGAATTTTATTTGAACATAGAAATAATAATGGAAATTGTTTTTTTTTTGTGAATACCTCTGTTTCTTTTCCTTTTCATGGATAGATATTGTAGTAAAATCATTGTATTTTGTATAGTTATATTTGGTGTATATTGTCAATGAGCTGTGAAAATATTTTTTTGTGAATTTATTGAAGTTATAAATAAATCAAATCTTATTACATTACATGTAGTAAAAATATCATCAGAGCTGCTTAGAGGTTAGACCCATTTGTCCTGATTTATTGTTACTCGAGTTCATTTGGTGGCACACGGTTCTATAGTTCAATCACAATTAATAGATCAAAGGACCTGCAGTAACACCATGGTTAAAAAAAAGACTTCAGAGAATAATAGATTGAAAAAATAAAGAAGATTATCAAAGATTGATTCTGTTGCCATGGCAATGTGATTACAGGCTACCAGGTGTCACCAGTGAAGGAGATCATTTGCTTAAATTATACTTCAATGGAAAGTTGGACTTTTTCATTTTTCCTTTTCATTTCGTGTCATCTCTATCCCTTGATTCTGGTCAGTACTCCATCCTCTGTCGACTCAAGCTCAGTTTGTGTTTGACAAGAATGCCTCTGCCCACTACAACAGCCCGGAGATACTCCTGGACATCATCACCCAGGTGGTATCCGTCTCTCTCTCCAGGAGCCAATACCTCTGCACGGTCGACATCCTGGAATCATTCCAGCTCATGAACAGAAGAGAACGATATCAAAAGTTCAGACCGACCGTCCCTGTCAGTGGAAACATCAAAAAGTGGTGTGTAGTTTGCTCTTTTGATGTTTGATTCTGTTTGAAATTTCCCTGTGTACTTTGGCATGATTCTGCCCATTAGAAACCCCTCGCTCTCTGGACTTCAGCCTGGGGATTTGAGGCTTGGATGACTGCCATGACTGGTTGATATTTACTGTAAAGGAGTTGGCTTTGATACTTGGGAATCAAGGATACTAGCATGATGAATTTAGGTTAACTAAGAGGTTGACTTTGTTGTTGATGTTGATTTGAGGCTCTGATGATTGTTGTGATGTGTTTAGGGTTAACTAAGAGGTTGGGTCTGATACATCTCAGTCTGCGAAAAAGGATATGTGATGCAATCTGCAAAAACATTCCTACAAGTCTAGATTTGTCTCTCCTTTGAGTACATTTGCCTCTTCTTATCTGAACTATTTTTCATCAGGGTTATACTTTTGATGGATTGTGCATTGTATAATTAACTGATATTTTGGATTTAGGTAGTAAGTAAAATGTTACCATGGAATCCAAGAATTATCACATTGAAATCCTTCATTTCCATCTTTGAAATGCTGTGCAAAGTGCAATTTTTTCTTCCTTTTTTTTGTCTGCCTGACTCTTCCAATTTTAAATGATTTAAAACCTGACAGCCGGTAAGGACAAAATGTTAAGAATTAAATTCCAAGTAATGCTTCGTATGTAAAATTATGAGGCAACAATGTGAAACATTGACAACAATGGAAAATCGGTTATGCTTCTGTCATGACCAGACAACTTCCTATGGACAAAATTTACCCAGACAAATTTTCCCAGACAATTCCCCCCCCCCCCGACAATTCCCTCTAAGGCAACCTCCCCTGGAAAATTTGACAGACAATTACCACCTGGACAATTCCCAACCCAAAGAATTCCCAATCCGGAGAATTCCCAACCCGGAGAATTCCCAACCCGGAGAATTCCCTCTTGGACAACTCCTTCCTGATGAATTTCTTCAGGGAAAGAGGATTAAGTTTAGGGGTGGTTGGAAGAATTGTGTGAGAAAAATTGTCCGAGTTGGATATTGTCAAGGTGGGGATTGTCCAGGGGAAAGTTGTCTGGATGGGAGTTCTCAGTTGGAAATTTTTTTGGGGGGAATATTCAAGGGAAGTTGTCTGGGAACCATTTCTGTATGTTTCTCAGTATTTCCATGTGACTAAAATTTGTTTCATGGAATTGCAACATAGACTAATGTTATCAATTTCACAGAATATTCCAAATCTTTTTGTTGATCTTTTTGTTGATAAAATATTCAATAGCGTGACTGTCCGACAATTTTGATGACTGTAGTCATTCTTCCTTTTTCCTGCCAGGTGGAAGTACGCCTACACATCAGTCTTGGAGGAACACATTCGTCCTTGGTCTGCCGAGAAGATCGAAAGTCACCAAATATTGTACAGAAAATACAGAGAAAAGTACAAAGAAATGCTAACCATCAAGGAAGATGGAGGAACTATTCCCGCATCTCTGAAGGAGGAGATACAAACCCTGGAGGATGAGCTGGATGTAACGAGCATCATCATCGGGAGACAGAAAACGAAACAGCAAGTTGGTATTTTAGATGAAATACTGGCGTTGTATTATCGATATTACCCAACATGCAAATTTGTAAATGAAGCATGATCTATGATCTGAATGTTGATGTAAGTATCACTTCTGAGTGATAATGTTAGAATTAGAATGTACAGTCGATGCTAATGGTACGTTAAAGGTCACATGTAAATGTGTCTAAACTGTTAAATTAAGGTTTGGGGAATCAAGAAGAAGAGAACTGGATGAAATACCTAGATTTTTCTCTCCTTCCCTAGATTATTGAAGGTGACTTTTTATCCAAACCAGAAGGTTAATTGTCTCATTAGCAACACGAACCTTTCCTGTTTACTTTAGGACAGTAGGCAGTAGCAAAGTGATAAGATGAACACATTTTACTTCCTTGTTATGAATTTAAATATCTGAAAAAATTTGCAAAATTAACTTGTATGTAATAAATTTAAGGTATGCTGTCAGAATAATGCCCAGAAAGCAGTGTTAAAAAAAACCACCATATTTGATTTTATAAACTAGGTTTGTATCAGAGGAGAATAGGCAGCCAGTAAGATAAACATGGAGCGTTGAAAAATTTATAAAAGTTTAGTTTTGATATTTGCCATAAAAGCTAACACAGGAGTATGAAGTAATGATGTGGCCAATGATGTCAGGTTTACACGAAGTTTGGCAAACCTGGAAGAAAAAGTGCTTTGATGAGATGTCTACATGATTCTTTTTCTCCTCAGTTTGCAAAAGAAGCTCCAGCAAGAGAGAAGAAGAGGAAGGAGGAGAGGGAGGCATCCAGAGGATTCTTCTCCAGATTATTCGGTTGGGGTGATGATGAAGATGATGAAGAAGATGACAGCACCGATGACGAAGAAGGTGACTGTAGATTTTAAATTCTCCTTGTTAAAAAAAGAAAGACGGTCAAAAAACTTCCAATAATTTGTGAATGCTATTTTGTTCCCATGCACTAACCATATTGCCTGTGAGATCTCATTTTGTTTGGTTAAATTGAGCAGTTTTCTGAGTTTAATTTTGCATTCCAATGCATTCACAAACCATGTCATTTCTTTTACGACTAATGTTTAATTCACATCATATCTTCTCAAACATGTCTTATTCTGTTAAGCAATACTCTGGAGATATTAACAACTTATATGATAAAACAACTTATATGATAAAACAAACTTGGAGAATGTTTCGGCTGTGACAAAATAATTGTAGAAACAATTTTGTTTTTGGATTTTGCATCAAGATATTTGGTCCCAGCTTCCAGAAGAGGAGCGAACTAACATCTACAACGGAATTGGGTACGACCAGGAAACCGGAAATACCAGCGGAATCCCAGCACAGTACGTGAAGGAGAAGTTGTCGTTTGAGCTCCATCAGTTACAGCTGAACCTCCTGAAACAAACTGCTACAGTGCTCACGTCAGAATTTGACAATTTTCACTTTGGGTTTCAAAGGAGGCCAGTAAATAACAGCCTCATGTAAGTAGAACTTGAGTTTCTTTGCAATGTGGATGAAATGTCCCTGTCATAGACGTCTGCTTGTCCACCGATTATTTATTGACGGTCCATTGATGTTGCAGTCCAGAAAAAGTGGTCCATGGAAAGCTCATATTTTTCCTCTAAACTTGTCTTATTCTCCTAAAATATTTGTGCTGTCTGCCAACATTTCTTGCACCTATCTGAAACTATACTACATAATCTAAAGGTTTCTTCTGATGTACCCATAAAGGAAATTCGTTTGACTGCAATAGTCCACGCTGGGTCTGAATGAAGTGAATACAGTGCAGACTATTGGAGAAATTTTTAATTGGTAGAATGATCTGGGAATATATTTCAAAATTCACGTCCACCTAGGCTGAGTAATATAGACCTGCTCCTGAAATTCTGCAGTTATTATTCACTCGCAGACTGATTCCCAAACTTCGCAAATGTTATTGAATCGTACAATGACAGTGACTGTTTCATGATCTTCGTTTTTTGTTTTTTTTTTCAGTGTCATGTTCTCGACGGAATCTCTGAATGTGTCTGGCGTGTCTATCAATGCCAACCCTACCATCGTGGTGACCTCAAAGGGAATACCATCTACAGATACAGGTACCTCTGTCCTCACAGTGGACTTTGAATCAAAGCCACTGACCATTCAAGCCGATTCTGTCCTATCGGTGACCGCAGAACCAGTTGACGTATTCTACCACCAGGTGAGTGTATATGCACTTGATCTAACCAGTGGACAGCAGGTTAGGTAAAAGAAAGACAGACTTAGAGGGTGACTACTGTATGGTTTGATTGGAAGTGATTACCCACCAATGGTAGTTCACCAAAATCATCTTCTTCGTCACAAATGACTTCTGATTGTCTTCATATTTTTGAAAGTATGACTTTTTTAAGTTAAGTTGAAATACAAGACTGGAAAACTGAGCTATGGATTTAAATGACATTATATTTTGATGAAATTGTAAAATTTGTGAATTATAGACAGAGATACATCTCATTACATTTTCTTCAAAAACTAAAAACAAGTTGCATGCCGTAATATTTTGTTCTAATAATTTTCAGCTATGATGATTGTGTCCTGCTTTGAGATGCGGTTACAAAGTCACTTTCCTGAGTAATTATCCTCACATCAGAATTTGTAACAGCTATGTGACTCTTGGCTTTGAAATGTTTGGTCACGTTTGTGTGAATTTGATGAGTGGTTGTCTGCGAGATTGGTTTGTTCAGAAATTGCAAAAGTTTGCAAAGGTTGTAAAGTTGAGAGACTTTATCATCCGACTATAACCTCAGAGCCTGGTCATTAAGGCTAGATTTTTGTCAAGTGGATCAATGACATTTAAATCTCTAAGTGGAAATGTCCACCTAGGGAAGCCTCAAAAATCTAACCTAAGATCATCTTAGGTCTACAAAGCTTCATTCTGCTTTTCATTATGCAGCCTGCATATCCCACATGCTTGAGTGCACACTGCCTGTAAATGGGCTCTGTGAGTCCAGAAGATATATGTGTGCACCCTAGCATGACTCGTTATTGTCTGGTTGCTATCCACATTACAATGGTTAGCAACAGCTTGCTCTTATATGATCTTGGGTAAGACTTGTGAGGCTTCACTTTGAGATTTAAATGTCACAGTATTACATTATAGGTGATGTGTGAAATTAAATGAGAGGTATTCATATTGGGAAATTCTAGCATATTGTTAGTTGACACTGAAGGTCTTTAATGTTTGTGCCTCATTAATGTTCCCAGAAAACAGTATCAGAGCTGATGACGTTTTTCACCATTCCAAACATGAATGTGGAAGGTCTTAAATCCAGTACTATGTCAGGGATTCAACGTCTCGCCAAAACGAGTCAGGAGACTCTCCTGGCAGCCATTAATAATCATCAGGTACGTTTGTTCTTGAACTCTCTCCTCTCCTCTTCTTCCTCAGCTCCTCTCTAAGATTGGTCCCCTCATTTGAGTTGAGATAATAAAATTAAAAGTTGTTTGTAAAGTCTAAATCTAAAGAAAGTTGGTGTCATGGGAGATAAAATTTTCCACTTTATACTGTTATGTAACATATGTTATCTCTGTTACCATCACGTCAATGACTTATTGTTACCATGGATGGCCTTTGCAGACGATACAACTGAACATTGATGTTAAATCACCGAACATCATCATCCCTGAACATGGATGTCTGGAAGAGGATGGCCATCTCCTGATCTTTGACCTTGGTAGCCTGAGAGTAGTCAGTGAACTTCAGACTGAGGACCTAGCTTTGGAGGTAAGTTATTTCCTGACATGTTTTTATCTTTCATGCAATGTAAACAAGTGTAATCAACAAAGTTGTTGCCCGTAATCTGTGCATTTGTAGCAGCCATCAATATTCTATTTGAAGAAATGTCATGGATTTTGCCAACTGAAATTAGAAGTGGTGTCTCCCAGTCTCAACGTTCGTTAAACAGACTTTTTCATCAGAAACAGTTCATTTTCATCAGCATTTAAACCAACATCAGAGCAGACTGTAGTTCTGAGACTTGTGGTTCCTTGCTGAAGAGTGAATAGGTAAATGCGGTTGAGCTAATTTACAGCTAATATGACAGTTTTTGAGTATGCTTTTAAAAAGTACCATTTAGATATTAGACACTGTTTCTTTGCAAGTTCCAGAATTTGGTTTATTTGCAAGTTCCAGACTTGACATAAGCATTGCTGTCTTCAAACAGTCGATGAACTTAGTGCCAGCTTACTCTGTGATTAGAAAACAAAATACTCGGTACAACACTAATGAGCAGAAGTGTTTAGGAAGAAGGATTTAAAAAATACAGTATTTCCATAGCGAGTTTAGTAGTTGCTCTTAAATTTTCTTGAATTTTCAGGATGCCACTCCAGTGGAGATTGAAGAGAGACTATATGACAAGTTTGTTGTCCACTTAAATGACATCAAAGCTGTCCTTAGCAGCGAAGGTAGGATTATTTGATGAATATTCATTGTTTGAATTAATGTATTCTACTTAAACAACATCAAATCAGTCCTAAACAATGAAGGTATTATTGCTTTAATGAATATTCATTGTATTTGATAACTGTACTCAGTAACAGATTCTCGTCAACAGTCAGTCGTGTTTTAATGGTTTGAATATTCAATAATTTTTTACTCATTAATGTTCATTCATCAGTATTCATTTTGTTTAAGTATATATTTGCAGTATATTTGTGGACATAAGTATGGACATCTTTTAAGACAGTGGGAATGTTTTTTTTTTCAAAAATTCATCAAAGAAAATAATCCAAAATATCTAAGAAATTAATTCATAATGTTTTTCCTGCATTATCAATTTCTTGTTTCTTGTTGTAGGTGAGGATTGGAGAGAAGTACTGAAACATGAGAATCCTGAAAATTATCTGATACCGAGCCTAGGTTTACAAGTCAACGTCTTCATCAGTGCTAAACAAGACTACAAGAAACTACCACAGTATGTAGACAAAACAAAATTCGTTAAGTTCACCACAAATGTCAAACAGTTCTAACTACGGTAGACATCAACGTGAAGTATATGATAACATATGATATTGATATGATATTCCTGATACGACTGACAGTCATCAGTGGTTTATTCTGTTGTCTTAACAGCAAAATATATCCTCATCATGCTGCAATATATAGATTGGTAATGATAGACGGATTCATAATCTGCAATAACAGTTGACTTTTTTGTGTGTCTTGTTTTATTTTTCTCTGATTTGGTAAACTTCATTTCTTTTGTTACTGTTTATCCTTTTTTCAGAGGACTCTTTTGCCAAGGTAGATGGAGATTTTTTTAAGTCTCTCCGGAGTCACGTTCTTATTTTGATTTTATCTGTATCTTTTTTTTTTTTTTAGTTGTATGCTTTTGAAAAAGGAAAGGGGCAAATAAATGTCAAAATCAAAGAAACAAGTGTCTTATAAACTTCTTGGAACCATGATAAATGACAATATGAACTGCTCAAATGCGTCATGTATGACTGGTTGTAAGTGCAAATTGTGCGCAAAAGTTTGACTCTCAAGCCAACACAAGCACAGACAGGATTTATATATTTCAAAAGTGAACGGTTTATGCAGACATTTGATCGGAGACTCACCAGGCAAACAAATGGAAAGAAATGGATTTGTGGAAGAAGCCTTAGTCACAGTTTCCCAAAGTCTAGTTACTGCTCTGAAATTGAAGTGACCTTTTGTTTATCTGACAGAGCTTTTACCTTAACACCAAAGAACTTATCTTTAAAATACATTTCTCTTTGGTTGAATCCTCAGGCAAAAAGTTGAAGCCATTTTGCCTGCTTTGAAGTTTTCTGTATCGGATGAGAAGTTGGAGAAAGTTTTAGGTTTTATCCAGAATCTTCCTCTCCCTAGTCCAGCTCCTGTCTCTCACACTGGTCATCGCAGAGGACTCATCCTTAATTCGGTGAGTCAGTCTAAACTCAAAACAATCATGAACTGCATATCTCAATCCCATTTACCTTACATACTTTACTTCACATTGTTCAAAGTTATGTTCTGTGCTGCCTCAATGAATGGATTTATGATGTCCTAAAAGGTAACATTTGAGACAATTTGTAGCCTGCTGTTCATAATAAAGATCGTATTATAAAATATTTAGGTGAAATTGGCTCAGTTGAATAAGACTGTCATCTCATTCTGGGCTGGTCTCCCTTTTTCATTAGCATTGACAAGGTGCTCCTAGTTTGGTGACCATTAGACCCATGCATGCATCAATGTTTGGATCGAAACAGTTTTAAAAGACTAGCATTCTTGAATTAGGACAATTCACATGATTACCAGTGAATGTGTTTGTAGTGTCAGTTTTTCAAACAAATGCTGATGATGTGGCATCGAAGGTAAATCTTAAGTATTTGCAGATGCTAAGATTCCCTTGGTCAAAACTTAGAAGTGCACTAGACAAATTTTGTGACAAAGTTCTTCTTTCATAGATTTGTGTTAAATTTGAAGGAAACATTCCTATCTCTCTGTGTGCAGTGTGGCTGTTGCATAATTTGCTTCTAACCAGTAAAGATTACAGCCCCGCATAAACTCAATATTTGTAATTCACCGAAGCAATTTTATGTTTTTCAAAGCCACAAGATTTGTCAGCCACAGCCATGTACCTGGCTCTGAGGAGAGCAAAGAAAGCTGCCTCGGTGCGTACCCCTCCTCGTGATTATCCGTTGACCAAACAGGTGTCAGCTGTGGATGATGTTGATATGGGAAGCAGTGTGGATGCTGCTCCAGGTAAAGTTACTCACTGATCCTGTGGAAATCTCAGGATTCAGTTTGTTGAATCAAAATATTGCTCCTCCCTACTTTTTCTCTGGGTGTGAGATACAAGCAAGAGGTTACTACACACAATGCATGCAAACCACCATGTTATGTTGCCATGGAGGCAAAGTGTTCATTAACCAATGCACAATGTACATCTGTTGAAAAGTTGGCAGTTTCCCTTCCACAGTCAGTGTTCATAGTAGAGAGCATAAAATACACACCAAAGCCATTTTGCTTGACCACCCTGAACTACTGCATGACCTCCTTGCTGATTTCACTTTCTTTAAATGTTGCTGAATAAGAATTAGTGGAATGTTTTGCATTAACATAATTATTTTACTTTCAGTTTTATTTTATCTTCACTTTTAAAGTAATTCATCTCCTTAAGTCTTTTTGCACTGCAGAATTAATTGCTCACTTTTATCAAGGAGTTATCTGTTTATTCATCTCAAGCTTTGTTAAAGCAGACACATCCTTAATTAACTTCATTATACCAGTCTTTTCAATTCTCATCCATTCATGTAGAAGAAAACTTTTACACAGCTTCCGACCATTCTGATGAGACGGAGGAGGAATGGGCCAGCACCGTATCGGTACCGACCTTTGATGACAATGATTCCCCATCTAATGAGACCAGTTTGCTCCTTAGGTTTCACATGAGAGAGGTAAATGTATATGTTTTACAATTTATGTGGTGCTGTGATCAATTTCCATTTTTTTTTTTTCATTTTTTGCATTGCTTCCTCCTTTTTTCTTAATTTAGAGTTCTTCATCAACTTTCTTACCCTAATAAACTTATAGCAAATCAAGTTAAAAATGAGACAAAATGAACATTACATGACACACATGACTTCTAAACATGAGACATTTGAAGAGAAGCTATGCATTTGAGCTTCAATTATTAATCACAAATACTTCGTCAGCAGTCGTCGTGATTTGGTCTTCAAAATGTTCATGCTGACCTGGTATATTTTGATCAACAAATTTCAAACACTTTTCTTAAAAATCAGATCGTCTTTACACTGGCCCTGAAAGATCGCTCCCTCCTACCTGCATCTCACACCCTGACGGACGAAGAAGGAGCCGGCGTCCTGGATGGGTCCGTGCGTGTCGAGTATCTCACCTTCCGTGTGGATTCCCTCCTGGTCGATGCGGCCGTCAGCACCCACGGTATAGCGGTGCAAATGGGACTCAGAGGGATACAGGTTATAGATAAGCTTCATGTTGGTAAGATGTTGTTTGTCCCCAGTACTGTATTTGGGTGTGACTGTTTAGTAGCATAAAGGGAACCTATTCTTGGAAGAGAACATCCTGAACTGTTATTTCAAACTGAAGTAGTAAAGACCCGAAAGTATAAAGGATATCTCATCAAAGCACCCATCCCCCACCCCAGAAATGTGATGACCCCATCATAATTGCTTCTATTTCCAGTTGCTTTTCTTGCAATGATTGCACAGCATTTTGTGGGCTAGTTTAGTGACAGCCTGCGAAGTGGTACTGCATGTTATTGGTACTTCAATTTTCTGTCATGGGAATCTGAGGGTCAGCAGCAGTATGAGTGTGAGATTGTGTGAGGAATTATACTCTGTTTGAGGTCTGGTGACGTTCATGGGTCCATCACGAGTATTAGACATACGGACATATATCAGAGATGGCTTAATATCAGCAACGACCCTGCCTTCCTCTGTAGATGATCCAGTGTGATTTACTGCATTTACCAAGGACTTATAAGAACCAATGCAAATTTCAACCTTTAGTTGCAAGAGTGACAAGCCCACAACATGTGTTTACTCATCTTTCTTTACAAAACGCAAACTCTTTACAAAAGATTCCAATGAGTAGTACTGAGAATTTGAGAGAATGGCAGGGATGTCCATGGTTGCAAGAAGGTATCAAATGAGGGGTCCTACCATTTAAGAAGACAGGGAGGTGATATTGTCAAGGAATATTTGTCAAAAGGCCATGCCCTCTATCCCTTTCCACACACAGCGTAGTGTGATCACTGCAATGAGAGAATGTATTTTATTTAAAAAAATTTGATGAATTTTCATTAAGGTTTGCAAGATGTGAACTAGATAAGACACATGCATCAACATTCAGTGCAGCCATAACAACCCTGGAGATCTGAATATGTTTTCATCACTGAAAATTAATTTCAGTCAGTCGTAGAGAGTATGAATTCTCTTGATATTTTTTATTGCCGTACTGTTGAACTCCTGGATTGAAATAGGTTAATAAAACAGTAGTTTGATGACTCACCACCATCTTTATGTCAATAATGATCCTAATTGGATGATTTCCTTTTGTATCCTTTTTAGCTCCAGATGGTACCTATCTTCATCTTCTCAGCTCTCCCACCAAATCAGAAATTATCTCAGTACTATTCAGAAAGGTAAGCTGTTTTTGATTACTTGCTTATATATGACATCATTATGAGACCAGCATTCACAAAGCAAAGTTCTTTCAAAAAATCATGAAGTCTGTCATCAAATGTTTAAATTTTAAACACTAGTTGGTTCTAGATCTCCACAAAGAATTTTGCAATGGACTGGATGACTGATGAAATGCTACCCATCTATAGATTCTTTAGATCATGGACTTTGATGGATCATAGAATGCCCCCAAAAAACTGATAAATATACATTTTAAGAAATGTAAATTCTTGGCTATATGGCTTCTGAGCCTTGTTTCCATGGGAACTGTAGAGTGTAAAGTTTTCGTGGCCCAAATAGGCCACCACTCTGCTGATGCCTTGTGTTATCTCTTACTCAACAGGTTGATAAGGAATGCCTAGAATTTAACAGTTATTATGGAGGTATAGAGCAAGCAATTGTACTACGGCTTTCGGCTGTCAATGCAACATTCCACAGGTCAGCCATGCTTTACCTAAGGAACACCACGGAGAAGCTAACGAAGAAGTGAGTTAAAATATAATTACTCGATCTGGGTGAAATTGACTGTGTTGTGAAAACAGGATGATTTTGTGGCATCATTGAGGAGCAGGGTTGTAGCTGCAGTGGGAAGGTAGTCCCACCATCCCCCCACCCCTAAGGGGCTAGTAACCCCATGCGGTTTTCGATCAGATCACGATTTACTGCCCTGCACCAACTTTACAAAACGTATTATGAGAAGAAGCCTTTTGAGTTAACAGTTGAAGATGTGTGAATACTTCCCCAAATACTGCTTTCAAGGCATAAAACCCCCGGGGGTGCTGCTCCCTACCCTCCCGTCACAACATCTCCCCCTGGACCCCATCAGGGGTCCTGCTGCAAGCCCCCACCAGAAGTGTCTGGCTCGCTTTGCTTGGAATCTGGAACTGAGTCTAGCTACAACCCTGTTTAGTAGTATATCAAAGTTAATTTAAATACATTTTATTGTACACCAATTGAATGGCATTGTGTCATTCTGTTCCTCTTTACATTTTGAAGGTTACAGAATATTTGCAGAGCTTTGTTGCATGTCCTCAAATGAATGGACATATTTATGGAGTCTTGTCGCATTGCATGTGTGTTTGAGGGTGCTATTTTTTGAGTCAAATACTTTGCTAGTGGTCTGCTGATATCGTTGTGTTATGATCACATTTGACAAGTGTTCTGAATTTTTGAAGTCCAACTTTTCTTTAAATCTCACCAAGAATCCCTCTGATATTTCCAACATTTATTTATCATAACTTCACCTCAGGTATAATGGACTGTACTTTTAATGAACCAATGTTTTGTAATGATCATTTGAGTCATGGTAAAACTACAGTTGTTGTTTTGTTTATGTGGGGTATTTTTGCATCGTAACTTATGATAGGGAAGCTGAGAAATAAAAAATAACATAACTATGTAAACATTTTGTGTCAATGCTCGTTTCAGGTTTGAAACTTTGCTGCCAGTTGGCAGTGCTTCAGCTGTACCTAGTCCCACTGCTGACACCGATGTGTCAGACACAACTGGTGTCAGTGGCACTTCACCTGCTGCTGGTAGTGTCGCTGCAAGGAGTGTCACACAGTTTTATGCAGAGGTGCATGTAGAGTACCTGTGCGTGGTGCTATGTGACATGTATGATACACTTGCTAGGATCTATCTACGTGGCCTTCGATCTACCGTCACCGACAAGATAACAAGAACCACTATCAGAGCAAGGTAAGAGATGAGAAACATTCATATCACTCATAGTACAATACACACTCTGCATTGAGTGGTTCACCCTAATCATGATACAATGCAGTGTACACACTCTATATTGAGTAACTCACCTTAATATAAAATGCTCTTGTCTGCCCTTATGGACTTTATTTCATGAATGCCATACATCAAATCACATTGACATGGTCCTGATAAAAAACAGCAGTGATGCATTCTCAGCGTACCGGTTTGATAGATTTTACCATGACAGATTGCTAATGTCACCTTCAATATCAAAGGGATTCCTTGGATTGCATGACCCTTAAAATATCCACTATGTAGTGGAAATTACCAGATTTGCCATAACATTCACCTTGCAAACTACTAATTTCAGTATAATGGTCCAAAGGCAAAATATCCACCTTTCTGAAATTTGATGAGACTGAAAACTACCCACAAAATCCATTGCTTGACTATTCACTAAGTGCCATGTTGGTTCAGTTGCCTTGATTCTGCCTTAATATCTTGATCATATATTCTGTTCATTCGTAGTCTTCAAGATCTGAGCGTCGAAGAACCACTGGAGAGTGCGTTTTACAAAAAGATAGTCTGCCTTCAAGATCAGACAGCATTTGATGTCAAGGTAAACCAGATCTTGATTGCAAATTTGACAATGACAATAGGCTTGTATTTGCTATGACCATTCAACATAAGATTTCTTTAGTCAGTTCGTTTTGCCGACTTTAAGTTTTTCTTTCATTCCTTTGTTTTACTGCTTTCATCTTTTTCTCATTGTACCTGTCAAACTAAGGCACGGCTTGTTTGTGTATCAAATATCTGGACTGTGACCTGAACTTTGACCATGATTATGTGATTGCAGTGATCAAGTTAATTCTTTGACTGTTATTTATTGATTTCTGATAAGGAGATACTATGAAGAGAGCTGATTGGTCAGTATGTAAGCAGTTTTCTCTACAAGAGGAGATGGGGAGGGGGACAGTGAAAAAAGCTACTACTCCATAAAATAATGACCCCTCAAAAGCTATCCAGGTTCTCTACAAAAGTATCACTCGAAAAAGTTGAAAAGGTGACAGTCATCTACTGCTATTTCGAATGTTGGCCTGTAGCATAATTTCCTATGAAATATCTCAAAAACTACAGCCAAAACATAATTACAGAAAAATGGCAATTTCAAACAAAGTTCTTTAAACATCATGATCATTGTCAATAAAATAATATTTTGCCAAATTTTACCAGCAAATTAATCACAGAAATTGAATTTTATTGAGAGCATTTTTGATTTGCTAGTATTCTTCTTTTAAATTATTGCACACTGATTCAGACGTCTCAACCAAGGCCCATCTCACTACTGTCTGCTTCTCTTGAAAATCTGAGGAGAAAGCTGTACAGACAGTGTTAATATAACTCTGAGATTGAGTTGAAATACTAAATAGTTTCACGTTGTGGAGATAATACTGCAACATGGCTTGTTCTTAATTTTATCTTTGTGTCTCAAACAGTTCACAGCTTTTAAGGTGCCAGGGAGGCCCCAAAACGATCCCAGTACCACGCCGTCCACATCTACTCTCATTCCACTGGACTACAAAGTTTACTTCAGAGGGGGCAGGATACAAACAGTACTGCTAGGACAGTTTATTAAAAATCTTTCTGTGAGTAAAAACACCCAGCATTTGATCATCTTTTATTGGCCTGAGAGGAAGTATCTATAGTTCTGTAAGCTGATGGTGTTAAATTGTTCTATTGAAACACTTTGGAAAGGATTCCCCTTGAAGAAAAAACTTCCCTTCATATTGCAAGTTAAGTCCTTACATAAATGGTTATTTTATCTGTGACTACAAAAAAATCTTTCTCTCTTTGAGGACTGCAAAAAGAATTTATCTCTCTTTGAAGAGCAATAAGTTCCGTTTCAACAATTTATTGCAAAACATTTTGCATTTTTTTATAAAGAGAAGTTTCTGTACCTGTTGAGACTTCATGAACATTTTGACATATTTTAGCACTCTGCTGAAGAGATTGTTTGTGTGTCAAAAGTTCTGTACTCGAATAACAAAATGCAGGGAATTTTGGCTTTTTGGCAAGAGAGAGTTAGAGCCACATCTTGAGCATGTGAGTGGATGCAATATCTGCAAAGATGTATAAAGTTTTATGAATGCACTCTTGCAACAGTGAAAAGTGTTATGTAATCTACAAAAATAATTTATAATAATTGTAATGGTTACATACAAAGAGAAGGAAAAGAACAATCACAAACTATATTGTATTTTATATGAAATTGTATTTTATTTTGTATATCAGTTCAAATTTCATTAATAGCAGAAGAAGATACTTGACAACTTTCATCTTCAATAATGAATGGCAGCATATAAAGCCTGTAGAAGGACAGTTGCCAAAATTCCATCCCCGAAGACCACTGCTGATGGTGTATGTTGCCATCCCACTTAATCAACTTTTGTTTAAAGTGACGAGCATCCAACCGCAGACTAAAGTTTTAGTAAGAAATGAGAATTTTTCTTTGTGCTTCTCTCTCAGAGTGCAGCATTCCGTGTCACCAGAATTTCATTTAATTCATGCTTGTCAAATGTTTTTCGTAAATCTGTTTGCTATTCCATCTTTCAGGCATTCTTTGAACCATTCGTGAATCAGGCAACGTTGGACAATGCGAAAGATGCCTCTACCAAAGCTGTGCAGAAACAGGTATGTCCAGCGGTTCATAATTTGCACAGGTTATTGGTTCCTTGAAAGTTGTGTGACATGTAAATTGCTTGTCATTCTTACTCCATAGATATGTACAATTGCAATAGTTTATTGTAATTTTCCAGTCAGTTTTGTGCCAATAATTCATTCTGTTTGCTTATATGTGAAATATTCTTTTGCCTGTTGACAAACCTTTAAGTGGCAATTCGATTTGTTGAACATAGAAATATCATGTGTAGTGGTGAATGTGTTCACCGCCACTCCTTTTAAACTGGAGTCCTTTTCTGAATAAGAGAATCTCAGATGAACTGACATGGTAGTCTGCAAGTTTCTTGTCTGTGATTTGGCATAGTTCAACCTGATTTTGAGGTCTTTATAATTTCTTTCATTCATGGGTTTATTTTGGTTTAATTCTAAAGGTCGATGAAATACAGACGAAAGGAAAGAGAATTCAACTTGATGTACAGGTGAAGGCACCCGTCGTGTACATCCCTCAGAACTCGCAATCGCCGCATTGCATCATGGTCTATCTTGGTGACCTGACCTTGAAGAGCTCTCTGGAAGAGACAAGCATCCTCATTGCCCAGACAACACAGAAAATCATCATGTTGAATCTGTCACTGAAACTCAGCCAAGCTCAGGTCATGAGGTAATGATAAAATGCTATTATGAATGTTTAACTTAAACTGTTACCATATGTGAGTCTGGCAGACATATCGGCAAAGCTCACAGTGAATGCATAGTGAGTGAATGGTGAATGCATAGTGAATACATGGTGAATGCATAGTGAATACATGGTGAATGCTTGTTGATTGCACACTGAACACATGTTAAATGCATAATGAATGTGTTGTAAATCCATAGTGAATGCATAGTCATGTAGGAAAGAATGCAGAGTGAATGAATTTAGCATTAATGCACAGTAATGCAGCAAGTATAGCACACAAAGAATCTAGCGCTCTGTAAATGTAGGTGAAATGTGCTGACCTTTGTTATGGAGAGAATATCTATGAAATGAAGAGAGACTGAAGATTTGGTGCACAGAGTTTGCTCTGTAAATACAGAAGATAGAATGAGCTGGTGGTGCAGAAAGGATTAGTGCCTGTTACCTTCTCAGGGGGTGCTATGTTGATGTACAAGAAATGTATCGTTGGTGCAAACATAGATATATAGATGTAATAGATTCGAAAATAACGGAGATCGTATGCTCAGTGCATACAGACATGAATTGAGCATTTATGTACAAGATTGCTCTATAAATACAGATGGAATTTATAGAGAATTCATACAGTTGGTTGCATTCATTCACTGCTGAGTAGTATAGCTGGAATGCAATTGATGTTGAGAGAGGATGCATGCTCCATAAAAGGAACAGCTGTGAGTCCTCTTCAAATACAGATGGATTGCATAGCAACTTCATAGTTTGGTCTATATGGACACCACCTCCTGCATTAGATTTGTCAGCTCTTGACTCATGGAACACCTGGTCTGGTATTTAGATGAAAGGATGTCATAAGTATATACCAATCATTTCGTTTCTGCATATTTTACTCATTGTTATCTCAGAGGTCTTGTCGACGAGAATCAAGCTCTCGGATCTCACAGTTTGATTGTAGCACCAGTCAGCTTTGATTTATTGATCAAACAACCACTCAACAAGAAACACACTAAGATGGTACCAACCTCAATCGAGGGAATGCTGGAGGCGATACAGGTGAGTCTCGGTGCAGTATGAAAGAAAATTTGCCCTTCAGTCACAACTACCCCTTAGAAATAAAAACACCAAACTTGCAAAATAACACGGATTATGTAACCATAACTCTTGTGATATTGAATTGTCTCCTAAAGTTCACTTTTGCAACGGGAAAATTTTGATTACATTATCGAAAAAAGTTTGTGATGTACTGACATTGCTTAGGACTTTCAAATCAATTAAAATATGTTATGTTGTACCCAGTGTGAGGTATGGAATGAAAGAGAAAGTGAAGAAAGTAGTGTACCAGTCTTAAGAGGCTGCTTGAGGGTGTGTTGCTAAGAAGTAATCAAATTACCTCTAAGCAAATTGCGTTCATTTCTGCATGATGTTATGAATTATTTATCACATGTCCATAGCATATCACTGTTATTCAGAACAGACCGATAAAAATGCATTTGCATAACTGTTTTCCATTTGTCCTTCTGAAGATACCATGCTTTTCTGTTCTCTGCTGTTTAGGTTAATGTTGGTGAACAAGACATTATTACTACAATGGCAGCTTTACGGGGAAACCTGTCTGCTACTACCGCCAATGTGACCTACCCCGGTAATGTCCAGTGACATGTCATTTGAGGTTATAGTAATTGACGTGTACCTTATGAACTGAAGGAATATCGTTATATCTGTTACCTCAGTAATATGCAATGAACAAAATGTTTTAACCATTATCAGGATCAGTGAACCAGAGTGTATCAACACTTGGCATATTCTTCATTGTCAAGAATTTATTTCAAATGTCTTTCCCATTTGATGAAGAGATTTTAAAGTTTTGAAATGTCTACTTACTTACTAAATGGCATCTATTTTATGATAATGTATGTAAGGACATATGTATGTTAGGTGAACAGATGTCTCACTTGGAGCATCTTATTCCCTTTCAAGTCTCATTGAGTCAAGAGAAATTTCTTGCATACCTTTTGTTAACATTTTTTAACTTTGAAAGGTGTCATGTTTAATATAGCAGTGATTACTAATTATGTGGTAATTTATTGGTACCATCGATTTACCTTATAATGTTGCCATCTGACCTTTTTCCATCCTTCCAATAGATGGAGAGGTGGTCGCCGCTGCCGAGGTCCACCATTCCGAGGAGGCCCTGCCCCCAGACTCCATGTCGACCAATTCGTCGTCTGAACCAGAGGCCCAACCGGTCGATGATGACAGTGACATGGCCATCCAGTTTGAATTTGACATGAAGGGAGTTACAATAATACTCTACACAAATGAACCAAAACTGGTCAGTACATTCCCAACGATGGTCGTGATTCGATTATTTCAATTTGACTTATTAATTTGCTTGTTTTTGTATCTTTGTTTTATTTGTAACCAACAATCCATCACACTGCAATTATGAAAATATACTTTCCGTAAATAATTAATAAAGCCTCATTGTTGATACGTAATACATTAATATAGAAGGAAGGACACAAGTGAGGAACCAGCAGTTGCTGTGAGAGGGGACAGAGCTCTTGGAAGCTCTCACAGTAGAAGGCAACTTTAAAAGATGAAATTAGTTTAAACAGGTCATTACATGGTTCACTATACCCCATATACCAGGAATAGAATGCAGAATGTGTCTTTTGTTTTACCTTAATTTATTATATTTTCTTCTTTTGCTGTATATTTTAATAAGTGGGAATGTTTCCCCCTCGCCCCCACTCTGGATCCACCTTTGGAAGGGCACCCCTAACCTCTCCCTGGTCAGCTTCTCATTTTTCAAGTCCCACATTTGTTTCCATTCATTGGTCATCCTCAAGAATCCAGTTTTGATTTAAGTAATCACATTTGAAAGAATTGTAAGCTACATGTGGATGTCCCTCACTTTGCATTTTGCTGCCCCTCCACGTATCTTACTTTTAAAAAATGTACACAGTTCACCAAACAAAGGTTTGATTTTGAAGATGAAACAGATATTGACATTAACCATCATTACTGCTTACAGCCAAAGAGCAAGAAAACTTTGATCGAACGAGACCCTAAATTTGGACTGTCATGTTTGAAGTTTGGAGAGGTGTCGTTATCCGCGACCATGAACACCAAAGGACCAATTACTGCCGGTCTCTCATTATCGAACATAACCCTAGAGGACATCAGACCCAACAGTCCATTAGCTATCAAAAAGTAAGTTATTAGACTAGCAACAGATCAAGGATACATATCACACTTTCCAGTGTTCCAAATTAACATTGTTTTTGGAAGCAAGTAATGTAATCACTTTGCCAAAACAGTGGAAGCTTTTCAAACGACATTTTCCCGAAACCTTACTTTTCACTGCCACAAATTTGAGAAAAAGAATTATAGAAACAAACATCTCAGGTGAGAAAAATTGATGCCAAGATTAGCTGCAAATCAAAAGATGATCATAGTTGGAGATATGTAATATATTTTACTGACAGGGAATCTGGAAGTATCTCATGTTGACCTTATTCCAACAATAATCTATTTCTCTCACCCTTTCTCGATGCATATGTTATTGAACAATTTAGTGAGACATTACAGAAATGCCAGGATTAATTGTCCAAGCAGTTGTGTTTTATTTAATTTGCAATAATTTCAAAGAGTCAAGAGCTGAAGTGTTCCACTATTCAATTCTGTTTCCAAACTAAACTGTGGGGTTTACTACTTGAAGACACTACTCCTATGTCTTTCCCCAATGCTTCTTATGGCCCACAGACTAGCTTAGAACCCCTCCCCCACCCTTTTCCCCACCCACCATGTCATGTTGTTTCAGGGACATGACTAGTTTTCTATCTTTATCTTTCATAGGTTAATATTAAAGTCAAGAAGAAGACTGAGCAAACACGAGAGGCGGCACCATCTTAAAAACGAGCAGCCGCTGGCACCGATGGTAGAAGCTGCTTACATCAAAGATGTCAGTGGCAATCAACAGGGTGAGGCTTGTTGGTTTCTTTGAGCACCCCTGGACACCCTTCCGGCCCTTACTGAAATAAACCCTCACACTGAATGGGGCACATCTTTGTCTTAATATTTCAATAGAAGATCTGTTTAGTAGTCCATAGATTAACTGTGTCTAGTATCTGTCGTGTAGTCCAGTGAAGGGTGCATGTATATTTTATGTAATTCTCGGCTTCCATCATCTCTCGTTGTCTCTGTGTACCTGTGGGTGAGAGTTGTTATTTGTGTCAGCAGAGATCAGCAAGTAAGAAGGATGTCCCTATGGACCATTCATAGAGTTGAACCCAGAGCAGCTGGTGCCTTGTGTGTCATATTGATATGTTATGTACATGTTATGAGAGTAACAGCATGTGGATGAGAATAGGGTATGCCAAGTTGTTGGTGAGGATATCGATGGGGTATGCTGGGTTGTTGGTGAGGACATCGATGGGGTATGCCGGGTGGGTGGTGAGGGTATAGATGGGGTATGCCAAGTTGTTGGTGAGGATATCGATGGGGTATGCCGGGTGGGTGGTGAGGGTATAAATGGGGTATGTCAGGTGGGTGGTGGGATGTAGATGGGGTATGTCAGGTGCTTGGTGAAGGTATAGACGGGTGCAAAACGGTCTTCCTGTTATTATGACAGTCCTCTGTAGATAATGTTGATATTGCACTGATGTCATTTTTCTTCTTCTCATTCTTTGTTGTTACTTTTGTTCTTCTTCTATTGTAGTTTTCTTTGTAATATATTGACTCACATCACACAAGCTTGACGTTCCTATCTGTATCCTATTTTCAACCATTATGAAGTTTTTGTCTGTCGCATTTTCAGTTTTATTAGCTCATATGACATATTAAATTTTGTAAACATAGGTTGGAGACAAATTTTAAGTGAAGAAAAATATGTGCTAAAAGTTGATCTTCATTTTTCAAGTCGAGAACGTTTTCTCTCCTTCTTTTCAGTTGACTTCACGGTAGATGAAGTCAGAGTCAATATTTTCGTCCACTACCTCCTGGCAATATACAACTTCTTCAGCAGTACTCTCACCCAAACTGGGGCCAGCACTCCCATGAGCCCCACCAGCTCCTCCCTGACCCGGGAAATATCTCGGTCTGCGTCAGGTACGGCCATGGAGAACCATTCCGCTCAGTCTGAAGGATGGTCGGGCAGAGCTCTCTGGGTCAGAGGTCATCTGCGAAAACCCGAGATCGTATTGTTCGACGACCCTACCAGCAGCAGCAGTCAAGTTCTTGTCCTCAAGGTATATAGAAATATAAATATAAGGGAGAATGCTGATGTGAAGATATCTAGCTACCATCTCATAGAGATATAAGATAAGGGAGAATGCTGACTCGGTTTATTGACATGTGCTTATCGAATCAAGTCCATAGAAGATTGGGGATGGTTCCATTCTATTGCATAGCGCTAGACAATATTTGCTGTTTACGTACAACGTGCATTCATCTTTGAGACTTAATTTCAGGTTGCAAGATACTTGTTTCTTGTACCAATTCTCAGTACATGTGAAAGTTCATGTGAAACTAATATCTTCTTGCCACATGTTCTTTAAGTTTGGATCTTCAAGTTTGGCATGCAGTGTGTTACCATTTTTGAGCAATTTACAGTTAGATACAGTATCTGTGTCATGCAACATAGCCATAGTTAGATATCTGGTTTTATTGTTTTTATGATGTTGCTCTACTTTATCACTGCCACTTGTATTGTCACTTCTGAGATAAAAAAACAGGTCAACCTCAAAAGCTTGGCTTGCCTCTTAATAAATTAAATTGGTGTTCTTGTATGACTATAGCTACATGAGTATTAGTCTTCTTTCATAATCTTTTGACTAATCATTGATATCAACCTACAGCAATCTCTCCATTGTGTGTTTATTTTTATTTTACTTTGCAGATGGAAGGAAATCTTGCTTTCCAGAGCAATCTTGGAGCTGAAAATCTGGTGGCTAATATCTGTAATATTCAGATGTACTCCTGCCTTTATTCCCATCCATTGATATCTGCTTATCAGGTAAAGTGCGGAATATGCCAACAATTGAAATTTGAATAGATTGTAGCAATGTTAACCTCATACCAGCCAGCTGGTGTGAGCTATTGTATTGGTGTGGCATCTATCTATCTATCTATCTGTCTGGCTATCTGTCTGGCTATCTGTCTCTCAGTCTGTCTTTCTGTCTGTCCATCTATCTGTTTGCAATTGTTCAAAATGCTTCTTCTCCCACATGCTTTCATGCATTAGCATGAAACTTGGACACAATGTTCCATAGGTGGTGGACCATTTGGGGTGTTCAAAAATTTTTGGTCCAAGGCCCCATGTGGCCTCTATGGCCCCTTTTATGAAATTATGTTGTAAGTGCTGCTTTTTGCACATGCTTCGATGGATTTGTATGTAACTTAGACACAATGTTCCCTGAGTAGTAGGCAAATGAGGGGTATTCAAACTGCTTGATCCAAGGTCCCATGTGGCCTCTATGGCCCATTTTATGAAATTATGTTGTAAGTGCTGCTTTTTGCACATGCTTTAATGGATTTGTATGTAACTTAGACACAATGTTCCCTGAGTAGTAGGCAAATGAGGGGTATTCAAACTGCTTGGTCCAAGGTCCCATGTGGACCCTATAGCCCATTTTATGAAATTCTGCAAAATGCTTCTCCTTCTACAGATTCTCTTGCACAATGTTGATAGTTTGTCGTAATGATACTCTTTACTCTGTTAGTGGTGTGCATGAATTGAGGTGATTGGTGTTAGTCTACGTTACTGTTGACTTTGATCTTACATACAGTGTTGAGTCTGGCTATGAGGTGATTGGTGTCAGCCGATGAGATTCTGTGGTGTAGACTAATAACTGCATTATTGATTAGTTGATTGATTGATTGATTGATTGATCGATTGATCGATCAGTCAATTGATGGATGGTCCAAACGATAGATTGAACATGTCTGGTTCGATAATTGTTGGGGACTGCTTATTTTAATCACATTAGTTTCATTAAGGAAGGTTTTAATCACATTTTGATGAGGATAATGCTTATCAACGTCAGCTTGTATGTACCTACAATATAAATGTGACTTGCCTCATAACTTGTAAAGCTAGAGGGAAACATAATAATCTCCAGTTCTCTTAATTTATTAAAGTAAAAAAGAAATTGAAGACCCATTAGGAGAATTTATCTTTGATTCCCATTTCAGGTTTTAGATCCGTGTGCAATATCACTGACAAGGACAGTTTCTCAGGAGAGGCAGGAGGTCGTTGCCGTGGACTTCACCGACGTCTGCTTTCACATCTCACCGAGGGTTGTCAACGTCATGCTAGGCGTATCCAACGCACTGTCGTCTGTTACCCAGGTAACCGGTGTATTAGTGATGAATCACCTGACGGATAAAGTTTATTACCTAAGTCTGATGTCTGCTTTCTGAAATGTTCAGGTTTTGACTCGGAAAGCCTCGCTTGCGTGGTTGTATTTCATGTCACTGTTTTTCCTTTGTTTCCTCTTATAACCTGTGCTGTTGTGAAACTCGCTTGAAATAAAAGTAGGGTATCGTTAACCAGTGAATATGACTAATATATTCACCATGTGCTGACCTTCACGCCACTTTGTGTGATAAACAAAATTGTCTGGTAATATATGCACCAAACTGTTTCGCATTAAATCCAGTCAATCGACGATACACCTTGTAGGTTTGTTCGCTGTGCATAGCCAAGATTTTGTCTCTTCTCTCTGTTTGCTAATATCCCAGGACAGATATATTCTTCTTCATATTTGAGACATTGATCAAGTAAGTAGAACCCCGAAGCGTTCGTTAATGTGCTACACTGTTCTCGATGTATCTCTGCATAGACCATGTAGGAATATTTTCTTTCTGGAATGGCTCTCTCTCCTATTCTAAAAAGCATTCCCGACCAAAGAGGCTTTGCAGTAGATATTTGATTTGAATTTCAGATCAGATAGGGACTTCAAAGAAAAATGAAGGGAAAGGGTAGAAAAGTGAAGAGGAAGGGTTTTAACATTTGGAAAGGGATATAGAGAGACCCCTTAAAAATAAGATAAAAACACATTGCTTCCAAAAAAGAAGAAAAAAGTAGGTGATGACATATTTCTGTGTTAAATATTTACTGTGTATAATTTTTCTAGTTTTAAGTTGAAACTTGTATAAAGTTAATTTTCTTTGCAAAAATTAAATTCAGAGTGAAATGAAAGTTATGATATTTTAATTCTGCAGTAAACTATTCAACAGTGGTCATGATGTTTAATTGTAGGATTTATTTTCATTCTTGTTTATTGTTTTTAATATTTCACTTTGATCATTTCATGAGACAACAACACATTATTTATAATAATAGGTATGAAATAAAAGAGTCCATTGTTTGTCCCTTTGTGAGGTATAAAACAAAAGAGTTCATTGTTTGCTGCATTTTGATGTGGTCCTCCTCCCAATCCAAGTATTACCTGGTCCATTTTGTATTCCCTTTATGTTCATCTCCTCTCCAGAAGTCTACTGCTCCTCGTCCTCTCCCAGATGACTACGAGCAAGAGAATCTTTGGACACCTAAACCAATCTTCTCTCATGGTTTCCAGCGGAGGAAAGGTCCCTAATTTTTTTTTATGTTTGATTAATTTGTTTAGTTTAAAATTAGGTCACTTTTTGAAGGAATTTGATGTTGAGAAACTAATACCAGTCACCAATGACAGATGCTTTTAGGCACTAAAATCATAAGTTAACACATGATACACTTACCGGTCATGTACAACTTTCGGTATGCCGCAATTTAGAAAACACTCCCCAAGAATTGGATGTCTCTCTGAACTAAAACCAATTTGCAGTATCTACGGCTGATAGAATCCGTAGTTGAAGTTATATTTTGCAAATCATTTAATGACACCTCTTTAAGTATCTGGACATTCTCATCCTGTGTCTTTAGATCATCATGATTGGTCTCAGAAATACTTGAATAGTCTCCTTTACAGGAGATAGTACTTTCCAAAGCCTAAACTTCTGAGTGAGTCTTGGTTCCTGTTCATGTTCTGATGGTTACCTTTATTTTATTTCTGTCATAACAGTATTTCTGGTTTTTTTTCATATTTCATTCCACCATAGGGAGCATGAAAAACATGGTAGACTTTGCACCCGTCCCAGAGCCTTCCTCCAACCCGACCCAAAAGCTGACGGTGCAGATGCCTCGACTCAGTGTGTGTCTTGAACTGGAAGTGGCAAGGGACCATCTGGCCCTCATGATATTCCAGATTCGTCTGAAGACCGTGCTACTAGACTGGTCCACCTGTGTATGTTTTGTAGTTTTACTTTTCAGTACCACTTTCTCCATTGGAATTAAAGTTAAATACATACAAAATTTCTGTTGTTCTACACGTAAAACAGGTTTGCTTTAAGAGATAAATTAGTATTGATTGTGCCTTGTAGGGCAGAAATGTCTTCTTGTGGTTTAATACTTAAAACTAAAAGTGATTTTCTCAAATTACATCTTTGATATTACAAGAGGTGATTATTAGTTGGAGGATATCGACTGTCCTACAACAGAGAAGCCAGGAAATAAAGTTACGTCTAACTGCAGCAGTATGGAAGAAGTTGTACTCTAGCCTACACCTAACCTTTGAACTGCCCCTTTTGTCTGTGAGTGGTTGCCAAGCAGTGATTATGCCTGATGGCTTTTTCATGCACTGTATTGCTCCTGTTAAGACAGTTACACATCGTCACCATGGAGGTAAAGACATTTTCCTCCTCATCACAGATGAGAGCCGAGACTGAGATGACACTGGAAGGGATGATATACAATGAGAAGATGTTGCTGTGGGAACCGTTCATAGAACCAGTCTTAGAAGATGAGGATGACTACACCCCGTGGGAGATTCTCATCAAGGTTTGTTCATACAAAGTTAAATGTTTGATGCAACTAACACTGTCAAAATTCTTCTCCTCTCTCGAAACAATTTCTGAGGATCACTAGCCTATCAAATTATTCCCATCACCAATAAAACTTAATGTATGATTATGAAAGTGTGACCTTGCCACGGAAAATGTAATAAATAAGCCACAAAATGTTCTGTCAATAAGTATTTAATTGTTTCTTTTGTTTTGTTGCTGCAGTTGGTCAAAGCAGAGAGTCATCCTATCATGTGTAGCAATCCCTATGACTCCCTGCCCCCGGGGATCAAGGACGTCATAGACGGGCCTGGGTTTGGAGGTACCAGGAGTCTGGAGTCGTACCCAGTCACGGAGACGGAGACTGACAGCGAGTCACAGAGTGACACAGAGTTGGAGTGGGACGGACATTATAGCAGCAGTTTGCTCAGCAGTGGTGAGTTGTCACTCACCCACTGTTAATTATGTAATACATTGTCAGAACTGGAATGGGGCAGACATAGTAGCAGCAATTTACAGTTGTTACAGACCCAAATACATTTGTCATAACTGGAGTGGGATGACATTGTAGCAGTAGTTACCTAAGGAATGGGAGTGGGGGTGGGTGTTATGGCAAGTAGGACTGAATTGACAACAAAGAAGATACAGAGACAGGAAGACCTTGAAGAGAAAAGCTAAGAGTATCGGGATTGTTAGGAACACATCAACAGAACAAATAGAAGTAAAACTGGTGCATCAGTAGCAGTGTTTTATTTTTCATTCAAATTGTCTACACATGAATTTTGAGTGAGATTCCCTCCCCTGTCCTTTCTTTCTTCTGCTTCTTCAGTTATTTCTGTTACATTCTCATCTTTATTTAACAAACTGTTTGACAGCTCTCTGATGTTTTCAAACCCATTTTCCCACCATCTTAGATTACGATGACATATCATTGAGTGGTAGGTACTAGCACTGCATAAAGATGGCTGCCGTCTGGTCAGAAGGGCGCACATAGGCACCATGATTATCTCTGGGTGTAGAAGGGTTGTAGACTTCAGCTCTTGTGCTTGTTGAATACGGGGGTGATTTTAGTCATGCATGGATTGTATCTATACATTGATGTTTGTCATCCCTCCACCCCTTCTCCTCCCACCCCTCCTCAACCCCTTCCCTTCCTTCCCCCTCTCCTCTCATCTGGAGGTATCCATTCAATGCATCAACTAATCCGTCCATCTTATGTCGAAATCAGCTACACGTCACCTAAGATCTGGATTGTGAAGCAAAGTTACTGCTAAAACGGTTTTCTCTCTCTCCATCTGAGTTCACCTAATCCCTCCTTCCTTTATGCTACTCCATTCTACTTTTTCACATTTTGCCAATTTTTTTCACATGTTGAATGTTGAAAACACTTCCAAGTCAAAAAATATGTGCACCAGGTTTGTGTGACATACACCAAAAATGGTGGTGGCCATATTGCCTTGTGTGACAGGTTTATTCCGGTGAAGGGATGTTGCATGATTTTGATGTCACAGAAATCTATTAAAGAGAGAACACGTAGAGGGATTTGGAAGGTCGTTTTGATTGGTGGAGGGATGTCTTGGTGTTGTTGGATTATTACATGTTTAGAGGTGAGATTGAATATTCTTTGTTTAACAGGCAAAGATGCAAGTTAGCAGAGTTGTGTGTGACAATATTACAAGGTCAGGACAGGTACTGCTGAATATAAGGATGTCTGTCATCAAATGTGGAGTGAATTCAAGGACCTCGACTGAGCAACCTTGCCAGAAAGCAAGACCATTAGTGCACATGAAACATTTTTAAAGAAAGTTACTTTGTTGGTAGTTCCTCTGTTCTGTCAGTATAGTACCATCTCATATGAACAGAGATATTCCAAGAAAATTGAAACCAACAATTCAACCTGAAAATACTGAACTGATAATTTCACACAGTCATTTTTATGTCTCCCTTAAAATATTCAAGGAACCAGAAGTACTGTTGCAGTTTTTTGGTCTTGAAACCTCTCAAAGAGTTTGTTTTGTATTGTAATGAGCAGTCATAATATTAAGATTAAGGACAATGTCTGTGCTTATAAATCCAAATATAGGACAAGAAAGTCATGGAATGATTTCTGTCAATGGTTTTATGAGGTTGTGAAATCATGAAGAAAAGAAAGTGAAACAAACCCATGTTTAATTTCTCTCTGTAATATTTTGATGAGGCGGGAGGGGGATCTCTCACTGCTTCATCTAGCAATAATTGGTGACCTATCTCACCCCTCCAAAATGCTTAAAAATGTACAAAAATGTATATTTTAATGTCAACGCAAACAGAATCTCATGCTCTCCCTGGATATATCATTAATTTCTGTAGTTTGTTCCTGATGACAGCTTCATACTTACACCCATTTTATGCCAGTGAACTTTCAGCCTTTTGAGACTAGATGCATAATTTAGATGATTTTGTCAAGTTTCTCTCTCGACATTTCATCAGATCTGGCAACACCACAGGATGAAGAGAAGTCCCTGCCTCAGGACACCATCCCATCGGAAGACCAGGAGGATTCGGACAGCGAGGGGGATGGATTCTTTGGTAAGGTGAAAGGATTCTTCCAGGACATATTCAGCAGCGAGTCAGACTCGGAGGCAGAAGAGGCAGTAGAATCTGGAGGAGGAGGAGGAGGAGAGAACCTGAGAAGGTCGGACAGCGGCATAGCATCCTCCTTGAGACTGACCAGTTCGACGTTAGCCAGCTCTGATGGGAAAGGTATAAAAATGAACTGCCCTTATCAGTTCACAAAGTCTGCTTGGCATTGGCTAGAAGTTAGCTAGAGGAAAATGGTCACACTTGGTGAATTGGTGCATTTCTTAAAGACCGTGTGTGATATACCTCCAGGAAAGAGCTGGCTTCATTCAGAAGTTGCAGAGTGAAACCCTGAAGTTCAATCTACTGGAACTGTGTTTATTTCAGCTACTAGTTTTGAGATATGGCTTTTTCAACATTTGATGAAAACACCACACTGATAATGTGGATCTAGTGCTACAGAGTAACAAATCCTCTTTTGTTTGGCATCTATGTATATTGTCTCTAAGTTACTTGCCATCTTGCTTTCATACTTGTTAAAGATATTTGTTTTAAAAAGACAATATGCTTTCAAAGTAAAAGCCTTAAGCAGAAAAGTGTTTGTGTAGCACACTTTGTAAGAAGCATTAAGTGCTAAATTGACAAAATTGTGGAATTTATTAATTACTCTCTTATTTTGATGATATTTTGTTCACTCAAGATGAAGTTGATGCAGATGAGGACTTACAGGATGTGGAATCGACGGCAACGTATCTCATCGTCAATGCCACAGAGAAGCTAGACATCTCTCTGACACCATGGTCCATTGATGTGATACAAAAGCTACTCAGTCAGTTCAGTTCACCACCACCTGCTGATGTGGTGACGTTCCTGAAAGAAGAGGCGATGGATGTCACCATCATTAACACCGCCGGTATCCCCGGAAAGATCATCACGGAAGTCACCAATGAGGTCAGTCTTTGAACCAAAAAAAAGATTGCCAATACATAAAAAAATGTGCATGTCTCTCTTTGAAAGTTACACATCCTTTGAAACATAGATACGGTTGTCGTAATCCGTTCGGACAGACCTTAAAATTTACGATTTTATTGACTGCTTGCCCTAGCTTAAACTTTACCCACAGATATCTAGGGTGAGTAAAACATTAATTAACATTCTCATGATATTATCTTTCAGGATAAAATCAGCAGCTCTGGTATAACGTTGATCACCTCTCCATCCGGGTCACATGATCAGATGGACACAGCTGGTCTTGAGACAGCACCGTTAGGAGAAAATGAGAGGTGAGAGTGAATCTTCATTGACTAGTCCTGCAGCATGTTCATTTTGTCACTTCATCCGTTGATACTTTTGATTTGTTTTGTATATAATCGGTCTTTCTCCTCTCTACCCTCCCCTCTGTCTTCATTGTGTTCTGTTTTGTTTTATTCTCTGATTTCTATTGTTGTTTCTTTGTGTTACCTTTAACCTATCTTCTTTGAAGTATTTTCTTGGACTAAGCTGTTTCATTTGACATCTTCTTGACTTAAACCCTTTTTGGGGTTTTGGGAAGGGAGGGAGATAGTGATCAGCCTGCATCATTTGATGTTGAACTGTTCCTGTTTTCTACCCGAGGCTTGATGCTACCTGTTTAATCTGTACCTGTTTCTCTTGTTTTCAATGATTTCTTTGCTCTTTCTTTTGTACCTGCTTTCTTTGTGTACATGCTGTTAATTTTTCCCCATTACTGTTATATTGCACCATCTGAAAACTAAACAACCCGCCCTGTGCTCGTCTCGGCGGGTCTTTTGGACTTGGTTTATCAGAGCGCGAGTCATCCTCTCCAACCTTGCTCTTCTGTGCAGTGGTGCACGTCTAATCTTGAACAATAAACTGAATTTAGCGAGCAGTCCAACAACTTGTTGATAAGGAATTTGTGGTCTACAGTGCCTCCAGAGTGTGTTTGCTGGAGAGATTTAATTAGAGATAGCAAGTCTACGGAGATGTCGATGAAGCTGCAGAGATGGTCTACTGTCCTATCTGTATCTCGGATCTACTTGTTTGGGATATCCACCCGACCTTTAATTAAACTTATCTTTGATCTACCTTTCTGTCACTAAACAGCATTTGCCTGTGATGAGATCTACAATGTTCATGCAGCCTGGAAAACTCATCAGAAAGTAATGAAACCATATTTTCACTTTCCAGACTTTGAAAAAGTCATGAATATCTTTAAAAATGACGTGTCATAGAAAAGTCATGAAATTTAGAACGGACTGCTATTAATTTTTAATGTGCTAAAGGAAACATAACTTGACATCTCATTACACAACATCAATGTCATTGCACCATTATTCATCAATCAAATTTTGAAGCAATTTGGTCATTAAATAGGCATGTAATTTATTTTCGTCACAGAGACCGTCGTTCTACTATCTGATGTACTTGTCTTTGATCTACCTACCTGTTTCTAAAGTTTGTGTCAAATCTACATATTTTGTTGATAGTTTCCTGATTTAATGATCTGTATGTCTCTTCAATTTACTGCCATCATCATCATCATCTGTCTCTCTCTTTTTAATCAACTAGCATCGAGCCCCTCTTCAGTAGTGTCAGAAAGTCCAGGTATTGTTCCAGTTGTCCATTTAGGGCCATGGGCGACTCTACCGACCATGGAGGTGACCGATCCCAGGAAGCCATCGTAGAGGATGCCAGGCTGGAGGTGAGATGTCTTCGGAATTTCTTGAGATCGCAACGAATCAGTCGTAGCAGCCGATGGATTGGAAGTTAAATTATTCTCTGTCAAGACCAATTAAATAATCATAGCAGTAAACTTTTGCAAACAAACAAACTTCCACCTAGCAGAACATTGATAAGATATCAGATAAAATATCAGGTCAAATTTACTGACTAAAACAAAATCAAAAGTTAATCCCTTTGAGATGAAATACCCACAATCTGTGCTCACAAGTTTGGAGCGATACTTTATGAGGAACAGTTTCTTTAGATCTTGTCAGTAATGAGGTTTCTTTGCATAAAGAAGCTGAGAGTTTTGGTGTCAATAGCAATTGAGATGATTGTCAGAAGGTTCATCGTAAGAAACTTAATGTATTAGTGCGGTCTGTTTGACCAATGGTGTAAGCCAGGGGTAGACTGGCCAGATGACCAAATCCAGCCTTCAGAGAGGCTCCCAAAACTTCAGTTGAACAGGAATAAAAACTAAATAAATGATAAAAACAATATAGTAAATGAACAGAAGGGGGAAAAGTAATAAAGATGCCTGTGCAATAGCTTGTGATAACTAATATTCTGACAAACGTTGTCCCCTATCCATGCCACTAGACTCGATAACTAGTATAAAGAAAAGGGTTATAGAGGGCGGGCTTTGTAGGCTCAATGGTGGCAATGTGACACGTTTATAATAAACTGGTTGGCCATCCCTGGGTGTGATTTTGCTGAGACAAGTTGTATGATCAGAGATAATCAGTTAGACTGCTGTTCATGCTTCTCTCGTCTAAAAGTTATAGTATCACATTTAATAACACTCTTCTGTACCCATTCACACAGCACCATCTGTTATAGTATCACATTTAATAACACTCTTCTGTACCCATTCACACAGCACCATCTGTTACAGTATCACATTTAATAACACTCTTCTGTACCCATTCACACAGCACCATCTGTTATAGTATTACATTTAATAACACTCTTCTGTACCCATTCACACAGCACCATCTGTTATAGTATTACATTTAATAACACTCTTCTGTACCCATTCACACAGCACCATCTGTTATAGTATTACATTTAATAACACTCTTCTGTACCCATTCACACAGCACCATCTGTTATAGTATCACATTTAATAACACTCTTCTGTACCCATTCACGCAGCACCATCTGTTATAGTATCACATTTAATAACACTCTTCTGTACCCATTCACGCAGCACCATCTGTTATAGTATCACATTTAATAACACTCTTCTGTACCCATTCACGCAGCACCATCAGTTATAGTATCACATTTAATAACACTCTTCTGTACCCATTCACACAGCACCATCTGTTATAGTATCACATTTAATAACACTCTTCTGTACCCATTCACACAGCACCATCTGTTATAGTATCACATTTAATAACACTCTTCTGTACCCATTCACACAGCACCATCTGTTATAGTATCACATTTAATAAAACTCTTCTGTACCCATTCACACAGCACCATCTGTTATAGTATCACATTTAATAACACTCTTCTGTACCCATTCACACAGCACCATCTGTTATAGTATCACATTTAATAACACTCTTCTGTACCCATTCACACAGCACCATCTGTTATAGTATCACATTTAATAACACTCTTCTGTACCCATTCACGCAGCACCATCTGTTATAGTATCACATTTAATAACACTCTTCTGTACCCATTCACACAGCACCATCTGTTATAGTATCACATTTAATAACACTCTTCTGTACCCATTCACACAGTACCATCTGTTATAGTATCACATTTAATAACACTCTTCTGTACCCATTCACACAGCACCATCTGTTATAGTATCACATTTAATAACACTCTTCTATACCCATTCACACAGCACCATCTGTTATAGTATCACATTTAATAACACTCTTTTGTACCCATTCACACAGCACCATCTGTTATAGTATCACATTTAATAACACTCTTCTGTACCCATTCACACAGCACCATCTGTTATAGTATCACATTTAATATGTTCACTCTTCTATACCCATTCACACAGCACCATCTGTTATAGTATCACATTTAATATGTTCACTCTTCTGGACCCATTCACACAGCACCCATCTTTCTGCTTATGCTTCTTTATCACATTCCTGTACTTTCTATCAATGCTTTTTTTTATTTTAATAAGGGGAATAATAGCATCACTTACTAACTTACTGGTGCCTGTCTCACAGACAAAATTGCTCTAAGCGCATTCCAATGATTTTCTTTTCTACTTAGTTGGATGGTTTTCATTCTATTGAGAATTTCTTACCAACCAGACCAGGTCTTACCATGTTACCTTTAAAGTCAACTTCATCTCAGGCAAGTTATATTTGTGCTTATATATGCATCATTATGTATCCACAGTTTCTGTTATCCTCTCTTTCTTCCCCCCCCCCCCCTGCCAGCTTCACTGCTCTTCGATTATCGACATTGAGAAAAACCCAAATTTGCCAATCACGAGTATTTATAATTTCATTTTATTTTCTTGAATATTAGTTCTGTTATGATAGAGGTTTCTGCATCTTCATCCATCTTAAAGTTTACACCATCTGTACTTTAGATCACTCTCATCATCATCATCATCTTAACTGTAGTTAATGATGACGATGTTCAAACTACAGTAGCAATTCTTGTGACACACTCTTTTGGCACTTTTCTCCGAGGGTGAAGCTCTTTGGCAAATGCATCCTTAAATTATAATGCTGGTGTATACTTGCATCCTTTTTCTCTGTAGCAAATTTATGCACTTTTGTTTTGGTCACTGCTATCATGTTGTAGATGGCAACATCCTATGTTGTTGTTTTTTTTCACTCAGATTTTTAATGGCAATTGGAAGTACGGGCTGATCAGAGATGTGTCCTTGATGAACGGGAAGGAAACGGTTCGAATAAGATCACCGTTGCAGGTAGAGGGCGCAGTTACATCTATCAGTTTACAAACTTTTCTTTGTGACCTTTCTCAAACTGAGCCCATCGTCATACATTCTGAATATAATAAAATAAACCTGGAGTGACGTGACATCCAAAAAATCTGACCAGTGTGATAAAAAATCCCTAATCCAGGAGAATCAGGACCATTTACAGTTGATTTTGTTTTTCTTAAAATTGGGAAACAGGCTTAATTTTCAATTTAAACCACACTTCTGTCACCTGGGAGAATATTGCTTCCCAAACTTTCATTTGTCAAGTCAGCATCTGTTTGTAATCGTTGCAGGATTCCTTGTTTATGAATATTGGGTAAAATATTTCTCACAACTACATATCTTCTTGGTGAAGTCCTTCTCAAGACTATCTATCCTTGTGGTATAGTCTTCAACAATTATTTATCATCCTTAAATAAAATTCAAGATTATCAATTTTTGAAGCAGGGATAAATTTCTTGTAACAACTTTTTCCATTGGTTCTATCTGGTGTCAAAGGTATATGAAACTCAACTAAGGAACCTTTTATCGCTGGGATCTCCTAGTTTCAGTATTGGTCTTTACTGGTGCATGCTGCTCTGGGATAGGGTTTGGTAGGTCTTAGTTAATTCAGCTGATTTTGTCCTCATCTTGTTAATTTACTGCTATTGGGCACTCATTTTATTCATGAATTAAAGCAATCTGTATTCTTTTATGTTTCTAACAGTTTTCATCTATTGCTTGCTGCAGCTTACAGTCACAGCATTCACACCTTCATGTCGTGTTTCTATTTTCAAAATACAAATCACAACTTTGCAATGTTTTTCTTCCCTGTACCCAACTGGTGTAGTTTGAGTAAGCCAAATCAGTGGTCGGTGGTTGTTTACACGAACAGCTGCAGATGATTTCCATCTCGAGGAAGAACCTGAACTCCAGACTGATGTTTTTTAAGGATACTCTGTGATTCCTTCCTATTGTGAAGTGGGAAGTTTGCTTGTTTACAAAATGGTAGAAATTACTATTATTTTCAAAAGTCACCTACTTCCGTCTTGGCAATCTGTTCTTCCATTTTGAAACTATTGACTTGGTAATCCCTGGCTTTTGTTTCACAAAATTTACCACCAGCTAACCAACCATTGCCAGATTCCATTAGAGCTCAGTTACAAGAAACTAGACCTTCAGTCCCTACTTGGAGCGTCGATTCCTGGCGAGGAGCAAAATGAGTTCACTTCCATTGGTGTTGTGCAACCACAAGAGACAATGGATATACCTCTCCTGGTTGCCTACCATGCTGGTATCTATGCATGCCCATTAGATAGAGGGTAAGAAGGGTACACACCATTCCCTTTTTTTATTTGAATACCTCAGTAAACTGCACAAGATAACCTTTTTACCAAAACTTTTAGCACAGGTTAGATTTTCATCAAATCATACATTTTTCTTTCTCAAAGTATAAATGTCCAAAGTGTCGTCTTTCTGCATCTGCATTGTATTTTACTTTCTGATGCGGATTACGATACTGTTTTCTTTTCTCTCCAAGACTTTCACAGTTTTTTTAGGATATTTATAGAAAAAGATTTTACATGTTCTTATGTCTGATTTTCTTTGAAAGAAATCAGAAACACGAAACCAGCAAATTCGCATTTTTCTTATTCTCAACAGCTGGAATTTTGACCAACAAAAACTTCTTAGCTCGCAAAAATTGTTGATTACATTTTGCCTTAAAACTTGGAGACACTTACACAAAACTCAGTAGTTAATAATCTCATAACAACAGATCATACCAAATGTAATCACCAGCTAGTCATTTGATTGCTAGCCATTTGATTGCGTGATAGGTTGCCTTTCCCAGCGAAACTTCAGTTCACATTAAAAGCTCTTGCAATGGTTTAGTTTGATGTTTCCACAGAACCCTTAGATTTTAAACCTCATCATGTGCTTTTCTTTTCAATATTCACAGGTTTCAGCCAAACGACCAACCGATCAAATGGTACGAGATTCAGGATCCAGCGGAGCTGACCTACCAGTGTCCACCAATCAAGGAAGGAGCTCCATTATCGTTCTATTTCAGGGTATATTTTACCTCAGACATTTCTAAAATAAATCAAGATATCCCCCATCGTTGACTCCCATAGATAGTGAGACAAAAGGATAATATAGACCAAACCTTAATTTGATATTTGATTCACACCAGCTGTCTGAGAGAACCTATTTTCAATCAGTCACCGGTTACACACTTAAATGTTGAGTTAGTCTCGTTTGTTTCCTAAAGGCTTTGTCAACAACAGCTAGTTTTTTTTTTTATTCAGATGTTGTTTCTCTTATAACATGGATTGCTATTACTCCTGTACACATGTCGCATTGGTCTATCAATGTATCTATCATACTTTATGACCAGAAGAGAAATGCTTTAAAACTTTGCAAAGTACAAACATTTCCTGCTTCCGAGAATGAGTCCTTTTATAACTCTTACATGACATACATAAAGTAAAGAATGTAGAATGTGAGTCTGAGTAATATTTAAATTTCTTACTCAAAATTAAATGCAAAACTATTTATCATTTTTGAATTAATTTTGTTTGTGCATATTTTAGTTTAAGTGTTTTCTTTTAGTTTTGTGGTTTACTGTTATCATTTCTTTATGTTGCCATAGGTAACCAGAGAAGTGTTGAAGCTAGATAAACCATCCACCGTTAGTCGTGCACCTGCCTACATCCTACACATTCATCCACCGATAACGCTTCATAACTTCTTGCCTTATGATCTGGTGTACTCATTCCAGGTAAATTTAATTTCTTGAATTGGAGTTTATTGAAACTTTGTCAACTTTCATAACCTCCCCCCTATATAGCATTAAACATTAGTTTTTATAAGTGTCAAGGACCCCTCAATTTTGAGTCAGGATCTGACACTAAGCAAAAATTGAGGTATGAGTACAGATGTAAAATAGCATAGGAGAAAGAGCATTAAGATTATTAGCAAGATTCCGTGAAAAAGTTTTGAAAATATGGAAAGAAATGGAGAATTGTCAAAGGATTAAGAGCTTAAAATGGTAATGACATGTAAAGTGTTCTCTTGTTAGCACAATTTGTACAATTTCTCGTGGTGGAAGATTCAAGCTTGGACAAATTTGGAAGTAACATCATCATTATCCTCATCATCATCATCATCATCATCATCATCATCACCATCATCATCATCATCATCATCATCATCGTTATCATCATCATCATCACTATCATCATCATCACTATCATCATAATCATTATCATCATCATCATCACCATCATCATCATCCTCATCATCATCATTATTATCATTATCATTATCATCATTATCCTCATCATCATCAGTATCATCATCATTATCCTCATCATCCATCAGACTTTTTCACAGACAGAACAATGATAGTCTGCTGTTTATCTTTAAAGTTTGATTTTTACAGAAATGAAGTTTGTAAAGCTTGGGTGGCAGATTTAAAGCAGAGTTAAAACCCTGCAGACACTTTTAAAATGATTACAACATTGTTTGCATTCAGTCTAACTTGTAAACAGTATATGCAAAAGACACAGAGGATTTGCAAAAGGTGAAGTGGTTATGCTGTTCATCTTTGTGAACAGGAGATCAGTACTGATGGATTAATTAAACAGGTTTTCATCAGGTGGGATGCATCCCACCGGTGGGATATTTCGAAGTTTCTGGTGGGACATGAGCTCGTCCTAAGTTCATTTGGAGAAAATAGTAAGGGCTTATGCTATTGCTCAGAAAGACCATGTATGATTGCAGATATTACATTTAAGGTATTAAGTCTAGTATAATAAAATATATGGCTAATATGAATGTCATCAATGTGACCAAACTGTGCACCATTTCAAGTGTTTTTGTCCAAAATTTACCACATATCATGAGGGGAAAATCCCACTCCTGAACCCTCTCCCCATTCAGCACACATGATTGCTGCTCCTATGATTAACTTAATAATGGTTTGACATACGCATTCATAAATGCCAATTTGGGACGATGTCCAATAGGTTGAAAACCATTGAATTAAAGGATTTAATAATCCATCATTATTTTGTAGGACACCGGTCTCAAATTCCTACTAAAAGGAGAAAAAATGGACGTCCATTCGGTTGACCTGAATCAAGGTCAAACAATGACCATGCAAGTCAAAAGTTACTTGTCCTCCAACTGGGAAGGTTCCTTGGTGGTTTCTAGGGAGATGAAGGCAACAGAAACTATCGCCATGGTAACACAGACTACTGGCGACAACCAGAAACATCTGAATTTGTTGGCAAACAGTACGAGCACAGATGGAGCCTGGGATATCTGCCTCTTTTCCCCGTATTGGATCGTAAATAAATCAGAACTACCAGTCGAGATCAGGGTAGGTAGAATTGTTTATTTTCAAATCAATTTTATTTTTGATGACTGTTATTATTTGTCATTAAACTGATCCTGGTTGAAATAAGTACTAGGAGAGGACCTTTTATTTTGAGGTCATAAGATGACATCATTGTATAATTCCACAGTGAAAGGTCAGGCTAGTCAATACTTATTTATGATGCACTTTAACTATATAGAATGAAGAAGCAGAAGGAATGAGATGTTTGTAGCATATATCTTTATTCTTGTCAGCTTGCATAACTAATTAGCAACTGTAAGTAATTAATAATTAGCAGTTTTAATGAAGTAATACTAATAAGCAACCTTAATAATAATTAGCAACCTTAATTTAGTAGTACTACCTAGCAACCTTAATTATGAGCAGTGTATGTGCTTTGGTGAGCTGAGAGTATCTTTACATGTTCTTTTTCCACAACAAAAGTTTTCTACCTCATATTTAACTGGCGTTCCTGTCATTTCAGGCTTCAAGATCTCGGAAGATCTTCAGCACCCACTCTCTGGCAGATCCAGTGCTCTTCAACTTCTCAAGCACCAAAAGGAGAAAGGTGAGTCACCATTGGCACACAACAAAACAAAGGAGAACATAAAAGTGTATTGTAATTTGGAAATGTATCAGCAAAGGAGGAACTTTTTCCGTGGGCTTCACCAAGAACAGTGTTTCATAAAAGATTGATAGAATTGCTGTCACCATATGACTGCCTGGAATTACACTATTATATGCTGTGAGTAAACGTTCAATTTATGGAGACTAGAGGGTATAGAGTACCGCTCTAATACATTCTCTGTCCATGTACTTGCATGCATCATTTCCTTTAAACTGTCAAATAACCATCGTACCAAGCTTCCATTCTCTCTTATGACAGTCCTACCAATTATCCATTCTCTCACATGACCATTCTACCAATCTGCCATCCACTCACATGACGATTCTACCAGTCTTCTATGCTCTCACTTGACCATTCTACCAATCTTCCATCATCTTTCGTGAGGATTCTACCAGTCTTCTGTGCACTCTTACCGTCCCTCTGTGACATTACCAACGTACCAATCTTTCATACCTCACACTATCACTCAAAGATCCTCCCTTTCATTCTCCCTCTTGATTACCTTCATAATCACACAACCACCTAAATAAGACATTGATTTATTTTCTGCTTCCATACTTCTACAATCTTAAGTCTTACCCATCTACATATTGCCACATTTTCATGTGCTATCTATTTTTCAAATGGTTTCTCAAGCAGGATATAAAGTTATCCAAGTCAGAAGAATCAAATTGAGGCAGATAATTATTCAACTTGTTTTTTTCTTTAATCAGGCTAAGTTACGTGTCTTTGACTCTGTTTGGTCGACATCATTCTCTCTGGATACTGTTGGCAGTTCTGGTGTGATTATCTGCAGGGATGAAGACCATGACAGAACATACCAGGTAAGGTCTAGTTATCCATGACATGGTTACATCAACCATGGTATGGTTTAGGTCTCCAGGACATGGTTTCATCAACCATGGTAAGGTTTAGGTTTCCAGGACATGGTTGCATCAACCATTGTAAGGTCTAGGTCTCCATGATGTGCTTATGTCAATCATGGTAATGTCTAGGTCTCCAGGACAAGGTTACATCAACCATGGTAAGGTTTAGGTATCCAGGACATGATTCTATCAAACAAAGTCAGTCTTACAGTTACATCAATTCAGGGAAGCTTTGGATCTCACAGACCATAATATGGTTACATTTCCTCAGGTAATATCTTTAACTCACAGACCACAACACTTTTGTGTGGGCTGTCTGAATCTCAGAGACCATAATGTGGTGACATTGATTCAAATGAAGAGACTCATTGACCCTTATGTGGCTATGTTGGTTCAAATTTAATCTGGGATTCACAGACTTTACAATAGTTTCATCTGTTGGTAACACATGTTTTCCAGCAGCATATTGGTTTGGATGTGGCAAGAAAGTTTCGTGAAAGCTATTCTTCAAGAGACGAAACTCATTTCTGTCTTCTGTGGGTATTTGATGCTGTTTTCAAATTATATTTCCTCTTGTAAACACCCCCTCTCTAAAAAGCACACCTTCTTTAATAAGCACCCCCACTCTAATAAACACACCGCTCTCTAATAAACACCTCAACTCTAGTAAACACCCCCTCTGAAATAAACACACCTCTGTAGTAAACAACCCCGCCCCCCCCCTCTAGTGGTGGGTCAGAGTAGTAGTTTATTACATTGACATTGACATAGACATCGGCTTTAATGACTAGCCTATACAAATAACCTAAAATTAAATTCTAAAATCAGCACAAGAAAACATGACTCTAATAAATGCTCCCTTTACAAAACTTTTCAGGGTATTTATTTGAGTAAATACTGTAAGATGTCACCATTAATACCAATTTTGTTTTTTGTGCTACATTTTCATTGGTGTCCTTCACACCAGATTTATCATGTTGAGCTAACATCTGCTCACATTTACATGCAATTTACTCTTATTTCTGTTTTCATTAATTTTTTGTAGTTTTGGATGGACATCAGGTTATCGAACCTCTCTCTGACCAAGATAGTTACTCTGATGCCCTACTTCCTGATTCAGAACCACACAGACACCACTCTCTCTTATGTAGAAGAAGGGGTCAAGGCAGGTGTGTGGGTCAACATTAAACCAGGAGAGGTAAGCCCACATAATGCATCTCTCTTAAGTAGAAGAAGGGGTCAAGGTGGGGGTTTGGGTCAACATTAAACCAGGAGAGGTAAGCCCATACAATGCATCTCACTTATATTAGAGGAGGGGTCATGGCAGGTGTGTGGGTCAGTATTAAACCAGGAGAGGTAAGCCCACACCACATCTCGCTTATGTAGAGCAGGAGTGAAAACAGAAACCTGGGTGAACTTCAGAAAAGAGGAAAATGAATACACCTATAGTACATATGTCATTTATATGGTGACAGAAAACTCATGCAGGTGGCATATGTCAACGTAAATAGATGTGAGTTGAGTATTGAAAAGTCAAATCAAAGCAGGTGTCAATATCATAAAAGAGAATGTAACTACACACAGCTATCTATCTTAAAGAGGAAGAGGGGGACGGGCATCCAGGCTGAAATTAACAGCTACTAACTTAACAAAATGTGAGAACATTGCACATGGCTGTGCATTATAAATGTTCAACGATTAAAAAAACCAAAATGTACCTGTTTAAGCTCTGGAAACAGTCATCGTAAATAATTGATATTAACAATTTGAAGTTTAATGTTCCCTGTCCCCTATAAGGTGTTACCGTTCTGGCCTGGCACCCTGTCCATGAAGTTACTTGCTCGAAAGGCCACCACCCCTGACATCCTGACGTCTCGTCCGTTCAGCATCAGCACACCAAACACAACGGTGTTGAGGATGGAGAGAGGAGTAAGTAGTAGATTGCAACACCATTAATGTTATGAACACCATTGGTGTCACAGCACACAAAGATGTTAGAAGTAGTAACATTGGGATATTTAATGGAAGGTGAAACTCTGTAGTGACACCATCATTCTACCTCTGCAATTTGTATTTGATTTGGCACACATATTGACATGTTTTAAGCATTAATATCTTTCATTTTATTGGTTTAAAGTTCTTCAAATTTAATCACATTTTTCTTTCTTTGTTCTGTTTCTCTTAGTCTGCTTTGACTGTGCAAGTTGAGGGCGGTATTCAGGGACCGACGACAGTTACTTTCTGCCCGTATACCTCTGGCCAAGCTCCAGTTAGACTAGATAATCTGTGTGATGATATTAATCTTAGATTTAACCAAAAGTGAGTTTGACCTTTGACATGTTACTCTTTGTTTACAGGCTCATGGGTATTGGCCTTATAGTGCAGCAAGCTGAAATTGCTGTAATAAAACGTACAGTATATAATGTACAGTGTAAAGATTCAAAGTCATTAGCAGATGTTATCTACAATGTCTTGCACAACATTCGTAAACTTTTGACTTTCAGTGAAGTTGTTACTGGGACTGAAGACGAAGTTGTGAGAATCTCCATTTCTTTGGGATTTGTTTTTATCTTTTTGTTGCCTCACATTTTAGGAATGGTAAAGTGATAAGTTTGCTTCAAGATCACATTTTTTGTAAGAATGACTGAGAGAGACCGTTTTGTTTTTTTGTTAGGAACGTCGGTGGTCGTCTGTTGCTGAGACCTCACCAGAGCATGTTGTATACTTGGGATGATCCTAGTGCAGACAGGGTACTCACCTGGAACCTTTACAACAGAAACAAGATATCATTTGACTGCACCATCAACAGGGTATGTAATTGTGGCTTTGAAGCAGTATTTTATTTTATGGTCGAAAAGGGGATAGGGACAAGGGAAGAATGGTCTCACGATACCATAGTCCCTAGAAAGAAATATCTTGAAGTACCTCAGCTAAATGACAAGAATAACGTATCTCATTCCAGTTGCATGTATTTATTCATTTTATGTAGTAATTCATTGACAGTATGGTATGAGAGGGGGGAAGAATGGGGGGTAGACAATGACAGGAGAAAGGTTTTTGTCTGGTGGAAGAGATTGGGCACCATTTCAACAGGAAAGAGATGTTAATATGTCAACATTGATCAAAATATGTATTCACAATACCTGTGCTTCATCCTTGTGTTCAAACGTTTGACAAATCCAACATTTCATCATCCACTCTTGTGACTTTCATCATCAAATCTAATTTGCTTCTAATAATATAATCAAAAAGTATTAAGGGATGTGCTGGGGGAGGAGAATGCCCTGTGGTGCGAGTAACCATGCCATTGTATGTGGACTAAAAATCAGTTTTGCTTCAAATTTAATTGTTAATATATTACAACCACAATATTTCAAAACATTTAAAACAGTTCCTTTGTAGTGAAAAAGTAAAAAAGTTGGAATGAAAACATTCTCAGGTAATTGTAGATGAAGTTCTTCCTTACTGCTATGCTTTCGTTGTCTTTATTTCAGGATGCTTGGGGTAAAGTGGTGATCAGTGTAGAGAGCATCTCCCGCAGCATGTTACCTGGAGACGGTCTCTATGTGGAGGGTGATGATGCCAGTGTGTACAGCACAGATGAGGGTAAGGTTCATCTACATAGGCAATGGTGGTGGTACTATGGGGCATCAACTTAGGCACTGGTGATGGTAGTATGGGTATCAGCTTAGACACTGGTTGTGGTAGTATGGGTCATCAACATAGGCACTGGTGGTGGTAGTATGGGTGTCAACTTTGGCACTGGTGATGGTAGTTTGGGTCATCAACATAGACACTGGTGGTTGTGGTAGTATGGGTCATCAACTTGGTCACTGGTGGTGGTAGTATTGGTCATCAACATATGCACTGGTGGTGGTAGTATGGGTCATCAACTTAGTCACTGTTGGTGGTAGTATGGGTCATCAACATAGGCATTGGTTGTGGTAGTATGGGTATCAACTTAGACACTGTTGGTGGTAGTATGGGTCATCAACATAGGCACTGGTGGTGGTAGTGTGGGTCATCAATTTAGACACTGGTGGTGGTAATGTGGGGAATGGTGTTGATGGTGGTAATATTTATCAGTAAGATAGAAATAACATTGGTAATACTGTTAGAGAACAGTGCCCTAGCTATAATATAAGTAACTCTAATTAATTATATTATGATATGAAGATTGTACTTCATGGTACAGTCAACATCAACCAATAATATGTGGTGCAGGATTATATGTATTCATTGCAGCTCACTTTTCATATTGCCTTTGTTACCTAAGTCCCTTCTAGAAGGGCAAATTTTTAACATTGTGTGGACTTCCAATTTCAAACCTTTACTCTTTGGTCTTCCCAAAAATTGTGTTTTTAATGTCAAATTTAAAAGTTGGCCATCAAAATCGAATTATTCTTTGTTCAGAGGAAGATAAGTCAGAGATAGATGGAGTCATTGAACATCCTCTCATGGCCAGGAAGGAGAGAACCAACGTTTACTGGGTATCTTACATGGATGGCTTACAGAGAGTCTTTATGGTAACACAGAGCTCTAAGATAGCAAGATTGGCTACCCAGGTGAGGAATGCGGTAGCATCTGTAGCTAGACAGGCTACTCTGGGATTAAATACTTAATGTAGAGGTGTAGCAGTGTAGGATATAGTCAGTGTGATGAAATAGCTAAGATTTCTGCGTGTCCAATGTTTTTTTTTATAATTATTGGACAGATACATATTTGTGATGTAGTCTCAAAGCTGGCATTTTGCATTTCCAGTGTAGAGTTTTGAGATCAAACAAAACAAAACATCTCGCTAGCAGCTTTGTTCAGTAGAAGTTTCAAATAATCCATTAAAACCTTTAAAAATTTACATTGTCTGGTATTGTAAGATAAACATTTTGCTGTTTGGTTTTACATGTACTGACTAAAAAGTGAGACATTTCAGTCTGCCCACATGAATTCTATTCTTGATCAATTGCAGTAATTTTCTCCCACAAACTTCCTTCATAACTTTTGTGAACTTGTTTTGTCCCTGCAGGCCAACATATCAGAACAGGCTAAACTAGAGTTATTTGCCAGCATAAATGGAGTTGGTTTGTCACTTATTAATGCTCTCTATGAAGAAGTTGCATACATCAGCTTGTTTAGCAGTCCAGCCAAGTGGGAAGTGGAGACCAAACCAGACAAATGGAAAGCCCTTACAGTCGAGCTGTCCGGGGTACTGGAAGATAAATTCAAACAGGGAGATGAGAGAATTGAGCTAGAAGGTGCAGTTGAGGTAAGCAAAGGGTGCAAATGAGGTAAGCCAGGGGGTGCAGTAGAGGTATGCCAGGGGGTGCAGTAGAGGTATGCTGGGGGTGCAGTAGAGGTATACTGGGGGGTATGGTAGAGGTATGCTAGGTTTGAGGTAGAGGTAAGCTAGAGGGTGCTGAAGCGGTCAGCTAGGGGTGTGGTAAAGTTAAGCTATAGGGTGCATTAGAGGTATACTAGGGGGTCCAGTAGAGGTGAGCTAGGAGTGCATTGTAAATCGACATGTGTGTAGAAAGGAAGGTGAAACAAGTGAAATGGAAGTTACATGCGAAAAGTAAGGGAGGCAAAAGTAGAACGTATGAAGTGAAGGAGAGGACACATGAAGAGAGGGGAATGAAACACAGAAATGTGTTTACAGTAAATGCAATAAGGTGCTTTAGAAAGGTAAGTGTTACAATGAAAGGTTATGCTTGATGAGCAATAGGGAATGTTGGCGGGTATTAAATTTTTTAAAACACTGATATATTCATCGTTATTTCTTTTTCATACTTTCATTTACCTCCATTTGAGTGTTTTTGATAATAAAATCTTTCATCATGCTGCAAATTTCAATTTTTAAGCGGGAACGTATCACTGTGGAGGCGGGGGGTTGTCAGACTTAAGTTTATTTCATATTTGCTTGTATTCTTGAAGTTATCTTTTTTTTTGTTTCTTACTAGGCTGACTTTAAATCTAACGTCATCAGCAAGCCAGTGGCCGGTCCTCTTAGACGGGTCTACAACCCTGGCCTCTGGTTTCACTTGAGGCAGTCAGATCATTTCACTGGCCTTCATCTCAAACTCCAGAAAATACAGGTTAGTCTTTTGTATTCATGTCTTGAATTGAGTTTGAATTAAGTCAAATGTGTGTGCAAAGCAAGTGTTCTTAACATTGCGTCCAGATTTTTATAGACAGTTCTTTTGCTTTCATCCTCAGATTGACAACCAACTCTTTGACGCCTACTTCCCCACCGTGATGAACGTCAACCCCCTCCCCGCCGAGGTCCTTAAGAAGACGGGACCAAAACCATTCATCGAGATGTCCCTGCTCAGGAAGACCATCCCAGAGGCTGGCCTAGACACGATCAAGTCAGTTTTAATATGATGTCGGTTTTCTCAAAGATTAAAAGAGGTTATGTCTTGTCAGTTTCCCTGTGCTGTCAAAGACATTATTTTTTGTCAGTAATCATACAATGTGATTGTAACTCAAAACATTTCTATGACATTGATTTAGGACAAACAAAACAATCCAATGTCATACTGAGGGAATCTAGCTGATTTCAATAAAGCCATCAAGAATTCTTTACCGTACATTGTTCAGTGATTACTATTTGTCCATTTTGTGTGTTTGTGGGCAGAAAAGTTGACCTGTCATGTGCATGACTGTACAGACAATTACGATATTTCTCAGTCACTTTTTTTTATAATTTTTTCATTTTTTTTATTGTTTGCTGACACAAATTGGTATTATTTGTTTGGAATTTCATTGTTTTTTTGTTTTGTATGTAATGTATTTATTTTAAACATTCAGATATCTGAAGGTACTGATCCAGGAGTCCAGCATCAGAGCGGACGACGGTTTCCTTCGATCCGTTCTGGACATTTTCTCTAACCTCCAACATGAAGAGGAGGAAGTACGTGTGCAATATGAATATGTAACTCCATATCATTATGGCATCTGTCGACAGACATGTCTGAACTTTTTTTAGATAAGATTTAAAGCAAGTATCGTTCTGTCAAGGTTCATAAATTCTGTTATCTAATTGCTGGTGTTTATACCTTTGTTTTTTTGTTTACAGCAATTATGAAATTTGAGGTCGTTGCTCACCTTGCATAGCTTTCAGTTTCAGTATGAATGTTTTTTGTTTTTAATACAAATCTTGTGTAGTAATGTTATTTATGTGTGGAGTGGGGTCTTTACTTCCTCTTTTATTGTAAACTCTTAAGCTTGTAAAAATCTCAGAAACATTAGCTTGGGCAAAGTTACCCGTTATCAATGTTCCTAGAAATGATGTTAATGATATTCAAGCTACTATTAATGATAGTTTGATATGTGAAGCAAGTAAATTACTTTCTTTTTTTTTTGCTCTTTTCAATGAATATTGATGACCCGTCTCTTTTATTTTTGCCTGTGATTTCCGTTAGATTGTTTCTCTTCAAGCTGATCTGGCTTTCATCCAGAAATCCCTGAGGGAGACCTCCACCAGTGATAACACAGCAGCAAAGATATTCTTTGAATATCTTCACCTATCACCATTAAAGGTATCATTAAAATCATTAATGGTATCATTAAACTCATCAAAGGTGTCAATACAATCATTAAAGGTATCAATAGAATCGTTAAAGGTATCAATAAAATCATTGAACATTGTATCAATAATGAATTAAAACTTTAAACTCATTTTGTCTACCCTGATATATGTAATCTAATTGAAATGCAACAAATCACATTCTTATTGTCCAATACTTGTACTGTTTTCAGTATCTTCAAGACCATTAACAATGAGTGGGTGAGTGGGTGGGTGGTGGGTTATCTCCCTTCCATCTTATCATGTCCATCCCACATCTCACTTGACCCACCCACTTACCCTTCTTCATCCCATTGGTACCACTTTTGGATCAAAACATGTCGAATGGGAGGATTTCTCTTGTGATCGGTGAGATGAAAGTATAACTGCCAGCTTCATCATGATTATTATCCGTATCATCTTGCTGACAGAGATAGACACTGCACCAAACAAGCAAAAGCAGTGGACTTGCTCTCCTTAAAGCTAGCATTATAGCCTTGCATTCCATGTAGTCTTTTTAGGAAAACATTTGGATTCATGAGGGTGAGCAGTTTAAGTCATCAGTTATGTATTTCACATTTCCTGGTTAATTGATTTTTCTCGTTAATTGATTCTTCAGTTTATTGTGAGCTTCTCTCTGGCCGGGGAGGCCCATCTCGTCAATCCCAAGGCCACTCACGGGCTCTTGAAATTCTTCCTGGACTCCATCGGTTCCACGCTGACTGAAGTCAGTGAAGTTGAACTCAAGTGAGTTATCCAATCAGGTTTCAGCTTTGACTTTTGAATGTCCAATGGCAAAAGATGATACATCTACATCACAAAGTTTTTGACCAATGAAGACCATTCCTTGGACTACCTTATGTAGCCAGAGCTCATTGTTCACAGGGTTCGATGTTCCCCGTCTTTGTAATATTTCAGTGGTTGCTGATGAGTACAAGGTTCGTTATGCCAAGGGTTTGATGTTCCAAGAAATGTCACTATAATTCACTATAATTCTCAAAGGGTTTTAATTCTTTGGAACATCAAACCTGGAAACATTGAACTACAGAACATTGAACCTCAGAATCATTGAACCTTGAGAATGTCGAACACTGGGAACCTTGAACCATATGAACATTGACCTAGCCCTTTATACATTAGATGTGCTGCACTCCACTAGATTCATGTTTTACATATGTACAATTGGAAAACTGTTTCATTAAAATGGAGAATAATGGCTCAGGTTCAGAAATAATCTCCAGCTCATGGTAGAGTCCACAAGTCTTGAGTGACAAACTGTAATCCACATGAAATGCAGCCATACAAACACATTTGTTTTCTATTAACCAGATGTTAATTGATTAGTCCTAAAGACGCTGTCCAATAATTTCTCCCATAACTGACTTATTTATTACTCAACAGAAATAATATTGCTAGATATTAAACATCTGATTGTTTTGCACATGTTTCATTCTGTTTTCATATTGCTGTTATCATAATTGTCAATTTTACAGCAGCATACATCACTTCAAGTTCCCTTTTTCCTTATTTTCCTATACAAAAAAAAACAAACATATACCTATAATTTGAAAGTATTTCAATCTGTTTGTTTTCTTTTAGATTAGCTTATTTTGAGAGGACTAACATCTTGGTAACCCAGAGTCAGCTGTTAGCCGATGCTCAGGATCATTACATTTCGCAGGCCGTCAAGCAAGCTTATGTCTTTGTCCTCGGTCTGGATGTCCTCGGGAACCCCTACGGGCTCTTCAGAGATGTCAAGGAAGGAATAAGTGACTTCTTCTACGAGCCTTACTTGGTAAATTTTAGTGTGTTGGTGATGATGCTTGTTTTCAAACTGTTGTATTCTTTCATTGGATCAACATACTGGCCTGTTGTAATGATTGATGTTTTAAAATCCTGTATGGTTGCTTGGCACTGGTTTTGCTATGCTACATTCCAGTACAAAGTTATGTGATGGATGGAACATAAGAACATGATTATATAATGGGTATAACATGAGGAATTTAACATTACTTAAATCTTCTCACAACAAATTTTTTAATCATAAATGTTCACATAATGTAATACAGGGTGGGATGTTAAAAAATGGGTAAATATTCAAAACACTGAAAAGAACAATGATTGAGGCAAGTATTAATGATACCTTATTTGCATAAGTAGCATTTATATTTACAGTTAACCATAAATCCCAAAGTGACATTAGGTATACTCATTTTTTGATGACATTCTTGACAGCTTATTAAGTTGAGGTTGTTTACTTTTCATCAAATAACATATTTTACAATGAGCATACGATCATAGCTGTCATAGAATAGACACAACATTTATATAGCCCAGCTTTTGTCTTTGAACATGACAAAAGACTTGCACAGATGAGCTGGGAGAACAAGATAACGAATACACATGAAAAAAGGAGTAACATGTAAAAAAAAGTTACATGTACAACTTTAATACTGTTAAAAGCATTCCTATTTGGAAAAAAACATGTTTCACTTGATGTTTGGAGATGTTTGGGCTCACAATTGTACAAAGCAAGACATGTAATGAATTCCAAAGATTCAGTCCACAGAACGTGAAAGCCCTTGTACCAATCTTGGTCTTAAAGCTGGAATATGAGTTTCACTGGCAATTGCCTGATCATATACCTTTGTTCTTTGTCGCGGTTTTCAGGTAAGAGAGAGTAGGGGGAAAAGATCACCTGTCACAAAATCTGAAAAAGGACTATGCACTCATCTTCCAGATACTTGATTATGAAAATTGTCTCGACATTTTTTTTTTTAACCCTACAAAATACAGACTCTCTAAGAAAGCATAGCATTTAATTACCTTTACTTGAAATCAAACAGACCATTGGGAATGGATATGAATATTCATTTACATAAAAATGGGGCTTAAACAATGTTTTTTGTAAAGACTGACATATTCCATAGAGTTTGACTTTCACTGACAAATTTTCAACTCATATTCCAGCTTTGAGTCAGGCCATAATTTAAACACAGCCAAGATTGAGTCGGATTAAATTTCCGATAAATTGTTGTTTTCTCATACTTTTAGGGTCTTATCCAAGGACCTGGAGAATTTGCCGAGGGATTGGCTAAAGGTGTCCAGAGTCTTTTGGGTCATACTGTTGGTGAGTGGACTTTTCATCTGCTTATTGCTTCAACTGTATGAACCCATGTTAGCTATGTTACTGAGGAGAAAGACAACTCAGTCACCCTGATTAGTGCTTTAAAGACTTATCAGGTTGACATGGAACTTTGACACATGATATTGTTTTAAACTAAGTTTTGATTCTATAGACATTGCATTCACACAATGAAGATTGATAATTTTGATTAGACAGATTAGCTGAGAGGTAGACTAAGTGTAAAATGTTCCAGTTCCAGTTGAAAAGTTTCAAGAAGATATGTATAGGTGCTTGAAAGTGATTTGCTGGTTATTAATTAACCCTGTCTATGAAAGAAACGTATTTCCTATGGTAGAATGGGGTATGGAAATTTCTTTCATATTGCTAAGCCATATTGATGATTCTTTAAGCTATCAGTACCTGTATGCACACACATTTGGCATCATCTTTGTATTCATCATCACCAGGTGGTGTAGCTGATACCCTTAGTGGTCTGAGTGGTACGGTTGGCAGAGCCTTGGCCTTCATGTCCTTCGATGAGGATTATCAAAAGGTAAGAGAATGAATGGTAGTATGGTGAAAGACGTAATCTGCGTCAGGACTATGGAAGCTAGCCTCATAGAATACCGGAGCTTTCGTTTTAATGTCTTATTTGTGTTATTCTACCCATCATTACTTTATAAGACAAGTATCTCTCTGCCATTTTTTTTCTGTGAAAGTTGTTAAGGCTTGAAGGGTCTTGTAAATATCCCTGAATATCCCTAAACATCCCTGAATATTATTATAATATATTATCCCTGCTATCTCAAGATTGAACTGTTGAGACCACTATGGGAGAGCTAATCACTATCAGGGCTATCAGAGGCACGTTATTATTGTGTGATTTTAGAACATACTGGCACCATATCTTGGTCCACCACATCACAAGGGATCAGTTTAATCTGAGGAAAATGTCTCTGGCTCTGTTAACTGTATTTTATCTAACTCACTTCCTCTTTTTTCAATCTTCTTCTTTTATTCAGGCAAGGTTGCGTCGAATGCAGCGTCACCCCGACAGCCTACCAAAGCATCTCCTTTATGCTGGACAGGGTTTTGTGATGGTATGTTAGTCAATCATTTTTGTCCCTCCCTCTACCGAAGCTTGGTTTTTGTGTGAAGTAAGAATGATCTGTTATGAATGATACCAGTGAAGCAAATTTAAACTTGTTCTTGGAGTTACTTTTTGTAAGTGTTTGTGACAGTTAATCACACAATGCTTCCCAGCATCACAATGCCCTACATTATCTGCTACCAGACAACTTCCACCCGGAGATTCCCCTTCAAACAACCTTCCACCATTGGAATAATTCTCAACCTGGAGAATTTCCTCTCAGAAAAGTCTTCCCTGACAATTCCGTCAGTGAAAGGGTTAGAGTATGGGAGAGGAGAATATTCAAAATATGTGAAATTTAAGATTTGTAAAATCACTGTAATTCATGTTTGTTGGTATGTGATGAGGATGAATTGAAGGTGAATGAGACACTTCTGTGAGGACACTATTTTGTGGGGGTCATACAATAGTTGGGGTTTCGTCTCTATACTCATGAATGTCTAAGGTTATTAAACCCTCGTATTGAGTTTACAGCCTACAAAGTAAAATACATAACACAGTGAGTCAATCATTGCCATGAAGTTGTGATACCACCATACAAAAATTAACCAGTTCACACAAGAAATACACCAAAAAGATGAAAATATGTCTTCAAATATGCATGAACATTCCCAGGAGCACATAGTCACCTCCATCATGTAGTCACCTCACACTATATGAAAGGTTTGGCACTGATGTACATACAGTGTAAATCAAAGTAATATGTGCCATGCTGTAATGATTTTTGGAACTGAATTAATGCTGAACAGAGAGGCTGTTCTCATGCAGTGACAGGAATGTTTCCATCAAAGTTAATGTTTAAAAAAAAATTGCCATCAGTTACAGAGCTAGTGTACCTTTGATACAATGCTTCACTGACTCTTGAAACTGCCAAGCTATGTTTCCATTTCCACATCAATTACGTACATCAATCAGGCTATAGACGGAGTCATGAAATAAATCTACAAATGAATTATCTCCTCAGGGTGTCATCGTCGGTCTCACCGGGATAGTGACCAGCCCCCTCCATGGAGCACAGGAGGAGGGATTGAAGGGGTTCTTCAAAGGTATCGGCAAGGGCATCCTGGGCGTGGTCACCAAGCCCTTTGGTGGAATTGCCGACGGGATGACCATTGTGCTGGAAGGTATAGAAAGAGCAACAGACTTAAACGAAATGCCGGTTGTGAGACGCCGGATACCGAGATTCATAAGTCCTACGCAGGTGAGAAGATAATGAAAGCGTTGTCAAGAAACAAACCATTTCCTTTAATATGAGACTCATGTTACTGCGTTCATCTGTAAATAGTGGTATGTAAAAGACTCAATATCACAATTTGGTATTATGTCGACCAAATGGTACAACACGTCAAGACCATCTTTATAGCAATTAGTATTTAGACCTGCAGACAATGCGGATGCTGGGACCCAACAAACCTTGTGCTCAACATTACAAAGGCTTCAATCACAGGCTCAGGAGTGAATGAAAGAATACTTTCCTATCAGAGCAGTAACTCCTTCACCGGGCACAACATGACTCTCCTTAAATCTATAAATGGTCAATAATCCTCACCAAATTAATAAATGATCAATGTGTTTACTTGTAAACGGCTGGTTTATCGCTCTCTCAATATACTATTGTATATAGTTATCGTCACCATAGCTGGACATTCTGGTATTCTTTTAGAATGGTTTCAAAGTCTCATTCCCTTGTCCATTTATATCAGACTTCTCCATCATGCTTCTCTGCATGTTTAAGCAAAGCTGTTACTAGTTTAAGTGTGAAGAAAAAACGTATAATGAATCTTTTTTACAAATTATTGACCAAAAAAGTGTCTGAAACCTGGAAATGGTAGATCCTCTCCCATCATTTCGCAAAGGGTACTCACAAAAATTATAGATGTTTCGCTACTTTGTATGGATTGGTGGGCCCTATGCAGTAGTTTGTTAAGCTTCTCCTTCAATTCGCTGTCAATGAAGTGTGTAACAGCAGGACAGAGTCGTGGGTTATTGAGGTTTTTAACTCAGTCGAATGTATTCTCAACATCAACATGCAGCACAAAAGAAGAATGTCGGATGCCAGGGGTGCATCTAATTTTATTATTGTTTATACTTTAATTCCCTTCAAATTGAGTGTAGATCAGCTTCTCAGTTTCATCAAAGATATTTCATTCCTTTAATAAGTGATTCCATTTCAATATTATTCACCTAGCAACATTTTTTAAGTCAGGTTATCCCTACACAATAAGCTAACTCAGAACAAACTTTGGAGGCAGGTGTTTAGCCTCCCACATTTTCAGAGAGGTGAGGCCAAACTTGAAACAACTGTTTAATTGACAAAAATGAATACACAGTCACCTTGTTAAAAAAGGGATGGCATGCAAATGAACTGAAGATGTAGAAGTCTTATATTTTGTCAACCAGATACATCAATCATACTGAAACTTGTCATTTTTTTTGTTTTAATCTGTTTAGTCACAACTGAACTGTTTCTAACATATTCAGAACATCCTTTAAAGGAATGTTAAACAACCAGATGTATTGAGATTTAGGGGTATTGCTGCTCTAGTAATGACTAGTAACCGCTTGACTTGTAATCTTGGTTAATCTTGTTTACTTGTAACCAAGGGTTTGTTACGCTTATTGTAACTGCCAGTTTATTAGTAACCACTGATTTATTTAATATTTTTCTTTCTCAAGAACTTACCACCCTTACCCCATGCCATCCTTCAAATCCCTCTGTTAGTAAAGTTACATAATTTGACCTTGACCAGAATAAATTGTCTGGTATTAAGTCAAATGAGATGGAGTCATAAAGTTGAAGAGTTTAATCTGCATAATCTTTCTCCTCGTAGGGTATCAACGTCCAAGGCCTTCAGTTATATTCTCCCTACAAGGCTGTCGGCAACCTGATACTGCATAACATCAGACGAAAAGGGTTTTACGAAACGGACGTCTACTTCGCGCATGCCACTATCTCTACAGACAGTACTCCTGATGTTGTGTTAATCACTAACAGGTAATAGTTTCAGAAACGGTTTACACTTGAAGCAGTTTACACTTGAAGAACTATACAGAAGAGCAGTTTAAAAGAAAACTATCTTGAAATGCATGTTTAATAACACAAAGAAGATTCGCATCTTCCCCATCAGCCTTGATAATTTTCATTTTCTCGCAAACAGGAGTTCAGACTTTAACATTATAACTAAAAAAGCTTTTTACATAAATAAAATCCAACCTAGTTTGAAAGTCCAGTTTATTTAATCATGGATCATCTTCTTACCTAATGTGTGTTGGTGTTTTTTTTTTTTTATGTAGCCTATTTTGTATTGTTATTGCTAACTTCTCAGACTTTAACTATTTTGTATCATGTTTCACCACCTGATGAGCAAGATGCGAATCGTAGAAAATGGTTGTGTCATTAAACATCCATTTCAAGAAATATTTTCATTTTAATGTGCTCTTTTGTGTGGTTCTACTGCCAATAGTTTAGTTTTTTTTTCTGGAATCATGGAATAATGATCTACTGTGCTGGCTTCAGTTACAGTACGCAGTGGCTTGGAATACATTCCTGGTTCCATCATTTGACCTGACGTGATTGTAATATTATCTTTTAATGAGCTTTTCTACCGGTTTCAGTTACAATATGTGTAGCTTGGAATATGTTTTTGGTCCATCATTTGACCTGCAATGATTGAAAAATAAGCTCTAGGTTTTTCAAATCATACTTCACGTGTTGGCAGTGTGTATCATTTTAATCAGCCTTCGTATGTCTAGTTTGTTGAAGCATTTTAGCATTCTAGTCAGTACTTCACATAGTGCAAATAGTGTTAACCATGGAACAGATGTGTTATTCCCATGAGATAAACTAAAATGTTGTAGGGGTACAAAAGTGGAGCCCAAACTCTGTCAGGCAAAAGACATTCTCTTGAAACCGTGTAACACAAATCAAACAGAAAATTTAGGATAGCTCGCAAACAGCTAAATGTTGGGATGCAATTTTTGCTGAATATTCTCAGGTTTTCTCAAAAAGTCGTATGGTTGCAATTACTTCTGTTTTCACCAAAGATGTAGTTACATATTGAACAAGAATATTCTCAGGTGGTACATGCATCATATATGATAAATGTTGAAGAGCGCGGCTGTTTTGTCACACAGAGCAATGTTCGGCTTCATTCGCTCGGTGTTTGACTAGCTAGACTCACGTCATTCTGCTTTATTTATTTCTGTAGTGATTACTCATCAAATTTGACATTCATGCTAGAAATGCTACCTTCATTTCAGAAAAGAAAAAAAGAAACAATAGTTTCTCCTAGGCAAGGAGAATCATAAAGAAAAATAACATGTTAGTTGTGGCAATCATGATATGTGGATATGTGGAAATATTTGCATTACAGTGGAAAACGTTTTTTTGACTTGACTAACACTGTTTTGATTTAGCTAAATATTCATTTTTAGCTCACACACCAAGTGTGTGAGGTATTAGAATGAGGCCGATGTCAACTTTTTTCAAAAGCCTTCTCTTTCTTCATTTTTTGAGATATTTGTCTGAAATTTTTTCAGTGTGTTTTTTGGGATAGACGTATTTTTTTCCACCTAATTACATTTTGACTGGCTTAATTTATAGGTGAGTTGCAATGTAATTTTTGGAGGAAAATCTGGTTTTTGGTTGCTTTTTTGCACACGGCACTATTCTGTGGTCACTTTAGTACACAATAATCAAATTTTGCGGTTGGGCTGGCCAGCCTATCTGTCCTGTGGGTCATCAAGTCCAACTGAACTCTCACCTATCGATATCACATTCCGATATTAGTAAATTGACATGCAAATTAAGTTAGTGGCCTAGTGATCATTGTAAACTCTTCAGATAGGTTGATAAACAGAGTTGATGTGTTGCATCATCAACACTGCAGTGTTTTTACAATGTGTCCATTGACTTGGATTATCTTATTACTGCCCATAGTAAAGTTTGAACATGTACAGAGAACAGCAACAAAAAGAAAAAAAAACCTTGTACAACGCTCAAACGCACAAACCATGTACACTGTAATTTTACAACCATGGCAGAAGTCTAGTCCATCGCACATTTCAATTTCGATCCAGCCAGAGCCAGCTCTGACAGGATCTAAACATTGTCCTTTGCATCCTTACATATTACACAGCCTAAAGTAGATTTAGCCTTCTCTACAGACCATAGCTGGTACACCTAATACCTTTTTTTCAACATCACATGTCGAAATTAAAATACTACACTGGCATATGATAATGCCATAGGCTTGATAGTGTGTCAACTAGATACTTTTTGCATGTAACTCTTTGTCACCTTCCAAGTACTGTACTTTCATTTTGCAATGCCACAAACAAAGATTACCTCTTCTTTGTTCAGTGACTGCCCTAAGTTTTGACACCCCTATGTTCCGACACACTTATGTTTCGACATGTACACTTAAATTCAGCGGCTGATCAATGCGTCATTACTACGCCGGGCATCATAACTGGGACTCAAAATGGTGCCTGATTTAATGAATGTGTTGCAACATATGAGTGTCAGAACATGGGATGTGGGAAGACAAGTGTGTCAGAACATAGGGCTACAACCCTCAGTTCAATTGTGTGAGCCACAGCGACATTGCTGCTCTAGTATGTTGTTGGTGTAGTTGCCTTGTTTTTGTTGTTTTTTAATTTCATATCTATTCGCATGAACTGCCATTTGTATCATTGTTTCCAGACCATTGTTTCAGGCTCTAGGTCTACAGTGAATGGTTTTTGGTCATTCATGGTATTTAACATCAAGGTTGGCCAACCTGCAGCTCACTGGCCAAATGCAGCCCATGTAGAAGCAGTGTGTTGCAGTCCCTAAATTTTATTTTGAACAGAAACAAAAACTTGAGAGAATAGAATAGTAAAAGAACAAATGAGGAAAAGTAATAAAGATATTACACATATAAATACTCAGGATGTCTAATTTTTTTATTAAATCTTACACTTTCCAGATATGCCAATAGTCCTTGGCAATGCCCTTGACATAGACATGAGTTCATGCATACTACAACTTCATTCATACAATGCTATTGTCTTGTTACATGTGTCCAGGTGGGGAACAACACAAGGTAGTATAAAGAAAAGGATAATAGAGAACGGGCATGAACGTCAAAGGTGGCAATGTGGCCCCTTGATTCTAAAAGGTTGTCCACCATACGTACCTCTTCCTACATTTTAGTAACTTGGACACATTTTATGCCAAGCACCACTCTTTCAGTAAACCATAATTTTTCCTTTTTTCTTTTTTTTTTTTTGCATTTGTAGGAATAAAGTTCAACTTCAAATACAAGTTTCATCTCTTCAGTTTGGCTTGCTTTATACTTGACGTGTTTTATTATTTCCTTTTACAGACACATCCTGGTAGTTGAGAAGTGTAGATGGTGGGGTGGCTGGGATCTGGAACAAGGTGATAGTTTTGAGAAATTTTCCGGGACACCCATCGCTGACAGCAACAAGATTATCTATGCAGCTAAGGTAAGAACTCGTCAAATTTGAAACTCACAGCCATTGATAAATTACAGTGGCTCAAATCAGGAATCAGAGTTCATTAACTTGTTCTTTTCATAACAATGTTAAATGTTCTTGTCATAAATATGGAATATATGGCAATATGTGACAGAATTATCATTTGCAACAAAAGTTACTGATAAGATCCAAAAGATGAAAAAAAAATGATAAAATCAACTTTTGTTGTGTCATGAATACATGACCATTCATATGTCACAGTTCTGCAGGAAATGTCAACAACCATATTCTACACTAGGACAGGTGTGGGATATATTCTTCTTTAAATTTTAGTGAAAGATTTTTAGAGATGTTTAATCATATCTTCAGTAAGAATATATTGACCATATTCAGATTTTACAAAAGTCAGAGATCTGACACCCTGAGTATTATAATGCTAAGGAAAATCCTTCTCTAATCTTTTGTGTTTAACATCTCAACCTTGAATGGATGGTTTAAGTAGTGACTGTTTTGAAATTTGTTCTCATTTAAATTATTCCAGAACTTACATTAGTAGAGACATTTATTCTACTATATATCATGAAAATTGGTAAGGTTGTTATCAAAAATGCAAGTTTAACATTCAAGCAAATAGAAATAGAATGGAATGAAAAAATATTTAACAAGGCATGCAGACACATGTTATGCTGTTATGTGACGGGAATACCTTTGTTTTATTTAATCATGTCACCACTGACTATGCTATGTTAGGAAGCGAGTGTATTAGTGCATTGAATTAAGGTGATCTGTTACTGGTGTTATGTATCAGGTATACCACAGAGTCAGAAAATTTGCTGGTAGATTCATGTGATACAAAAAATTATTCTACATTAACAAAACTTTGATAAAATCAGAAAGAAATGTTTTTCCATCATTCGTGTGCAGGTTTGCCTTTTCTAGTTTCATCTGGTTTGACTCTATTTTTAAACAGGAAGGGTCAAAGCAAATCACTCGTGAAGTCGACTGCGGAGATCCAGAGGTCTGCAAGGTAAACAGTGATGTCATACCTTGGGTGTTAATGAATATTCATAGCATAATATTTAACATTAGAAATAGGAATTTGAATGATTCAATCGCTCTTGCTAATAGTAAGCTGGCTTTGGAGTCTTGTTTAATGCTTTGGATGGGCTAAGAACTTTTTTTAATATTTTTTTTAATGTTTATAATTTTTATATTTTTATACATTGTCAATTACCCTCCATTACCACAAATATTTTAGAGCTTTCACAAGCCATTGAGTAGGTTTGTGAATGATACTATAGAACATCAACTCTGTAAATTATGTCATTAAAACTGAGACATCTTGTAATTGCATTTTAATCCAAACTTACCTTTTATTAAACAATTTTAGGGATAAATCTGTTAAAATGTTTTTTTTTGACATTAAATGTGTTTTTAATGTAAAGTTTAGTTCACATCTCAAACACCATATACCATTCCTATCAAAGGTTACAGTTTCTTATATTGTTTTGTTCCAGTTTGTTGTCAGCCTGGCTGTATTTGAATTGGAGCTATGTAAACTACTACTAGAAGCTGTTTTAAATCAGTGACTACAGTTTTGTGATTTTGGAATTTTGTTCCTCTGAAATACTTCTTTAAGATTCTTCATCACCAATTTTCTGCTTTTTTTCTTTCAATTCTGTAACAGTGGCTTCTGAAGAAACTCAAATTTGCTCTTGAGGTCCATAACCAGAAAGACCAAGAAGATGCTAGCTGAATGAAATCGTGATGTGACTCTTGTAATAAGAGAATTAAAGTTGCTAAGCAGGGGCATGAGCATGTCAGAGAAAATGTGAACCATTATGTTATCCGTGTTCAATTGGACCCTGTCCCTGACAATGTGTAATAGATTTTCAACATGTGTAATGTTATCGCTGTAATTTGGAAATGATATCATGAAGAAAGTGGTGTTTGAACTTTTAAGAGAAGTCAGTAACATGGTTTACTGAATGGAATTTGATGCGGATATCTTTCTGCAAAGAGAAACTGCAAAATGAGTCTGCTACTTGAATCGGTGAAAGCCTGCATAACAAGTAAACAAAAGGATCTCTTAATTTATGAGTAGAGTGGAGATGTAACAAAAAAATGTTGGTAGAATGCTATTTTTCACTCCATCAAACAGGGATGTATTTGAACATTGGTAGTTTTGGAAGTAGTGTGAGCATACAACACAATAACATTGTTTTAGCATAAATTTATTTATGTATTGGTGGAGTGTATTATTGTTATCATGTGCATTTCTTTTCAAAACCAATATCAAATGATATTTTCCTCATCTTTTTTGTTCCTTTTTGATCTGTAATAGTCTGTTATTCCCTGTTTTGCACTTTATTTTATTTATTTTTGTTTATATGTGTTTGTGATGAAACAACACAACCCTCAATTTCTTTTCCTGTTAAATTGCAATGCTTCCATCATCCAGTGGAGAAAACAATATCTGGAATAGCTCCATTATAAGTATATGCTAGTAAATGGTTCTTAAATGCATTCTTATGAAAATATATCTGTAATGCATGTCAAATGTATCGATTGCAAAGATGCTGTTACATTGAAACCAGGTAAGTAGTAATTGGGTGGCAATGAATTTCCTGGAAACAATGTAACACTCATTGTTAATTGACCAAGACGGAATCCACTAGGAACAATGTAATACTCACTAGTAATTGAGTGTGAATGAATTCACTAGAAATAATGTAATACTCACTAGTAATTGGGTGTGAATGAATGCACTAGAAATAATATAATACTCACTAGTAATTGGGTGTGAATGAAGTCACTAGAAATAATGTAATACTCACTAGTAATTGAGTGTGAATGAAGTCACTAGAAATAATGTAATACTCACTAGTAATTCAGTAATAACATTAATTGGGAGCATGGAGAATCATAGTCACAGTAAAAGTCATGTGAGTGCATTCACATCAGACACTTATGTGTTCATATGCAATAATCATCACTCACGCTACGTGAATGGGTTCACTCATGGAGAAGCTGCATAACTTAATATTTCAAATGTTAGACATTTGAGGGTGAATCGTTTTCATCAGATTAAAATCAGATATTGTGTGATGTAATCAGTCACGTTCTGTTGAATCCATTTATGTCGTTTCGTTTTCAAAAAGTTGCTATGAACAGAAAGTGAAGCCATTTCATGTGGATAGGTTGATTCACATCAAAATGTGCTACTAAAATTCAGTACTTGTAGCAAGCAGTCACTTTATGTGAATGAATTCACATCAAAAGAAGCCCCTGATGCATGTGAATGTCTGATAAGTCATTTGATGTGAGTGAATTCATATGACGATTAGCTACTTACAGTGATTACATATATTTGATCAGTCACTTCATGTAAGTGAATTCACATCAGAAGAGGCTACTGACAAATGTTGATGATTGATCAGTCATATGATGTGAAAAAATCTGCTGCATCTGATCAGTCAATTCATTTGGGTGAGTTCTGATCAGCAAAATTCTAGTTATGGATGGAGACCCACCATTATTTTCATTCAGGTGACCTGGACTTACATGAATATAGTGGGTTCTATTGTATGTAGGGCTGGGGGGTCATATTGAATATATTGGGTCAATATAGGGGGTGTTAATTAGTCATTTTGTTAGCAACTTATCATTATCAGTGCAATGTTTTAAAGTGTGTGTATCTTTAAAAGGAGGTTATGGAAAGTAAACCAAGTAACTTTTTTCAATAAGATGGATTTATATGTACAGGATTGAATGATCGACAAAAAAAATATATATATATCATAGATGTAGAATAAATATCGTAATTTGTGGGTAGTTTTGTATTTAATACTCCTTTTTGTTTTCGTTTAGATTTTACGAAGTCAATATTGTCTAGCTTCATCATCTTCATTTTGCCCTTCTGCTCATATTTTACAAGAGTGATGGCGCCCTAGCAGAATTAAGTTTACAGTACTTGGAACAGTATTGATATTAGACTCTCATCAATCAGTTTACTTTGATGTAATAGTTTGTATGCTTTGATTTAAACACTCATAGCTTGACAGTGAAAAAAATTACCAAAAGAAGGAGGAGAGGCTCAGAAAATGTTGATGCTTTTCAACACATCCTTGATCTTGAGCTGGAGTAAATGCAGTGATACCAATGGGGTGCTTATTTAATGCTGTGGCTTCAAAAGTTCCTATTTGTGTCCAAAGCCAAAGTGTTGACATCAATTCTTTATTCGATAAATAAAGAGGTAATGACATTGCCATGGCAGACATTGTAATAGGCAAACTATCATGGCAAAGTGGTTATCACAGCTCTTCTGGTATATTAGCACTATATTACAATTTCTACATTTTTGCATCTAGCATTTTATTATACATCCGAACATTCAAAATATCACCTGTTTCATCTGTTTTCAAAAAAAATTTAATTTTCAAAACCTTCATTTATTCTGAAATGACAATGTTCCCAATGATTCTTGTTATATTACCTTTCAAAGTTCCAGCTCCTTTATTAAAGTGTATTCCTTTTGTTTCATATTTTATTTGTTAATTTCATTATTGTTTCAACAATAACTCCCATTCATCATTTTGTTAACTTGTTCTATTTCTTGAAATACTTTGATATCCTTTGTGCAAGATTTCACTTTTTTTAGCTTCCCATTGTTTCTTAATTTCACTTTTTATCTATCTCTTTTGTTTCGCTATCTTTCATTCCAGGTACTTAGTTTTTGTTAGATCAACATTTGTAGGTGGGGCATATCCCTTTAAGATCATATTTCCTGCTTACCATTTCAAAATTCTTCATTTTCTGGACAAATAACTGCAGAAGCTTTGCAATCTGAATTATTTGAATTGTTGAAGTTGTTTAACTTCATTAAGGAGTTCTCTCCATATTTGTTGGAATTGAAAGAAAAGTAGTTTAAATTTTACACATTTTTTTCCTGCTTTGTAATAGCAAAATAAAAACATAGTATGCAATGTCATGTGTTTAATATAATTTTGTATATAACAGCAGATTGAGGTATGGTGCAAACTAATATTAAACTAATTCTAATGTTAGATTAGTTTGAAGTTGAAGTAATTGTTTGTAGTTTCCAAACCCTAGTTTGTTTTGAACAATGAACTTACATTTGATTTTATGTGTCTGTATTTTCATTGACACAAAAGCTGTCTAGTGGGTCTGCTAACATAGCATCTCAACATACCCCCTTCACTTACACCTCCTCCTTAACATATCCTCCTCCTTGACATATCCCTCCCACTTACATACCCTTTCCCATTACCTATCTCTATGCCTCTTTAACCACTATGACTATTCCATTATTTTTATTTTACAAAAGCAACATTGTGCAGGTTTACAGAATGCTAGACTGGAATTATTGTTTACGCTATTGTAAGCACAATTCAACAAAGCCATGAAACTGTGGTTGCAGTACAGTTACAGTTTCCTTGTAATTTGTTTTTTTGATATTTTTTTTTAATCCTTCAATTTACTCACATTTTAAATTTTGTAACAGTGGTAATGTTTATTGACTGAGGCAAGCAACTCACCTGCTAGATGTAGTCAGATAGTTAGTGCAAGTGCAAGTTTTTTTTGTTTTGTTTTTTTCATGTCATTTTAATACCCATTATTCGTTCGGAATACTGCTGATTTTGTTAGGGCCGTAAATGGGGCTAAAGGGCAGGTTCAATCATTGGCTCTGTCAAAAATCAGACCAAACATGGAGTGTGACTGTACAGTGTATTTTCTGTGTGTTTCAACATATATGTAGCACCCTCTTATCACTCACCTTCCAGCTACCAGCCATGGCCTACAGCAGTTTGTGCTATGTACTCAGGTACAGATAAACATTGGCATATGTATGCATAAATAATTATGTTGATCACATTATAATTATGACATAAAAGTAAAATTGATTGGGGAATAATCATCCGTTTGTGTTATTACAGAAGTCATGCATATGTATGAAGCCATATGTACAGAGCCGTATTTCTGATTTAACATCATGCTTTTGAAGAATTGCGTGATCACCCAAAGAAGTGTATTTGCTCACATTCAGGCAATGAAGATTGGTTTGATAGTCATTTATTTGAATCTTGCATCTATGACATCTTAATGACCATGTATTTCATGAATATTCAACATCACTATATTACATTGATGTTTTATTCACTCATTACCATGATAACGCAAAACTTGCCATGAATGATTCATATTGCAATTGTCATTACAAATGATCAATATAGTTTGCTGCATGGCTTAAATATTTCTATCTGACTGTGAAGACTTTGTGTTCCAAGTAACATACAAGTAATAAACATTCCCACGAAATAATTACGAACCTTCACCAGTGGAGTTTTTAAACTTTTTCCTTTGTTGTATGTTTATGCAATATTTGTCTCTTATAGTGGTAATTAGTGAACCAACACATCAATTAAATATGCAGAATTTCTCAATCCTTATTACATCTCCAGATCGCAATTTTCTTACAGTTTGTCCTTCTTTCGAATCTCCTTGGTGGCCCAAACTGCAAGGCCAATTTGTGGCCCCAACTGCAACAATATTACCTGTGTATACGCTTCTTGTGTGTCACGAACTGATATGCAGGAATCTGTTTTGTTCTCCTCGATGGTATTAGGCAGTTACTTATTATTCATATTTTGCCAGAGAGTAAAGCTGTTTTCGAGAAGACATTGAAGGCAATTGTCAAACATTATAAAACACAATCAGAAGTTGAAAACATTGTCAACACAATATCTCAAAGCACGAGACAGTAAATTATGGTTACGTGTTACGTGAATGTGTTATATCAAGTAGAAGGAACCTGTTTTTGGAAGAGGTCAAAGGTGATCTGAGGTCACCAGATCAAACACTGAACATGTTTGTTAACACAATATTACAAGGTAGGAATAAGGCAAACTTTTGATACTTAGTATGTGACTGTTATATCAAAGGTCAAGGATCATCTGAGATCACCAGAGGTCAAAAAAGTCAAAACGTTTTTAGCGCTATATCTGAATTAAGGTAGGAGTCATGAAAACTTTCAATACGTAGCATGATAATGCATTACATTAAAGGCAGTAACTCATCACCCCAAGCTATGTTTTTGGCTTCCAGATTGCAAAATTTGTAACTGGTTCTACTCTTTGATTGACAGCAAGGTCGTAAGATGCAGAGTGGCTCATATTGCACAGTGTGCACACTGCACAGGTGATCCATCGTTTTGATTATACAAGTGGATGATTTTTAGACAGCCTGGCTACAGGAGGGACTAGACGTAAGTGGTTGGGAGAATTGGGACTGTCTGGGTTGATGGGTTTTTGTCTTCAAGTAGAATAACCCTATTGTTTGGCTGGAAGGTCACCAGAGGTCAGACTCTGAAAGGCTTTCTAACGTATATTTCAAGATAGGAATCATGAAAACTCTTGATACTTAGTACGTTGAATGTGTTATATCAAGTGAAAGAGCCCTATTGTTTTTTTGCGGAGGTCAAGGAATACAAACTGGTCAACTACGACCCACACATGCCCTCAGGAGCAGTGCGTTGGCATGTGCAGGGTGTTTTGCCGACAAGGTTTCCGTCCTAGTGCTGAGTTTGCTTACATTTTGGTTTGCATTATAAGATCTCAAGAAAACGTTTATGAAGAATTTTGTTTTTACCGGTCATGGTTTCTTTCACCAGAAATCACATTCAGTTTTATGTGGTTCGAACAGTGTGTGATCTTAAGAAAAGTCCCTTAAGTTTTTACATGATCATCGGCAAACTTCGGGAAAGTAGCAGGACTGTTTCTCCACTGACAGTACTGAAGTTTGGATGTTGACCAGACCTACACTATCTGCGTGAAGTCATAAAAGACGTATATACACAGTATAAAGTATATTTCTATTTGAGGGCACCCCATTACCTCACCGACTCTCCAAGTCTTTGGCGTATCATTGTCACGACCCAGGGGCTAATTACTCACTTCCACTACCGTTGGCCTATACAGACAGATATTCCAACAATTTCTGGCACTTTTCCATCTAAATACATCATAGTAAAACACGAACTACTAAATCTCATGCGCCGTTTCATTACTTCACAAATCATTTTGTAAGCACAATTATTTCTAGTTAAAGGGAAAGTGAGGTTACCCAAACTGAATTAGTATACCCCTTCCTTGTCATTCATGAATTGCTCATTTTAATTTTTGTTGTTGTTGAAGTGCTTAATTTTGCAGCATATCACCTTGCCCATGGAACAATGATACTCAGTGACATCATGAAAAACACTTACATAGCCTTACTTAAGGCCGATCATGCCCGCAGCCTACGATGAACACTGGCATTAGGAGAACAGTGACCTAGCCAGTGGGGGAGGTGCCCCCACTGAAAAATTTTACAGGGAATTTGAGAAATTTGGAGAAATAATATTCCCTTTCAAATTTCTCAAAATTTTAAGTAGGATAAGAAATTGTGAGGCATGTACATGCATAATTCATATTTTAACAAATATGTTTCCGTCATTTTGCGTGTTACTGACCGTCATGTATGAAGCCTCCCAGAGTCACGTTCCCCAGAAATGCCCCCCCCCCCCCCTTGCTAGTATAGCAGGTCGAAATTGAATGAGCTGGTGCTATATGATAAGTGCACACTGTAGTACAGAGCAATGCAGTGCATTGGCACCTTACAGTTTAGTGGGTGGAACTATACAACCATGGAACTAGTACAATTAACGCTGGCAGGCACTTTTTGTGACCTTAACTAAAAAAAAACGAAGTAAGCCAAAAACTACATGTAGGTCATGGAAGATGTTGATTGCATGCTTCAACAGGAATACTAGTTCAACATCACTCAGGTAAGTTGTCCGAAGCAATCTACCGGCATGAAGAAATTAGAATCTGAATTAGGCATACTAGGATAAGGTCTACTGATGAATATTTCACCTGCAGTGCAACGCGAAATGAAAACGAAACCTAAAATCATTGCTAAAAAACAGGAATTCCTGGAAATACATCACTCATTTCAAATCTAGCAACAAATATATATAGCACCATTTTGCATCTAGTCCACCGTACAAAATCAAATGTTTTCCATACAGGCTCAAGACAGTGACATACGCCGGGGGGAGAGGGAGTGTGGGCATTTCCAACCCACATTACCCAGCCGAAAGAAAAAAAAATGAATGGAAAAAAAAAAGAAGCAAAATGTCCCCATGCATGAGGTCTTGGATCAGTCCGTCGGTAAATCTCACTTGGTATCTATCATGTTAACTGCGACTTTAAATTTTAAATTAAAAACTGTGGTTTGCTACGCTGCGCGCATTATCATATCAACAACATTTATTATTACCAATACATGGTAGTTTTTATTGGGTTATTTTCTGATCATTTTCCATTTGTTCATTTTTGTTATTGAGGTGATTTATTTATTGCAAGTGAAAGCGCAAGATAGAAACTGGTTATATTTTACTTGCAAGCATGTCTGAGAGGTCTCGATTTCTCGAAATTTTCTGCACCCCCCCCCCCCCGCTTCCCTTACGTAGTCTTCAGGAAAAATGTCAATCCACATACTCAAATGTAGAAACCCCCTCCCCTTCCAGAAAATCACGTTTGTGCCCGCTGAGCTCACCCGAGCGTATATCCCAATCCACGTCACACTCATGCACTGCAGGAGAATATTATTAAAATAAATCGTGTCTTGTTAAATGTGGAAAAGTATAGAAGAAAAACATAGCAGCAGCTTGTCGGTAGAGAAAAAATAACTTACATCAAAAGTTGGTATGTTATATTGACTATCGGGTGGCAACTTGCCAAGACCTTGTCACACCCATCTTTGGGCAGTTGTGTTAGTCCCTAAATCTATGGCTAGGCTCTGACTAACTAAGGTATATAGCGCCCTCGTTTCTACACCCAATTTCGCCATATTGTTTCTAGCTATTGCCAACTTCCGTGTGATCTAACGTTACGGTACGGTATTGGGCCAGCCACCAACTTGACTATACAAAACATAAGCACGTTCCAAGGAATATACTCAATAACAAATGGATTAACATTTCAGCCCTGCTCTTGTAAGTTGAGGTGAATTCTACATTTTATGCTTCTGATGCTTTTCCTTATCTTGCGTCAGGTGCCGTAAAAGAAGGTATTACTGGCCCTAGCCTATGTGAAATTATCCCCTGCGAGCCTAAAGTGTGAATTTTACATTGCGTTTCATTTCTACTATAGAGAAGTGTAACTGTACCGTACTGTACTGTACATTACTAACTGTGGCTACGTATAAGTTGCATTGGTGAGCGTTCTTCTCTACGTGTGTACAGTATTTAAATACAGAGATTTGGCTAGAGCCTAACTTGTACAGGTAGTCTACCTAAGACCTAATGTTATAGTATACCTTGGAATGCACTAGGACCTATGCATTCACGTTCGCGCAATACGCACATATCACGATCAGTCAATATCAATACTTTTGCTGCAAACTTGGTTTCTTGTTCCAAGTTTTAGGCTACTAATGTTAAACCTACAGACTGTAGTCTGGGAGTGGTACCACATCCATGAGTGACAGCCTTGAAATTATGGGATGGAAAGTAACATACAAAATCAAAGTTGAAGTAAGTTATACATGTTTATTTTTTCTCATTTCAGTGAACTTTGTCAATGTTTAGTTAGCAATTTGTGTCAATAGGCCTACTACAGTATCAATTCAATTTTCAATTCAATTTATTCCAGCAATGAACAATACATTACAGGGGTATGCAATGACATACTGTAGGCCTAACTGTTACACAATAGAATAGTGTTAAAAGTTTATTGATATCATTGCATGAAAAAGGCTAGGCCTAGCCAAGGACCTGACTATTGGTAATGGTAGCCTACTGTACATGTCAGTAGAAATTATTCCTTGTTAATATGTTGAATTGTTGATGTCTCGAAATATGATCTGACAAGCGTATAGTGTAATGGGGTGACCATCTAAGACGCTATTAAGGAAATAAATCATTCCAAGTTTGTGACAGTTACACCTACAAAAGTCGGAACATTTTCTTATGTATCAGTATTGTCTCAAATGAATATGCATTCATCACAAGGAAAAAGTGTGTGCCCCGAAGGTGAAATTATCCCACCTTCTTTACAACAATTCAGGCGTAATGAACTTTCCCCAATGTGCCTGTCGAGTGCGCCTGCCTTTGATCTAGTAGGGCAACCACAAAAAATGGTGAAGCTTCTTTATTTCAATCTGCCTAACATAAGCTTTCATAATTTGTGATTTATGAATGTTAGGCTAGCGGCATGTTCGACGGGCCCGCGCAGTCGATGGCTACCTCATAATATACTATAGGCTGACCTCAAAAATTCGTAACATACTAACATTAATAACTAGGTGAAGGCAAAAGGTGTTTGAACATTGTTTAATTCAGTAATATTATTTAGCAACCATTTTCTGACCGCAAGTGATTCAACTAGCATGTAAGAGTTAATATCAAATGCATTACTACATTTGTTTACACCATGTTTAACCTAGCCCACTATAATTGTAAGTTGTGTTCCCAAAGTCTTCAATTTGAGCTGTTATGTATTTTATCTCCTTAATTTCCTTTCTGAGGGCAGTGTTTCTCCCCAAAATATCACAGACTAAAAGCAATATTTTTTTTAGGTTCAGAAACAGTGTTCGTCCTGTGGAATTGAACCTGGGAGAGAAATATCCCTCAAAAAAACAAATTTGGGAGGGATTTTCAAAATCAAGGATAGAGTGGTCATTTGATCAGATTCTATTGCAATTCATTGTGTGCATTCATAATTGTAGCTACAACCTCATCTGTTGAAAAGTATGAATAATTTTCCCACGTAAAGATTTATCTTTGTATGGGATTCAGGAAACGAAAGTGAGATTCACGCAATCCCACACCTTAGCCTGAATACATGTTGGCATCATACCACAGGACTTAATTCCAGTTGCAAGGACCAAGGAGGCTTTATTTGAGAAGTGACTCAGATACATACATCCAGCTTGAGTGTATAGTATTGAGAAAGTAGGCCTTCTATAGTATCAATGTCCTCTGTTTGTCAGTCTGGAGTTACAGTCCCGGTGATAAAAACAAATTTTACCCCATAATCCATGATGTGCAGTAATCCTGTTTCCTGAGCCTCCAGTCTGCAGTCCTGGTGATTAAGACAATTGATTGTGATGACCAGTTACTGAGCACTGTACTGTGTAGGCATACTTTTGCAGGTTAGCTGACTGTGATCGTGCCACCAGATCTTGGAGGTAAAAGTTTTCGTGCAGCATAAATTCTACAGTTGCACAGAGACAAAGGCTACTGTACAGCAGCTGTTAATGCCAATCTAACATTGGTTGAGAGTAGGGACACATTAGAGTGTTGAAGTCCGGTCAAGACCTACGGATCCATATAACCTCTACAGACCTAATGCGGCCTAACATAGTCACATGCTGGAGTTGTGGTTGCCATGACTGTGTCTCAGTAAACTTTGATTTATTTCTGAGGTAGGCTTCTACCAAAGAGTGATCAAAGAGAATGATTTGAATTTTTTGAATGACTTTATAAAAGTCCTTAAGTAAGTCGCTTTGAGAGTCTACTATCGATGCTGGGACCTCTTTGGGGAACATTCAATCCAAAAGGAGTTTTCCATGGATCCTGCTGTATCTAGTGCCCATGTTTAATCCCACTTAGTACTGTACAACTGCAATATTTGCAAAGTCTGTAAATTTGACTCAACTGCAACAGTACATTATTTTTAAAACTTTCCTAGAGCCATGGTCCAGTATGCTGTCGTTGACTTGAAAAAGTAAAGCAGATCACTTTAGGTGCCTACTGTAGCTGTGGTATGTACAGTTTACAGTTACAGCCCCTATACTGTATGTTGTAATTGCATTGCAGATCAGTAAACTCTCCCAGACCTGTATTGTATGGTAAGCTGCAATTATAGCTCACTGTAGCATACGGTACAGTACATGTTAAGGTATTGTAGTATCTAGAGCTACATTACTGTAATACTCAGGAAGTTTAATGTAGTATAACTGTCAGGAGTTGAAGATGTTCAAAGTATCTCAGATTGATTTGAGTGCTCACTTACCTTATCTCTTTCATTTGGACACTGTTACAAAACAAAGCAATTCTAATCAATCTATATACCGTATGGTACAGTACTTAACGTTGTAATGTTATGCTCAGAACCAGTAGCACAGTGTTTCATAGGAAGCCATTACAGTGTTACTGTAGACCATAAAGCAGACCTAGTAGCACTAATTGTCGGAATTCAAATCGCACAGTATAAGTCTGACTGGAGAAACTCACTTATTTGGAAAATACCCAGTGTGATATAGGCCAATAGGTTCTATACATGAAATGCAATACTCAGTACAGTAACATTGCTCTGGCAAACTGTTTTGTAGAGGAGTCACCTTAGAATTTTGGGTGTGTATGATCTTGAGGATTTTAGAAGGTTAAAACCTCACAGGTGTATTTTAACGACAACTGAAGGGGGCTTTTTAAATGAAAAAGAATAATTTCCCACTGCAGGCACTTCAAACACCATGTCAATACTGCATCTTGTTCCTACTGTGCAGGTACAGCAACTCAGTATTAGCTGTTTGAAGGAATAGAGCTATTGCCAAGAAAGGTTTCCAGTTGCCTCACAGTTACCAAAATAACATTTAAGTGGCCACTTATTGCAAGAAGTCCATGTTTCCTTTGAAATTGAAGTTCTCATTAAACCTTGAGATTTGATACTTAGTAAAAATTTAGATTGGTTAGGGAAGTAGATTTTTAATTTTGTTGAAATTACGGTCACATTTCTTAAAGTATTGTAATCTTTTTTGCAAAACAGTCAATATTATGTAGAATACCAAAGGATATTCACATATTTGAGTTGTGCAGACTGTAGGTAATATCACAAGTTTCCCATTGTGCAATTTTGAAAGAAATATACGGAACATACTAAATTGTTTTTAACCAATAAAGAGACAAATTTATTCCTTATTTTCAGTTGTCCTATTTCCTTCATTGGCCAATCCCTTTAAACTTTTTACTTTCTTTAACTAAAGTTGGTGTGAAGGCACTTCATGATCAGATGTTTAGTGTACATGTGAGATATAGTACAAACTGTCAAGTGAAACAAATGTACAATTAGCCGTTTTGTTAACAATGTTTGGTGACAAGAATATGAATTTAAGGCTTCAAAAATCGTGTGTCAAAGTAAAACTGCCAAGTTGACAAAATGCCAGTGGTTCTAACAAGTCTGCTTTTGTGCTGTCTTCAAGGTCTTCAAGTTTTTAGGTTATGAACATGCAGAGTGAGCTTGTTAAAGCAGAACATGTTAACCATAAAGACATGAACAGCTTTGAATTGTGAGTTCATGTAACTTGACCATTAAAGTAAATCTGCGGGATAAACATAAAAGTGGGAGGTGTCGTTCTCTCAGTATTTTTGTTGGTGAAAGTGAAAATGAAATGAGATTCAAATCAAACATTCACTTCCTTTCATTCTGGGGAAAGTTGTTTGAAGTAGCCAGTCATGAGGAAAATGATGTACTGTGTGACACACTCCAAATGCTGAACATGGTGTGCAGTGTGCATTAAACAGATTTCAATTGGGAATGTACAGGCCTCTTTTAAAGTTATGAAGTTATTTTTCTCAAGTGTTGATGCAGTACCGCACAGAGTACAGTAAGGTACTGTATATTACAGTTTCAGAGAATGAAATTACCCACACTTCTAAAATCAACATAATTATGCCATTAAAACCAACATTAAGGCATGTAATGAAAGGAAAAAATTTTCCAAGCCCTCTTTCTTTTTAAAGCTCTGACTTTGTTTTTATACATGAATGGACTGTTTATTGATACCATAGGGTGAGAATGCATCAGGGTGTTACAGTATGCTCATTAAGTGTACGACAGTACGACTACAGTCCACTGTCACTTATTGTATGTATGGTACATTACAGTACTGTATGTACAGTAGAGCAGACTCAGGGTCAAGTAACAATCCAGGCCCGTATGCAGCTTTTTCAGTGGGGGGGTTCGATTTTACCACAAGTGGAACATTTTACCCCACAATTATGACCAACAAATTAAAACTCATTGTATATGTTCCTATAAACATAGGCCTACTATCATAGGCTGAGTGGAACTTCAGATCTTGTGGGGGGGTTTGTCTGAACCCCCTGAACCCCCCTGGATACAGGCCTGCAATCAATTGCCTTTGTTCTGTAGTTATTCTGTCCCAGTTCCCTGAAGTTACTCGCATCGTCTTTGTCACAACCATGGCACCTCATGAAATCATCAATCATTCAAGCATTGCAGTACAGCACTTCACCAATTACGGTCATCTCACTTGATGGTACAGTACTACAGTACTTCTTAATTCTGTCACCCAAAGGTCAGATGGATGGTTAAGACTTCAATGCTTTAAAATACTCTTTTCTATCTCAATCATCAACAGTTAACTTCCTTAAAATGTTTTGATTTTTGTAAGAAAAGCTAACAGTATTCACTCCTGTCAATAATCTTTATGTAATCTATATATGTAACATAATCTTTTTTAATTCCTAAATTGCAATCTCAGAGAATGAATGCAGTGCCCTCTGTGTGCAGGACCCTTGAAATGACGGTTTTACGGTACATGCTTCGCATGATGCCGCCTTTCTACTTAATCAACTTTAAAACCATTAAAATGTGACGTGCTATACTTCATGTTGTTTGTTTTGTAATGTGAGTCACATATATGTATGATATTAAATTGCTCTTTGCATACATACAGTAATCAAAGGGATTTCATTAGGAGTAAAATGTATACATGCCTGTTAAGCTTGTGCACAATACATCAACAACAATTGTGTACAAGCAAAAACAAACCCACAGGGAAATTATAATATTCTCAAGTCATTACTGTAGTTTCCTATTTCCTTTTTATAATTTTTGTAGGTGAACATTTCATTTGTAAAGATACAGGTGAAGATCAATAATTGATGTCTTTGTTTGTGTAAGTTGTTTATAGTATACCAAGATAGAGCAAAAAAAAATAAACACTATTCCCCCATAGTTTTGAATGAATAGGGGCTGACTGTGATTTCTTTCATATTCGTCAACTGCGCAGTGGGAATTTACAATAAATAAAACCTGGTTTTTTAAGAATTACAGTATGGCAAAAATTTGCAAAAGTGTTTTTTTTTACCCCCCCCCCCCAAAATGTCCTTGATCAGGGTAAAAATTTCTTTGAAAGAAAAACAATGTCACTTTAATGGTAATTATGATGAAAGAATTCTTTGAACACTAATATTTAGCTATTCAACTACTTTGTTCATGTCTTTATCCGAGCAAAAGTGTCAATGATGTACTGTTTCTTCAGAATTCAGTGCTAAGCTTGGAAATATGATCACATCAGCAGTGGTTCATGGCATATACTGTCAGGCCACAGTGTGTTGCTATAGGCAGGAATTATGTCATGTTGGGACACTATGTATAACATTAGGCCCTGTTTGTTTTCTCCTTTTCCATACCCATTTTTTTTTGGTAAAAACAAAATAAGTTGGCCCATAGAGAACTTAAGGGGAAAAGTTGGGATAATTGAACTACTAATGGATTAATTTGTCTTTGGTTATTGCACTACTGTATATTATAAGTCAAACTCAATATTGAACATTACTTGGTTAGCTTAGATAGCCTGCACAGCTCCATGTAACTTTGAACATGTATGAGTGGAGTGTAACTTGCTACTCTTCATTGGAGAGAAGTATCTTCAACACATTACAGTAGTATTGAAGAGCCTTGTGCATCTTAAAAGTATTTAAGTAATCGTTTTTCCATGTATACTCTACTACTGTGCTGTTGATTATGTCCTTCACAAATGTTATTTGTTCATTTTCCTTTAAGTTGTACTGTACAGTACATGGTTAAACAAAAAATGGACAATAACCACAGATTGATGTTTCATAGAAGAGAGAGGGTAAAATGACTGATGTGGGTGGAAGAACAGCATTATAGGGAGTACAGTAGGCGGGAGAACTGTGTGGGTAGATAGGGTGTTGGCTGGTGGGGAGAACTACCGAAACAATGTGCCATAGTACAGTATGTGGGAGGATCCTGCTTAGTACTACATAGTATCTGTTCCTAAAGTACTTCCTTGACAAGCAATGTGATCAGTCTGATGCAAGTACTGTATGTACTAGCCAGTCTTAACAGTGCTGTTCATTAATTTGTTTGATGCATTCACCAAACTCACCTGATTCCTTTAAGCACAAACAATTGGAGATCTTGTTGGTACATTTCAATGACCTTCAATCAATGAAGCCTACAATATTCTGAGTGCCCCGAAGATGCCTTTCATGTTAAGCTGAGCTCACAACCAGGCAGGTCATTCTGACCCTTTAGCTCAGTTGTTAAGTTTGAATTAAATTTTAACACCCACTTTCATTGAATTGAGCAGAGTTTAGAACTTTAGATTGGTGTTTCGTTTCCAAGTTCTCTCGCCTATTAATTCCATTTGTACTTGAGTTGCAATTAAAATAAACCTGCTTAGCATCTAGTACAGTACTGTACAAGATACATTAGCTAGTTGACTGTAGCATTTGAGGCATTTTGTGTGTGTACCATGTATTTTAGGTTTCTCACATGTCTCCTGTTAAATTAGCATTAATTGCAACATGTACTCATCTGAACTTACTTGAATAAAGAGCCACTGAACCTAAGATTTCAGATGTAATCATCATAGTGAAGAATTTTCACAACTTAATTCACAACAAGGTGAATGTGGCCAAATTATAATGAGGTGGTTTAATATATCTATTGATGTATGGTAAAATGGTGTTGCTAAAAGTGACATTGCAGAATTACATGCAGTAATCAAACCTTTTTCAAAAGGGAGGAGACCCCCCTAGGACTCTATTCATATGCCTAAAATGTCTGTCAGGTTGGGAAGTCTGGTAAAGGGACTTGTGGAAACTGGAAGAATTGAAACGTTTAGTCTTCACCACGAAGGTGACTTAAAATTTTGGATTACTTGATAATGTACTGGTAGTGATACAGTATATATGATACAGTATACATGATATCATCACATTAGCACAGTAGTTGATGTTGGGTAATTAATAACGGAGGTAACTACATACAGTACATACTGAGAATGAGCTGTGTGAAACTTTGGTCATGAAAAAAAGAAACTGATCAGTTGATATGATGTCGGTGGAATTTAATTACCAAATTTAGACTTTTTATTGGTCATTTAGTAGCAATCATTGAAGATGATGTGTTCAAGTGGAATTTTGTCACGAAATTGAAACAGGAGTCCCCAGTATCATACTCCAGTGACTTGATTTGGAGTACTTTATAGTATCACTGTAACATGTACTACATAGGCTCTGCAATCAATCCACTGTAGTCTTAAACACAGTAGTTGGTAATTTTAACTTGATATGCAGGTAATTTAGCAACAGATACATGCAATTTGCAATAGATATTTAATACTAAGTTTGGTTTAATAAGAATAGCAGGGACTTGATTTGATACTGTCAGGTTACCTTCAGGTGATATCAATAACTGCAAGCTATTACTGGACAACAGTGGATGTAAATGCAAGAAGATCTATTTACTTACTTGTCACCATTCAACTACTGCACCATGCTTTACCATACACACTGTATTACTATATCCTATGTAGTAATATCAAATGAAAACAGTCCAGAGCCAAGCTAACAATCAAAAAGTGGCCATAAAAATTTTGACATTAAATGGTAAAAGACTTTGCAAAGAACTATTAGGTGAAATGCCAGAATGAAGTCATTCAACTTCCATTTTAAAGCAACTGTTTACAGTACAGGTGCAGGCGGATTGACTTACTTAGTTACTTATATCTTTTTGTCTTTCATTTTTGATTGCTTACGGAAAGGTAGGCAAGGAATCTTTGTGATGATGATTCCTTGTATATGCATGTGTGCGTATGTTTGTGAGGGTGTATGTATGTGAAGCAGAATCTCATGAACGCTCTAGCTTTTGAAGGGGAAGTGCATGGTGGGTCAAAGTTTGTGTGTTGATGGAACATCTCAGCCAGGATTGTTTTTGATGTGTGTCTGTAACCTTCAAAATCCTCACAACCTTATCCATCAACTCAATGAGCCCCTATAAATTACATTACATACTTACATACTGTTGTTACTACAGTATATTTCAACTTGGAAAAGAAATAAGGCAGTTATATTAGCGGCAAGGAATCACTAAGGCTCTTGGCTTTCTTGTTAGTTGCTGTTTTAAGGAATTTACAGTACCTATTAATGATACTGTTTACAGTGCAGAGTTCTCCGGAAATGACGATGTGAAAAAAAAAATATTTGGTTTAGAGATAATTTTTCATAAGCAAATGTTAAACATACCGTAACACAGAATGCAGTTACAATACAGTACATCTCAGAATATGCCATCAGCTTTTGAATCACCTGGTTAAGATGTAAACAGTGCAATACATATTGTTCAGTCGGATTGCACGGTGTGATGCCGTTTGATTTACTGAGGGGAGAAAGAAAAATATAAAGAAGAGATGTCATAGTATAGCTCAGTATCTAAGGCAAGAAACTTCCCGAAGAAGAAATTGCTGTCGTTGAAAACTAAGCTGTGAAGCCACCTGCAGAGTTACAGTAGGTCACAACCCAGTTGCATGCCTGACGGGGCTCAGTGAAAATTGACTATGTGTGTACTGTAAGCTAGATTACAAAAACAGCAATTAACTTTGAAATCAGAAAACTTAATGGGGAAATAGGGCATTTGTTTTACAGAAGGAAATAATATTCTTAAAACCAGTATTTGTGAAGCAGAGAATGATAGATTACTCACAAACAAGGGATGATGGTGGCTTTTTTTTTCGAAAAATAAGTTTCCTATAGATAGAAATTCAGTTATTTGTTGCTCAAGAATAATTTGTTCATCCAAACTTTCAATAATTCAAACGATGCATCTTCTTGTATGCTGAATTTATCATCATCATCATCATCATCATCATCATCATCATCATCATCATCATCATCAGCGTTATCATCATTGTTTATCAATCGTCACAGTTATCATCACCCCCTTCATCGTCAGCTTTTAGTGATAACATGACAGCAGAGGTGATCATAAAACTACAAAGCATGAATCACAATAGTATCCCCACTTGTGTAGGAAAATGAACTGAACAGCTCTATCTCCTCACTCAACTACTCCACACAACTGCTTGTACATACTTCATTTCTACTACAGTAGCTGGTAATTATTAAAGGCTGTAATGCATCACCCCAGACAGTTTAAATTCTCCCAACCACATACCTCTAGTCCCTCCCTCAGCCTGTCTTACACTCCTCCACATGCGTAATCAAAACAATGGATCCCTGTGTGCGCTTTGTAATACCAGCCGCTCTGCATCTTTTGAATTTGCTGGCAATCTAAGAGTACTGTAACTTAGAACCAGTTGAGAATTTTCCTTTCAGGGAGGTAAAAATATAGCTTAGGGTGATGCAATACAGCCTTTAACACATCTCATAACTGGAAGCCATCCCGAATTCATCCTACCACCCATTTATAAGTTTCAGTGTCTGGGGTACTGTATAACACTCACCTTGTATCCAAGTCACTTGGTATTTTATCAGCAGTCCTAAAGCTGGTACATATGAGTTGAAAGTTTGTCATATTTTGCCACTGAAAGTGAAGTATGATATAGCCACTACAAAAGAACATTGTCTAAGCCACATTTTTACATACATGAATATTCATATCCTTTCCCATTGGTCTGTTTGATTTCAAGTAACAGTGATTGATGGCTAGGCTCTCTTGAAGAGTCTGAATTTTGTAGAGCCAATAAAAATGTTGAGGCAACTTCCATATTCAAATATCTGAAAGGTGAGTTCATAGTTCTCTTTCAGACTTTGTGGCAGGTGATGTTGTGTCAATTTGCAAATTTTTTTGTTTATGTACATTGACAAAATACCAGCACAAACCTCTCTTATAATTTTATGCAAATGTGGGAATTACTTGTAAAAAAGATAGACATGCTGTTTTTGTAACCTTCTGTGAATCCAGAGCACTTTGCATTCAACGCATGTACGTAGATAGTGCATATACTGTACATTGGCATATATGTAGAGTCAATGGTACATGTTGTTGAATGTAGTGTCAATACATATCATGTATACTAACCACCTACAGCTGTTAACCCAAACACACTATACATATACTGTACACCAGAGTTTGCATCACAGCGATCAAAGACCTTCAGCAAAGTTGACCTGTACATGGTAAGGAAATACAAACAGGAAGAACAAACTACAACAAGAATATTTCAAACTCCACTTTCATCCATTCACACTAACCAGGGAGTTGCCACGGACCTGCGCTACATGTAATGACTACATGTAGTGACTGATGTAATATTCTGCAGTTTGCTAATACAGTTCAGGTCCATGAAATGTCTCGCTAGATACACGTCAGGGTGATCATTGAACTAAATTTGTGATAGGGACTCAGGGAGTTCTTTCATCACAAGATTCTGATTACTCAGGGCGCTGCTCATGGGCTTCCCATTGTCATTTGGTGGCACCAGCTTTAGTTTTAAAAAGTTCTGGAATAATTAGAGGATTGTCTCTTCTGAGTACCAACATGCAATAGTTTATAAATTTATGCATTGATTAATTACTCTAGAAATCAGCTCATTTTGATCAGATTAGTTCCTCACTCCTGACAAGAGTGAACTATTCAAATAAAAGGAGACACTGAGAGAGTTTGATCATCAAAAGATAATGAATAATGTTCTACAGTCACAGACATGTCTTGCTCCATCTGATCATTAAGTATCAATCAGGTATATTAATAATCTGTCCTTTCGTACCTTAAGTTGTGTAGTTTAATTAATACAACTGCAGACAGAAAAGTTGTTTAAAAGTACCTGGTCTGGTTTTGCACGGCTGTATGCACTGTAGCACAACAGCAGTGCATAAAGAAGGTACAACATTAAATACTGTACATGCACAATATAACCCACACATACATTGTTTCACAGGTGGTAATCAACTTCATTTGTCTTTGCATGTACTGTGTTTGCACTCTCCTGGCAATGTTCAGCTTATAGTACTAAATTACATTTTATGACATGATCCATGTTTTTACTAGTAGTAGTCGACACTGTTAATTGAGCAGCAGATAGTACGACAATTTAACAATATACATGTATGTTTGCGGCATTAGAAATGGAAGTACCGTCTGCTGGTCATGGATGATAAACTCACCTCTGTGTTATTGTTTGTTGATGCTATCATAGTATGACTCATCTGGCTTCATACAGTAGCACCAGTGGCTGATGGGAATTAAAGGAAAGAAAAATTGCATTGGCCTCAAAAGGGCAATATACATTACAATAAACGAGGTCTAACATCAACAAAGAACTTAAATTAAGCACAGTCTTGGTACAGTATCGTTAAACAGTTGCTCGATGTTTAAGTTCTGGTCTTGGTTGGTTGCCGGCTGGCTTTCAGCACTATTCCATAAAAAAGTTGAGAAAAAGGACAATGTCTTCTCTTTTCTCTTCATTTTATAGCTGTGGGTAGTTGTATGTAAGATTATCATTATAGACTAAACTGTTTCAGTTGTTCTGGTGTTAATGCTCCTAAAAGTTAACCAGTTTTCCTTGTTGGAAGAGGTTCAATTTTCATTTGGTGTCTGTTTTCGGAGATGATGCCCAGAAATTGGCATAGCGAAGCTAAAAGCCTTGAAGCAGTCTCAAAGATAAACAGTAAATCTTGATACCGAAAATGTCAACAGCATATGAAATGCTTTTGTCCTTCAAGTCTGTGCGATGCTCACCTGTTCAGTATGTGTGTCACAGCACTTTCATTGACAGAACTGAAAGAACTGATTTGAAAACAAGACAACGTACAGTAGGGTATTAGTTTCAGTCACACCACACTATCACTTTAGATGGTAGAATAAAAAGGTATTTTAAGAAAGCACGTACAGTCACGTCATTCTTATTATTAACTAAATCACTGAAAACATGTATTAGAAATGTCCAAAATCCTGAAAAAAAGCTTTCTCCTTTTTTGCTCTTTTATGATAAAATAAAAAATCATCACAGTAAAGCACAATCATCAGTGATTTATGACAGTTCAGTTTTTTTGGCTGATATCTGCATTTTCCAAGAGCTGCTGTCCATTTCACTTTTGTGATGGGCTCATACAAATACTTCGCTTGTTGCATTCATTTCTTTCTGCACAAGATGTTGCTGCCAGCTTCCTGTCTGTTTCTATTGGTTCTGTTTGTGTGGCTATGTACCGAGCCTTGCCTCTCCAGCTTTCACAGTGTGAGGCCACTGCTTTGCTACTCTTAGCAGTTTTTCTCAATTTTTCTTCAGCCCCCTGAATCCTGCAATGTCAGATCTCCGACTATATACTGCATGGTACAAAATCTGAGTTGAAAGCATTTCAGTACTTGGTCTGAACTTCTGGCCTCTGAATTACTCTTCTTTCACATTTGTATGAGATTTTGTGTAGTATTTGATTGTCTTTTTACAGTACTTGATTGTCTTGCTACAGTATTTGATTGTCTTGGTAGGGTATATGATTTTCTTGGTACTATATGGTATTTGATTGTCTTGGTAGGGTATTTGACTGTCTTGGTATGGTATTTGATTGTCTTGGTACGTTATTTGATTGTCTTGGTACGGTATTTGATTGTCTTGATATGGTATTTGATTGTCTTGGTACTGTATTTGATTTTCTGGGAAGGTATTTGATTGTCTGGTACGGTATTTGATTGTCTTGATACAGTATTTGATTGTCTTGGTACTGTATTTGATTGTCTTGATATGGTATTTGATTGTCTTGGTACTGTATTTGATTTTCTGGGAAGGTATTTGATTGTCTGGTACGGTATTTGATTGTCTTGATACAGTATTTGATTGTCTTGGTACTGTATTTGATTGTCTGGTGCGGTATTTGATTGTCTTGATACGGTATTTGATTGTCTTGATACGGTAGTTGATTGTCTTGGTACGGTATTTGATTGTCTGGTACGGTATTTGATTGTCTTGGTACTGTATTTGATTGTCTTGGTGCAGTATTTGATTGGCTTGCTACTGTATTTGATTGGCTTGCTACTGTATTTGACTTGCTTCATCTGATTATTACAAATCTTTCTCATCATAAGTTGTCCTATCGAGGAGAATTCAGACTGTATCAGGGATATCTAGTATTGAATATGATCTCTGAAGTTCAGATCAGAGAGCTGGTAGAGTACATGCAGTACAAACAAGTGCACTTTAGTGAAAAAGACAGTTTTGTGGTCTTAAATGTTAATAAGATTTTCAGTAACCTTTTGTTGGAAAGTGTAAAACTGTCATACTTGATGAAGATACTTTTGTGAGAGATACCATCAGAAACAAGTACTGATTCCTTCTTTGATGTCAATAGCAAACAAAATGTGAGATAAAGTAGTGATGTATTCCTCTGTCTGTCTGTCTGTCTGTCTGTCTGTCTGTCTGTCTGTCTGTCTGTCTGGTGCATCTTGCCTGTTTGAAATGTTTGTTTGTTTTTGTATGTGACTTTTTCAAGTACTCCCAACAGGAATGTCAAACCAATATATTGTCATAACTCTGTGGTACTCTGTGACACCATCATATAATAATATCAACCGGCTGTCTGACTCACTGAACTTAACCTACTACTGCTGACTGTAATACAGTAAATTGCCGTTGTACAGGGTAGTGCAGTACAGGTCTACGGTATTGTACATACCTACAGTATTGTACATACTGTAGATACAGACAGACATCAACGTACGTCTATGATGGTGGGTGTGCACCTGGTTCAAAAAGGCACTAAGATGAGCTATGTAAAACATGCTGGGTTTTACATCTTTGTAGGAATCACTCAAAACCTTACATTTTCAGTAATTTTACCATAAAATAGACATAGTGATGCAATCAACAGTAAGTTGTAAGTTGTATTACAACATGCACGCAAAGATTGCAGAGGTCTTACCATACCACTGTATGGCTGCCATTGCTTCACCTGTTTGTACATTCCTTCAAGCAATGTTTTACTTTATTGGTTTGCGTTATACCTGGCTCTCAGTTGTCTGGAGGGTCACATTGGCAAAAAGATTCAAAGTCAGGGCAAAAATGAAGTGACAATTTCCAGGCCTTGAATTTTGAGGGAAATGTATGATTTATATCTACAGTCAGGGATGGAAAGTCAGAAATGCTTGCAAAATAGTATGCAGTATGTGTGAATCCTCATAGACCTACAGTATACATGTTTAAACTGTTGGTGTTGGAAAGCACTGTTCAACACAAAATGATTGGATTTTCTCGTTTCATCTCTGATGTGATATTCTCTCCTGATTGACACCTTTGTCCTGATTCGAAATATCTGATGCACCCCAATCAAGATCATCATTATAATGTTCTAATGTTTCAGTGTTTCTGTGTATGTTTTTTGCATCTTTTCTAAGCTCATGCATAGTCCTTCTTGTCAATATTGTGATAGGTTCTAACAGATGCAGGCTGTGTGGTCTTTCATTATTGTTAGTGTCCCTCTACCTCTTCTTTTCTCTTCCTCCTGTCTCTCCTCTTTTGGATTTCTTTACAGTAGTTACATGTGGCTGGGACGTGGAGTCGTTACTTCTGTCTGTGAAGTGGATTAATTTTGTCTGTCCGCCATCCAGTGCACGCAAAGGCTACAGTATTATTCATGCACATGTCTTTGAGTTCAATGTTTGGAGACATAGGAATAATTTATCTTGTACCTCATCACAATTTACGACACAAACAGGCCAAATTGCTACACAATTGAACAAAGAGAAATGTCTCGCAATTACCACTCCATATTCACCAATAATTTCACTTAAATAAAGACCCACAGTACCTTGAAAAACTGCTAGTATTACACTTTTAAGGCTAAATTGTTCCCCAGCAGACACCTGCGGTTCAGATTCCAGTACTTACCAATGTTAGGGTCCACTCTTACCCTACCACAGTCACCCCTGCCCTTTTGAAACCTCGAAATATAAGCCTATACTGTGGCTCCTCTGTCCCTAATGATGATGAGTAGTGTTGCTTTTGATGATGTTTGATGGAACTGTCAAATGTCTCACTATGTCTGAAACTTTTGCCCTGTTTTACTCTTCTTTGAACAAGAATATAAGTACAGGTGCAGTGTAAGCCCATCATTACTGCTCAGGAACCCTCTCTGATTTCATGCAAGAAGAGGTGATTGGGGTCACAATTGGTTTGTACTGATGCTACCATACAGTAGGTGTACGGTAAACTTGTGCGGTACTATAATACTGTATTATGGGACTGTATTGTTGCTAGTCAGTGCTATTGTCAGCATGAAACAAGTACAACTGGGGGGTGAAATATGAGTTCAAGTTCTGTGTGATTTTTTGGCCACAAAGGTACAGTACATGTATTTAAAATCGGGGTCAATTGTCTGGTAGGAAAGGAGTAACACTGTACAGTAGGGTATCACAGCTGATATGTAGGCTAATGGTGTTGATGTGTGGTACATACTGGACAGTACTTACAGTACTGATACATGTCTCAGATTGTAGACTGTCACTTGGAGATAATGTTGTCCATTGTGTTTTCACATAAAATTACTTCTTTATCCTATTAAAATTACTTTCTCACTTTACAGTACAAAGTCAACCAGTCACGCATCCTTAAAGTGATTATGTGCATAGGCAAAAACTAAAAACATTGAAATTTCATCTCCAAAAGTTTGGTAAGGCTTTTAATTACACCATTCAGACAATCTGGGAAAATAAATAGGTTTCAGTGGGTTAATTGTGCCGTATGATTTCAAATTCTTCTAACATAACGACAGAAAGTGTAGAATACGATAATGCAGTGGTTGACAGTTTTCGTTCAAATCAACGGTGTGCTTCTTTGAGTAAGCCAATGGGAAGTATGCTAGTATTGAATATTCAGTTAGCAACTCAGGATCACTGACGCCGCGGGCAAGGTTGTGTTCAGTTCGTAGGTTATTTGTAAATACAGTGTTTCCTTTCACCAAATACTACAATTCCCGATACCAAGGAAGGACGTCTGGAGTATTATGCTTTTGATACACTAGTGAGACCTGTACTGTTGCATATTCAGTAAGTAGGCGGTTATAGCAAGAACTGTTAATTTTCAAATATGGTTTCTGTTTTTCACTGTTTTTATGCCAATACCATTGCTTTTCGAAGTAGTTACTTTCATTTTCCTTCCTTGGAAGACATAGTCCACTCATGCACAACCTTGCGTGTATATTAAAAAATAAAGAAAAAGTTAAGATCAAACATACTCTTTTTGGTTTTCAGTACACACGCAATCACTTTAACAGGACGCATCACGCTACTGTTACCACTGGTAGTTAGTGACATGTTTTATGTATCTCAGAGTCCATCGTGTACAGTAGAATTGATGGAGTCAGTTGCTGCATTACCATCAGGAAACAAGTCATGGATATTTACTACGTTAACATGCTGCACATAGACAGTTTGACAGGTGTTGTACTGTTCGTTATTACAGATCTCTGTAATTGATTGAAATGCTTCACATTTCGACAGTTATCTTTGGAAAACAACTTACATCTCCTATAGAACTGAGCCTAGAAGGCCAAGCACTTCTTTCTAATGCATTTTGAAAAGCTGCCCAAGGGGAGGTTTTTGGCAGAGGAAAATTTTTAAATTTTGGAAGATTTATGTTCAGCGGAGTGAGCTTTCTGGTGATTCAGGAGCTGTTTTATCAAGTTCTGTGTCCCACTGATCTTAGCACTGTCAGACTGGTACACCACATTGTATTCTAAAGTTTAAGTAAGCGGAAAATATTAGACTTTAACTAAAGAGTATGGTAGGCTACGATACTGTATGTTGTAGGCCTATTGAAGTTGGTGTCCAAACATTTTTGCAGAATTAGAGCATGTAGGCCTATGAACCAGCCTTGCTCAATTGTATTTGCATGGCCAGCACTTGGTGAAATTATACCCGATGACCATGTCAGTGATCACCATGCCGAAGGAGGGGGGCGGCATAACATTGGGCCGTTCTCTTCTCCTATAGTACAATAACCATTGAATGTTTTGGTAAGTTACTAAGTACTGTAGAACCATGCCTTGTGTCACAGGTGTTTGTGTGCACTGGGTGGAGGAAAGCCCGATGTGAGCTGTGCAAGCTGAAAGGATCGTCTTGTTTTTTGCACCTCATGACCAACTTTTATTGCAACTTAGGAAGCCGTCCTTCTGTACGCTGCCAAAATATTCAGTGTTTCAAAATTCAAGGTATTCTCTTGACCAAATTTATCAGTACTTGTAGAGACTGGTAATTTGCATGCATACAGTAGCTATATGTTGCTTCTGAGTTAAAATATACCAAATAATAGGTTTTTTAATGCCAGGGCTCTTTGAATTCCTGCTGATGTAGTCAGCTGTCCTTCCTGATTAGAGTTGTCGTGAGTTTACTTTTTCTTGATCTATTGATTTCCTACTTTTGACTAATCTGTTTAACGAGGTTAAGTGGCTAGGATGTTGTCGAAGGTCTACGACTGAGGCTGTGCTGTGAATCAATTACAGTAGTTGTCAGACCACTGGGAATGTAGCTAGTTTACTACAGTACGTACAGTAGTAGACACACAGAGATTCGTGGATGTCTGTGGGTGCTCTCACTAAATTACTACTGGAATCATCATGTAAGACTATTTGGAGTCATCAATGGTTAATTTTCAGCCCTCATTGCAGTACAGCAGATGAGAGTAGCTACTGTACAGGGTGGTATGAGTCACCAATGCTCAACAATAGGTCTATGTATTACAGAAATGTAGCATTAGAGAGAGAGAGATTAAAATGTGTTCACATAGCGACAGAGGATGTCCAAGAGAGGTGGATAATGATTTTGTGATTTGAATTGCAAAGAAATTCAACGGAAATTTGATGATTGATATGATAACAGATAGGCACACAGAGACGTGACAAAGGAAATTAATTTTAAAGAAAAGTACTATGGTAGAGCAAAACATTACTAGGACTACCTGCTGTACCTGTGGCTAGTAGAAGACAAAGATCTCTGCCCTTTCTTTGATCTGATTATGAGTGCTTATGAGTAAAGTTTGCACTTTCCAAAGTACAGTATGCTGGGTGAATGGTGATCTTCGGGTCAGGGGTCACACAACTTTGTCAGCCAATCAGACTTGCAAAGAAAGGACCAACTCAAACCCCCTATAGGTATGCGAATATTCATAGCAGTCAATACTAAACGATTCAGCAGCGTCAGCTGCCCTCTCTTGCAATTTGAAGTTTGTCTGCTAAGTTGACCAGACAAAAGTACGAGATGATGAGAATAAAAGGGAAGTTAAAACATAAGCTTCCTGAGATGTTTTTTTGAACAAAATAATTTGAAACTTCTTGTTTTTGTATTTTACTGACGTTGATGTGCCCATTACTGCATAACAATGAGCTTTTATTGTGTAACCTTTTGTTTTACATTCATGACCTTCCAACACAGCACAGTAGTAATGAATAATAGAATCCTGACCTCAGTAGTTATCACATCCTAGTTTCATGGACAGGTACGGTAAATAGATGTAAATTGATGGTAACCTTGTAACAACAGTGTACTGTAACTAGTGATTCTTATTCACTAGTACAACCATTGGCTATTCAAACAGCTCATGGGTGTACAGTATTCATCACTGGAGCACAGTATTTCTTCCTACAGCATTGTATGTACTACTATCCATACGTAGGGATGAGACAATAAGGAGCTAATCAGATACCGTGCTGCAGTTCCCCACACATACTTCTCCTCCTGCAATTTGTTTTCAGCTGGTCCATGAATGATTGATAAGGTATGTACAGTAGATGTTAATAGTTAGGCTGAACATTGTGTGGATGGAAGTATGTACTGTAGCTCAGTAGCAAGTTGACACAATGTTTGGCTAAGGAAGTTTTAGATGGTGTCATAGAGAGGAGTGTGGAAAGAAAGTTTGAGTATGAGATACATTAGACTACAGTAACTGTAGGGTTTGTTGTAAATTTATGCATGCATGTCATGTTATAGGAGACTTAAGTAAAAGGCAAACAAGGGTGAGCCTATCTTCATTCAGATGGCATGGTGCTAGGAGTAATTTCAGGTGCATTTTGAACACTGTCAAATAAATTATGCATTAGTGTGAGTAAGGGGTAATAAGTATAGTCCGTCCTAAATTTCCACACCAGTATGGTGGGAGGAGTCTGCTGTATTGATACGGCAGATATTAGCCAGGAAAGATTTCTGAGTTTGAAATTAACCGCACCAGAAATGGCAAAATATAACTTAACACTGCTCTGTAGAAAGTACAGTAGCGTGCCTCCAGATGCTGTAAACTAGCCTGCTCTGTTGAAAACTTGCTTGCTCTAGATACAACTGCAGTAGCCCACTCTGCTGTATACTGCTAACAGACCCGCTCTGCTGTTCTACAAACTAGCTTCCACTTTGAATGCATTCATACTGGTGCATCTCATCTCCAGTGTACATAGTGTAAGCCTCTTTAGAGAGTATTTTCTCCTCAAGCAACAGATCTTAAGTTTGTCTCTTGAACACTGCTGTGTTACAGTAAATTTATATTGTTCATGTTCTGTCCATTGGTAAGCTGACATGAATAGTATGAAATGTATTTCATTTTATACTTTCATATAATGTTAAAATTTCAGTGTATAATATGTGAACTACAGTATATATGCAGCATTCAGCTTGTTTCTTTGCAGTCATATACAGGCAGGGCAACTTGATTGTCCTGTAATGTAATATCATTGCCATTGATGTGAAGTGTCCGTTAGCTGTCTGTGTGAATCACTGGTACCGCACTGTATGTTGGTGTCACTGTACATAATAAACAATATGTTTATTATGCATTGTAAAAATTGTGAAGAATGGTAGCCAAATTATTGGAGGCTGAAGGCAATAAACAAGAGCTCATTTTTAATCATTGAAAGTGCTTCTCATGAATATTCATCAAGGTAACAGAAAAGCACCATCATGCTCAGATACAGTATGATCAGGATTAGTCTAAAAGCACTTTGTGGTGACTGTTTGATCTGGCAACCATAGATACTGGTTCCAACCGCAGATGGTGAAAATTAGGTACTTTTTACAATTTAATAAAGTTACTTGCAATCAGCTACATGAAACAATTTTCTGTTTCGCACATGTATGTTATAAATGTTGCTGACTTTGACCACAATACTCAAACATTTTCTTTTGGTTAAGTCAAAAAGCGCAGGTTTGTCATTTGAGCTGATGATATGGTAGTCTTGGTCATGATGTTTGTAATTTTTGTCGTCTTTCATTTTCCATGGGCATTGCTTGTAACGTACAGTACCCATGACGCTGCTATTTTGACAGCTCCCTGTTTGTCAGCTGTTTATGAGCTTGATCCGAAAATCAACGGAGTTGTGCATCCCTGTCAGTGCTGTACAAAAGAAGCACAGTGCATGTGGTACTACATTACTAGGCTCTTAATAGCAAGACAAATGATATCGAAGTTCAGAGCTATGAAACTGTGTGCTAGTTACACATCTACTTTCCTTTTGACAACACTGTAGTGTGTATAGTACATTTCTGTTCTGTAGTAAGTTACACTTTGTTGAATTTCAGTGCCCTTACAGTATGCTAAAATATATCTGCCGAATAATGAAGAGATGCAACGTTCCACTCCAGATGCAGATCTCATTTCTCAATTGCACCCCCCCCCACCGTCTCCATCTCAATAGAGATTCTCTGTTAACATCAGTCATTTGATGTTTTTAAGATTACCAAGGGAGCTGGTGCTGTTTCTCTTTGATCACATTACTCTGCCAGCAGCAGTCCAACCCAGATTCCAGTACTCCAGCATAAATTGCCAGAGCATAAAATCAATACCTGAAGACCGATCATTTCAGTCTGCTCTTGAGTGTTGTTGTGTTGTGTGATTTGCAACTGAGGATGAACATGGGAAATGATTAAGATGGCTGTCGAAAGCTACGGATCGAAAAACACTATCTTTGTAAAGCCCTTCGCTTCCCTTTTAGAGATGGAGCTCAAAGTACAGAACTGCACAGTATCTGAATAAACAGCATTAGATGAGGATTCAGGAGGTAAACTAGGCTTGCTTATTTTACAAGGAAGATTTTTAACTTGCCCTTTGAAGGGGGCTGCTACTGTTGGAGCTAGGGAAGTCGTTAGATAGGACCTATGGGAATGATTTAATGGTGGAACAGTACAAATTTGTTCCAGTCATTATTACAATCTATTAGAAGTGTGAGTATGTCTGCTTATACTGTATGGTGATGTGTGTTCTTAAATAAGCAGTGTGATAGGAAGAAGTTGAGATGAAGATGATACACTTCAAAAAGGAGAGTACAGTACATCAGTACTCATTGTTGGAGTTTGAACAAGATGACTGCCCACAGAATATACTGTAATTTGTAACATTCATGAATTTCTTCAGCCTGATGAAGAGGCATACGTTGCTACCATTCTAGAGATGTTTTGCTACATATTTGAATGTTGAATACTATTCCACATGATGAACTACCAAATATCCCCGAATCACCAACTAACTGACCAAATGTCTATCATGGCATTGATGTGTGGATTCTTTGTTGGCTGCTGCAGTACTTCTCAATGTTTATTGAGACTTTTAATCAGCCCTAATTAGGTCATTAATCAAGCATTCTCAAATTATGACGCATTTCATTGGTTTCAGAAGTTATTTTCAGTCAGCGAAGAGGTACTGTATGATAAATAGCATGCACTGCACAGTACTTTCAACTCTATTTAATAATAATTATACAGCACTTATTAATGCGTCATGTATCTATGTGACATAATTGGAGGCACAGAAGGAGCATAGCAGAACAATTACAAGGACATGAAATATGGCAAAAAGCACAGGTCAGTTAAGGTAAGGATATAACAGAAGCAGTTGTGAGCAAGTAAGTCTTAAGGTTATTTTTAAAGGTACAGTAAGGAAGGAAGTACAATCACAAATGTTCAGTGGGAGAGAGTTCCAAAGTTTAGGAGCAGCAACAGAAAAAGCTTTATCACCTTCAGCAAATGGATGTTCTTGGGATCGCTACAGTAGAAGAGTTTTCCCCTTGGACCATAAGTTCCTACATATGGAATATGGTTCGAGGAGTTCTTGAGGTGCTTTGCCATGTACGGTGTTTTTCATGTAAGTAACATTATTTTTAATTCAATACGATGCCAAACTGGAAGCCAGTGACCTTGAAGATGTCTTAAGATGGGTGTGATGTGTTCATTGCGCTCTGGTTCTTGTAAAAGTCTGGGCTGCTGTCGGTATCAGCTTGTTGCCAATATTTTCACACTGATTGACTTATCATTCCTGATCATCAGTTTCAGATTCTAGCTGTTGGAGAAAGAGTATCTTTGTATCCTTTATGTTTGATGTGGCTCATATCATACTTCAATCTGATTAAATTGAAAACATTAAAAGGTAGTTAGTGTCATCTTTCATTACCATGTTCTGAAATACCTTAAAGGAGTACTGCCTTGTAATTCACAACCCAGAATGCTCTTCGGTTCCAAAGCTTGCTAGACAGTCTCTCTAAAATTTGCCCGTAGCTGTTCTTATGTTGCATAGTTGTTGAAGATCTTGGAGCCACGCAAGTGTAAACCTGTAAAGTAATGGAAGCAGGACTCCTGATGCATGATAATATCTTTCCACTTATTCCATTCACAACTACAGTACATGTACTGTGGGGCAACACATGCTGTTGGCATTGAACCTACAGAAGTAACTTACATTTTGCTTGAATAATTAAGTACGTACTGTGCAATACTGTGTGTATTTTGGTTATTGACTTCCATACACAGTCTGCACTGTATTGTATTAATTCACTTCTTTATTTGCACTGCATATTCACATCTGATTCAAGTCAACACTCGCCGTGGCCATAGCGTGGCAAACTTTCCTTGAATGACCATGTGAAAAATACAGATTGTTGTTAGCTAATTAAATTCGTTTACCACCAGCACCTGAGGAAAGTGCTACCATTTAATTTTGGTAATCGACCGACAGACTGTTGCCCACATGTGTAGACAGTGCTGCCTACATTGTTATTAGTTATGATTATCCATGTGGAGTAGGTTGCTTCTAGGATCGCCATGTTATATGTTGCATTATGCATAAATTGCCATGTGAGTCAGTAAGAAATCACTTTAGTTCTGTACGTTAGTTTCACTTTGATAGTATTTTGTACTTTGTTATCAGAGGGCATGAGGGTGAATTTATTTTTGATGTGATTAGTAAATTAAAGACTCCGGGAAAGATTAATTAAAAAATCTAGCTGGCATGTTTTAGTGGTGTACCTTTTGTTATAATCTGTCTGGTGTGTTTCTTTTATGTTGTAATAGAGCAGTTTTAATGGATCTTTTACAGCTCTGTAAATTTAGCTATTAAAACTGTTACCATGAAGAACTGGCTCTTCTTACCTCCCACTGTCCTCCCCCTCTTTTTTAAGAAGTTTATCATTATTTTAGGGGACCATCAGTTTTCACCCCAGGTGGGCCTCCTCTTTAATCTCCTGTGCAAAACACTGGTACCTTTTGTTTTCTTTGTTTTGTTATTGTGGGCTCGCTAATTTGGAAGAAATTCTGTTTGATCATTTGTACAAGCCACTTTTCACTCAAGTCTTTGATGACTTTTAATGCTTGCCACTTTGGATAGTATGCAACACCAGATTTTTTGGTGAGAGGCCTGTTAGAAGTATTTTTGTTGTGGTGAAGATGGTGGATGTGAATGCAAACTGCACAGTTCACTCATGAATGACACTTGATTTAATATGGTTGCTATGATAAAATGAGGAACCAAGAACTACTTTGCAGAATAGCAAACACCAAGCAACGTTTAGAGTAGCGTCAAAGAAAATTATGATGTTTAAAATTCTTGGTATTGTCAAACATGGAACAACGAGAACACATGACATTTATCAAATTATAGGTCATGCTTTTTCTGGGTGAACATTGTTCTACAAACATGTAGGGAGATGAGGTTCAGTTGATGGACATAAAAAGCAGGAGTGATTAACCTCTGCTGTAAATGTTTCCTTCTTCTGTGGAACCAAAGCACAAGATTCTTCCCACCTGCAGGTGGACTTATGCAAGCATGACTTATATTATTAGTGCTTTCATTGCCAGAGATGCTGCAGCCGGGCTATAAAGCTTTGAATGAGACTGAACATGCAACAAGCAAATTTTCAAATGAGTGGTTCGCATTGCAGTGAAATTTTACAGCATCTTTCGCATTCGGAATAATAACTTTGAAGTTTTCGGTTTATTACAAGCTGCTTTGACCCCCTTCTCCCCCCCCCCCACCCATTTAAAGTCAAGTACAACTGTACTCGTTCAGAAAAAGGTACTCATGTTTGACCTGGAATGGCAGTTTGAATTTACTGTAGTTTGTGTTGCAAAGTGTGACTTGCACTCCACCATGCGCTAGATATTTCGTGAAGGATTTTGAAAATTGCAGTCAACAATGTTTACAGACTTCTATTCAGGGCGGTTTCTATATCCCAAAGTACTTGAATGACTTGCAGAGGTATGATACAGTAATTGTATTGCTTTTGATGTTTCCTAGTCTGAAACAATCTGTGGTCCGTCCACTCTCGTTGAGGTAAAGTTACACCAAAGGGCATTTCCTCAGTGACAAACATACCCTTTGGAAAAATCCTTAATAGAAAACGTTTGCAAAGTCTATGAGTGTTTTCTATGAATGTTTTCATATGGCACGTAGATAGTTACCTGTGCAGTATGAAGTTACAGTAAGTAGGCTTTGCATTCATCCTTGTTAGTGACAAAATCCACCTGTAATGGATGTACAGTGTATCAGTATTTGGTACTATGCAGCTTTGCTGGTAGTGTGAATTTGATGTGGAACTTATCAAAGTTTAAGGTAAAATAATTGCAGAACATGTTTTTTTTTTTTTTCTTGTAATCAGTGTGTGAGCAAGTTTCAATTTGTATGTATAGGAATACAGCAGTGAAGTTTAAAGGAATGTGACAGACTTGCAAATTTTTGTGACAAATGTACCAGTGTCAGATTATTTTACTACTGTAGAACCAGCAGTCTCTGCTATCACTCACAATATTTGACGGTTGGACCATTTAATTTGTAATTGGAATAAATGAGTTTCATTTTAGAAACAAACAAACAAGAAACAACAGGAATCCTGTAACATAGTATAACATTCATGAGTGTGACGTACAGTACGAGTATTTTGTGATGGACGTACACCATCAGATTATTCAGTAGTCAACCAGCGGTTTCTGCTAACCCTTATGCACAGTTTTTGTTAAGTTTGGACACGTAACTCTAAACAAGGTTAAATCTAGAAACAGAGTAACGTGTAAAAGAGATCTTGACTGAACTCCAGACAGTTGTAACAGAGTTGTAACACGGCAGATAATGAACCTACACTCCTCCCTAACATTCTCTTCCCATGCAAAGTCTCGCCATTGAAACTGACAACTCATGCGCATCACAGACCGTTAGTATTCAGCCTGGAGAGCTGGCTAACTTTGCAATGCCAAGCTCCATTGCTAAATATTAATAAAAGTAAAAAGTTAAAACAGTCACTTGTGGAATGAATGATAATAAGAGAGTCTCACAGCTCTCTATGGTTTAAACTCTGGTTAAACTTCAATCAAACATCTCTCTCTCGCCAATTATACAAATAAAGCTTTCTAAAGAATTATTCAATTGGAATTTTGAGTTTGTGGTTTCACTTTTCATGGAAGTGTCCCAAAAAGTGTGCATTATTTACACACCCTTCCTGTAATATTAAATGTCTTATACACATATTGTGAAGTCAATGACATCTGTGTTTGTACAGTAACACAATAGCAAAGCACAGGGTAGGTAAACAATGGCTTCAAAATAGAAAATATTTAGGTTATTCTTCTGGGACTATACAGAGGGCTCAGTGCATAAAATCATTTATCAGGAACAGTTTTTGATCTCAGCTTTCTGTTCATACTTTCTTTGTGGAATTCTATAGGCAAGCGGGACCATCTGAAATTTTTGTGTTTTTGGGATTCAATTTGTGTGAGGGTTCTTAGAAATTATGACTGCTTCAAGGTACAGTACAGTAGCTGGAGGAGGTAAATTGTAAACTTAATACTAAATTATTAATGATGAAAGTTAATAAATTTTCTGAAGAGTACAGTATTGTATGGATAAGTCCTTCGATATTTGCTGAATTTGAATGAGTTACATTTGTATCATGTGGGTTACAATTGTAGATATATTTTGTGCGATACATTTTGAGCTCAGAAATGAGTTTTATTTTGTTAGGAAATGTGAACATTTCTACAAGCATTTAAGCGTCACTTTAAATTAGTCACATTGTACACTCAACTCCACACTGTAGTACCTCCACACTTACAGTGAGCACTTAAGTCCCTTTGCACACTTTACCGCACACTTTAATCAATACTTAATGCACTTGACTCCACACTTACCTCCACACGTCAATTTATTCACTTAAAGCCATTCATATACCTCCACACTTAAGTCACTTTTTTTACACTTTATCCCACACTTTGCCTGTCTCATCATCTGTATAGAGTTTTACTACAGTATTATAGTTCATCAAGTGAGTCTCTTTGGCCAGCTATTTATTTGGCAATATTACCATCAGTAATGTTGAACTGCTCTACAGGGTTGTACAGTGAGCCAACTGTGTGAGCACTGATAATGTTTGGAACCAATCAAGTCTCTGCCAGCTTTGGTACTGTGCAGCATGTACTTGTATACTTCAACTGTGCACCCAACCATGTAACAGTTTGGACTGTGACATGCTGTTCCCCAGCATATATAATCGTTGCCTTTATTTTGTTTAAATTTGTGTGAGTCTACCCGCCTGCAACCATTGCTGTACCTGAATTCATTAGCCCTCAACTATTGCTTGATTCAATTGCCTGCACCCTCAACTATATCACCTGAGTCAACCACTGTACCGGCACCCTCAGCTGGTCACTGAGTCGAATAGCCCTCATGTACCTCAGCAGCCTTCAGCTGCTACCTGAGTTGACTAGCACTCAACTGCTACCTGAGTCAACTGGCCCTCAAATGCTACCTGAGTCAACTGGCCCTCAATTGCTATCTGACATGACTTCTGACTGGCCCTCAACTGTTACCTGAGTCGACTAGTCCTCAACTGGTAATGATGGTGTAGACAATACCTGGAGATTTTCTTAAATTAATCTATCATGTCCAATTAGGTCAAAGTGATTGGATAATCAGAAAGATTGAAAAGTTTGACAGAACTCAAAGACCATCCTTTTGCTATTGGCTGGGACATACAGTACTGTATATATATATATATATATATATATATATATATATATATATATATATATATATATATATATATATATGTAACTCCTTTGAAGTCATGAATTTGATGCATCACACCACATGATGTACCTACAGCATTCTGTGTGAAAGTCAACATTTTATAACAGTCCACTTAGTTCACATGAATTTTTCAATGTGTATCACACACCACACTGTACTTACTGTACAGTACAGTCTTAGCAAATATATCCTATTAGTTTTGCTGAGTGGTTCAGTTGAGTGGTTCAATAGGATATGACTAAACATCCCATTAAAATGAAGTTAGGATGTCCTACTGATGTAACTAGAGGTTTCTAACTGAGCAGTGTCTCATTCCTCTAAGGATAATTGTGCTCAATCATTGAGTTGTTTCATTTTCCTCACCAGGAAGCCAAGACACATTATTGTTCAGTATCAGGCATGAAGGCAGCGTATATTCGTCTACACTAGTTGCCATGCAGATTCCTTCCTTTGACTGATATGAATATTCATCACTTCACACTCGGTTTAAATGGCAATCAGACGGTAACAGGGCACAGTCCAGACTTAAAATAGTGTGCATCTGAGGAGTTAATAAGTACTGTATTAGTACCATACTGTGTGCCTACAGTAGGTGCTCTATCCTTTGACGACTTGAACCATAAATTTGATATTATCATGGTCGTTATCTTTACAGCTTCATATTACTGCTTTTCTTGCCACTGTCTGATAATGTATATTCCAACATTTTGTAATCAGTATGTTAGCCCTGACAGAGTGAGAAAAATGTGTAGCAGTATTATTTATAATACATGGACCTATCGGTATAGGAGTATCTTACACTGTACTACCTGTGTATAAAATGACAGTTTTAAACTGCATCTTTTCACCTTGATATCTGTTTTCACATATGTACGTTAACTGATGTTCTCTCATTTAATAGTGTTTGAAGCTCTTCAGAAGACCTGTCAAGATTCGTTTATTTATTCTTTGGTAATACCGTGCCTCAAAGTGTCAAGAAAGTGGAAAATTCACTTTCTTGTTATGTTACTGCAAACAAATGCAAGTGTGTGCTGATGTTAAACTTCACATGCAGTAGATTCTTAATTTTTTGTCGAAAGCTACATATTACGATATTAAAAGACAGTCCTCTGTGAATGATAGAGTCATAGAAAGAAAGGGGAAGGGGGGTGAGAAATAAAGAGATGTGTGAGAAGGAAAGGTTGGGTAGGAACGATATTTGAAAGAGAAGAAGGTAGCCTGATCAAAATGTAGATCCCTCAAAACAGAAAGCTAAATGATGCTGATCTAGAATATAGAGGGTGCAGTACAAGAACTTTATTTGTGAATGCATATGTAGCTAGATAATGCATAAGTGTAAGCAACGGATAATTATAGTCACTTGCGAATTGGGAGTTGGAGTTATGTTGAAAAGATGCCAGAGATTTCTTGATGTGATTTACCCAGAATGCACCTCTTAAAACTATACAAGATTGCTTTTAATTGGAGATAATTCCTTATGGGTGTACTGTAGCTATTATTCAATATTATTTATTTATATTTTGTCATATTGTAGGTCAGCAGTGACTGCCTAAACAGCTGCCAACATGCCACTCATAAAGCGAGAAGTAGTACCGATCTTCCTCAGCCGCCAACTCAACACCCAGGGTGCGGAATATGAATTGGAGAGTGTCACCAACAAGACATTGTCAAACATTGTGATGCAGCTCAGCAGTCTGAGCAAACACGCTGAGGATATATTCGGGGAACTCTATAACGAAGCAGACTCGTTATGCAAGAGGTCATGCGGCCTTCAAGAAAGAATAGACAAACTCTCGAGCAAAGTAACCAAATTAGATGCCACCAAGGATGATGGTAGGTTCTTGTGACCATGGTAACATGTCTCCTCACAATGAGCACACGAGGCAAGACTGTTCTTTGGTTTTATGAGACTTGAAAAGGTAGCATCTTTTGATATGCGATGATTGCCTGTACTTCAACTCAAATCACTGCCTGGCTCAGTCTGGACCCCACCCTCATTGTGACACCCTTAGCAACCGTTCACTTCTGCACTTCTCTTTTACTGGAGCATTAATCTAAGGATTCCCTGTGACCTTTGTCACTTCCAATATGTTTTCTTACGGTCCTTCAAAAGCATTTATAGTGACTGACATCGCATGTCAGTCAATGTACCCTGAACTTAGTTTTGTTATGCATAGAAACTAACTTAGTGCTATTTTAGAAGCAATTGATACACCAATGTTAAGTTAAGGAATGAAAAAAAAAAAAATTCGCATTTAAAGTTCAATAAACAGAGGAAACCAAAAGTACCCATCAATGTTACAAATAAACCAGTGTAATATAAGTCACTCCTACCTCATTGTGGAGTGACTTACAGATTGACTGGAGGATTTAATTCCATGCACTTGTACCATCAAAAAGCAATAAAAACATTGATATTATTTGCAAAGAAAATCTTGTACAAATACCTGCATGGATCACTGTATATATCACAATACTCGTTGCACTTGAGTAGTAGTTCCTTTGAGTATAGGTGCCTTTGGTATGTGCAGTGTACAGTAGGACGATGTTTACTGATTCACAATGCTATTGACATATTAACCTTGAGAACATTCTTTTCCTCCACACTCTGACCCAGACCTATAATATGCCACACGTGGTGAAAAGGTGATAATATGCTGAAAATAATCAACCGTTCCTTACCTACTTAAGAGTGATCCTCACTGGAATGTCAGAAGGTGCAAATGTAATGTTACGCTTTGCACTGAAATTACTGAATACTGTACTGTGTACAGCAGCTACTGAATATTCTGCACAGTATCTTGTCTGATAGCAGGTCCAGTATTTGTCACAGTGATGTAACATGTAGATTTGAATAGTATGTTGGCCTAGGACACACCCTGACAGGGAAATACCTATCCCTTTTGCTGTTTTCTTTCAATATTTAGTCATGTGGAATGCCCAGGCCTGGTAAAATCATTGCCAGCAATTTGACTTGTAATCTTGGGCTAAAATTTCCTTGTTTGCTCCATCCCAAGCTATGGTTAGATCTTCAACAGGCTTCAATTTTCTTTGGCAAATTTCTGGCTTTGACTGTGGAAGTGCCATGAAAAGAGCCTCAACCGTCATTGCAATTTGTCTAGCTTCATACATGCGTGATGTTCAGTTTGTCATGAATCCAAAAAAAGGGATTCGATGTAGTGAAGCTGGAGATTTGATTTAGTGAAGCTGTGAAGTTAGATTTGGGCAGGACAAGTCAAATTCACATTTTAAGTTAAGGGTAGATGCTTAGATAGTCAATCTATCTGTCAGTCATTCTATTTGTCAGTCTGTCAATCTCTCTGTCAGATTTTGCCCATCAGTTAGGGATCTGGTGCTGTAACTTTCCAGTTCGTTTTGATGATCATACACTTATCGTTTCCTGTAGCAGCATATTAACAGTTTGCTTATTTTCATTTGCACAAAGTTGTTGTAAACAAAGCCAAGATAGAAAGTAAATTCTTCCTTTGTATCGTTTAAAAGTGCACAAGATGTACTTGGTAGAGGCTAACTGGTACAGTAACTTACAGTAATGGCAGTGTAAATGAGGCAGGTACAAGTATCGTGAATGTCTTATATTAGCAAACAGATCAAACAAATAATTCGATGAGCTGTTTGGGGGGATCTGTTTGGGGGGTGGTATTGTGCTTTTAAGATTCAAAATCAATATGCTGACGGTGGGATTGCAGGCCTTGAATTTTGAAAAGTGCGAGTGCGATTGCACACCACCACTCACCTCAAATCACTGTGAGGACTGTGATGTGTTACACACCTTTATAGAGAATGGGAACTATGATAAGTCTATCGAAGTTTAATGAAACATCACACCTGCCACACTCCTAAACTTCCTGAGGAGTGTGATTACAGCACACCTGGAAAATTTAAACTCAAGGCCTGGGATTGTTAGGCTACGGTACATGTACCAGCAATGAAACAGACTAAATGTCTTTGTTTTTCTTTTGAAGAAGTCCTCTTTAAACTTTGTATGACAGTCATGTGTAGCCTTGTTGTTACATGTATATATGTTTTATGTAGCCTACACTTGCAGTAAGATTTGTTTGCTTTAATAGTTATCTGCGTCACAAATTGAGCACTTCCATTCAGCAACAAAGCCTACACTACTGAAGGTCCCCTCAAAACCTTTCAGGGGCTAAGCAAAAGATCCCTAGATCAATCTCCAAAAGGTATGTCCCACTTTCAGCTTAAAGAAATACGGTAACCATAGTCACATGATGAGTCAGCTATGCCTCTTGTCCAATTTATCAAAACTGTGTTTGCTGTTCAAATTTCTATCAGAAATTTGTATGTATGAAGAGTGGCAGATTTAGTGATTCAGGACAAGGTTTGTCTTTCTAAACTGAACTACTTGCTAACATAACTGATTGTCCTAGTTTAGTCAAGGGGAGCAGTCACTCCTGTTTGGCTTCAAGAAGATACGCACCTCAAATCTACACTTCCTTTTGGTGGATGCAGTTTAATTCAAGGATTTTCAATGTAAGTCCACATTGTGAGCCTGTAAGGTACTTTCTACTAAGCACCATAATACTGACTACAGGATAAATACAGGACTCAACTTTGTTGTGGTTTCTTAAATCTATTGTCAATAAATCTGTACCGCAACAATATCCTGGCCTATTCTTACACTTGTAGCAAGCAGTTTTGCCTTCCTGTTTGTGTGTGTATTAGTCCGTGTCATCCATATAATAGCTGCTAACACAATGAAACACCACCATTGAGGTCAAACTTTAAGTGCCCTCTTTCTGGCGACTTCACTTCCTGGATGGAAAACCGTGTCTTGCGGGCGAAGGAACTTCCTCTTGTGTGCAGTATGTGCAATGCAGGGACAGACCTGGACACTGCCATAAATGTATAGCAGATGTAATCGAAAAGCCAAAATGTGCCAAACCTACCAGCTATATGAATATTCATCAGTGTGTGTCTTCCTGTCACGGTCAGCCAAAATGTAAGAACTCTAGGGAGTTGCACAGATGTATTAATTTTGCAGTAAACAACAAAATCAAAAATCAACTTCTTGTCATCCTAATGTAATAAGGTCTCCTTCAACTTCAAGCACTCTATCAACATTGATGTGTCCCTCGGTACGAATTCTTTCTTTCAAAGTTGGGACAGATTTACTAGCAGGACCAAAACAAGTAGAGATTTTTTATTTGTGTTTAAGTATAACAGAATGAAACCCCGTTTGCCAGATGCTTGTACAGGTCATGTGTATTGTGTACATGTGAGCGCCTTCCTTGTGAACACGATATCTCAGGAAGGGTAACCATGGCTAATCTCATACTTGATGGGTGGGTTGGTCGTATTGAGTACATGATCCCTATAATTTTTGGTGGAGGTCAAAGGTCATTTGAGATCATCAGAGGTCAAATTGTGAAACCCTCATAAACACAATATAAACACAATATCTCAAGAAGGATAATCTTGACTAATGTCGTACTTAGTGTGTGGGTTGGTCATAGTAAGTAGATGATCCCAATTGCTTTTGGTGAAGGTCAAAAGTCATTTAAAGTCATCAGAGGTCAAACTGTGAAAACCTTGTAAACGTGGTATCTCAAGAAGCGTAATCGTGACTAATTTCATACTTAGTTTGTGGGTCGTTCATAGTGAGTAGATGATTCCTATTGGTTTTGGTGGAGGTCAAGTTTTATTTGAGGTCACAAGAGGTCAAATTGTGAAAGCATATCAAACTGTTTCGAACACATAGTGGTTAAAACAGCTCAGTGTAGGCATGCTTTCTCTAGAATGATAAGGTGTTTGAATTTCAAAATTGGTATGTGTTGTACTGTTTTCTTTATGGATATTGGCAAGGAATCACAGTCCTTTGACTTTCTTGTATCTTTTAGCTAATATGTTTTAATGTACTTTTTAAATTTTTCATTTAGTCTACATAATTCCTAATCACACGTTTTGATGCCAGTAGAATCACCATCATGCTATGATTTACTGAGAGAAGTAGCTCTCTGAATATTCAGTAGTTCTCCATTATGGCTACTCTTCTCAACAATTACATTTTGTGAGAAGAGTAGTTCCTATGAATATTCAACAGGTCCCATTATGGCCCATCATTACGCATTCACTTCACTCTGTTACAAGTGTTGAGAGGAGTAGCTCTCTATGAACATTCAGCAGTTTTACGTTATGGCACGTCATGATGCTTTCACTTCATTCCTGTTACAATTGCTGAGAGGAGTAGCTCTCTATGAATTCAGTTCTATATCATGGCTTATCATTAAGCATTCACTGAACACTGCTGTTAAAATTGCTAAGAGGAGTAGCTCCCTTTAAATATTTAGCAGTCCTGTATCATGGTCCATCATTAAGCATTCACAGAACACTCCCGTTACAATTGCTAAGAAGAGTAGCTCTCTATGAATATTTAGCAGTTCTACTGTACTGTACATTATGGTTCATCTTTGAGGAGTCCACTGTAAACAATTGCACATTGTCAAGTAACTACCATTCTCTTATCCTCCTAAAATGCATTCTAGTGTAGCTGTGATAAGTCTGTGTGTACACACAAGTACCAAGCAGAAGTTGTTTTAGGGATATGCACAGCATATCATTTACAGCATACCATCTTCATCTCATGTACTTATTAAAAGGTAATGGTTTGATTTCCGTCTTGATTCGCTAACACCCAACATATAAAGGGAAGTGAAAAAAAGACATTCAATCTGGGAGGTACAGTAATCCTTGGTCTATTCTCTCACACTAACTGCTTTGTTTTTGTTATGAAATTAATTGCCATTGATGGCAAACATCGATGAAATTTTTCAAACTGCCAGCAAGTATGCGGAAATCATCCTCCCATCTATATTCAAATTGTTTCCAAAGCTGTCTGAATAATTTTGTGGAACTCTGACTTTCATGGAGCTGCAAGGTGCATGCAATTTACTGATGGCAGGAAATTACAGGTTGGACTAGCTCGGGCTGGCTAAAGAATGAGGAACTGTATTTGACGGAGGGTTGCAGTGTGAGCTACTGTAGTTCACCAGTATCAGAAAGAAGAAATCGCGTGTTGGTGTACAGTGAGCATCAATACTTAATGGCCTTAGGGAAACTCTTGAGGTGTGAGAATTATATACAGTACTTAGTCTTGGATGGAAATGGTTGTCAGCAGTGAAGCTAAAATCGAGCATGTGGAAATTGGTAGAAGGATTCAGAAGTCATTTCAGAGATGAGATTCCTAGCCTCCAAATAATCTCTCCTATGTTTACCATGGCTGTAGATAAATTGATGTGTCTGTGGAGGAAATGAGAGACTACGGCGTTGGGGTACAGAAGAGTGGTTCGTAGGATAAGTTGCAGAAATGTGAAGAGGAAAGAAAGTGAAAAATCTTCATGGTGTAATTATAAGGACAAAAGACCCAATAGAGGTTAATAACAAGTCTTTTGAGATATAAGAAAATCTCAGAGTCAGAAGTCATCGTTAAATCCAATGCACAGTGGTTGCCACTTTACCAGAGTCAAAAGTTATTGTTAAACTTGGGCAATCTACCAACCATGTTGCCCGTGATTTCTGTGATTGCCTCCGTGGGGGGTGCTAGTTGGGGGGGCTGAGATGATTGACAGTCATCCTTGCGAGTCTGACTGAAGGTTTCTGTGTTATTATGTATGCTAAGGCTACAAAGTACATTTTAGTATAGACTTCACAAAATATTTCATTGCTTGACCTTCATTCTGTGCACATGGTTGTTACCAGTTAACGAGAAACTCAACATGTCTAAAAATGAAAGGAGGTTACATCTGTTCAGAGGAGAGATGACAGTGGTTGATAAATAGATTGCCTCCTGATGATGGTAACTATCAGTGGCTGTCATACATTGTTGACATATTTTCAAGACAGTGTTTCTCAAGTTCAGCTTCCTGATTGGTCTGTGGTGTGACTAACATTCCAGTGTCTAGACCCGAGCAGATCCAAGACTATCATCGACTGCAGATGTGTGCACAACTTCCAGATCCGTTGAGCTTTGCTATGGAGTTGCTACTAGTATACTTTATACCAAAATAACACATCATGTACAGTAGTGTGTAGTCTGGACTCTAATCTGATCTTGATCAAGCCATTATTGAATGTATAAGTTTCACTTTTCTGTCTTTCAATGGATTATTACCTTTTGCATGGTTGAAGAATACTACCGTGACAGTAGATACTGTAACCGACAGCCAAGTTCACTTTCTTTTCGTTGTAATAGCATACTTTCAGTGAATGACTGCTGGCTTTCTTGGATGATAATAGTTTCACTACAATTTGACCGGGCTCTTGTCTTGGGCTCAGTGTCACCCCCCCCCCCTCCTCCCAGCAACATGCAAAGATTTGCAAACAACCTCTTTGTATTTCCTAATAATCTTGACTGTGGTAGTAGAAACATTAACAGTGACATAAATTTCAACAATATTTTAAAGAAAAATATACTACAATGTATCCAATGTACAATTTCACTGGTATGAATTTCAAGGACCAACAAAGACTGCAATAGTTTATGACTGTTACTGTGTACATGGCATTTTTGTAATGTTTGTGATAACTGGAAATCCGTCTTGACCCGAAAGAAACTTTTTTCAAACAGCATTATGTTGAGGTGCAATAGAAACCAGTCATTGGGTTTGTCATCTATAGGGTTTGTCATAGGGTTTTAAATGCCTCCAGTGAAAAATTATTCTCTTTCATTTGCACTCTTCGAATGTCGGTGGAACGTAACATAGAAATAAAATATATAAAAATAATAAATATAACATATAAAAGATACACTCTTGTCTCAAGGAAAACATCATGGCACCCTGTGTAAATGCAAATGGTCTCAAAACATGTCACATAGCAATGGTAGCGACCTCCTTATTAGAGCATGAAGGTAGACATACAATAGTAATTCAGGCCATCCTTTATACAAGAAACCATAAGAGCCTTTAGGCCATCTAACAATTTGGTTAGATTGGTTACTTGGTCGGGTATACTTTCCTTTCATGTGTGATAATGAATTTTGGATGGCTTGTGAAGAAGAAAAATAAGAAGGAGAAGAGTCGTCTGCATTCCTGGCTTCATTAATTACAAAATAATGTATTAGTCCAGTGGCAACCATTTCAAGTCTAACAAATTTAGTCTAATTAAGACTGGTTTGTTATTTTTTTTTTTTTTTTGACATTCAGCACATGCTCACATTTATGCTATAGATATAAATGTAATGTGGTTAGTTGATGCACAGTTTGGATTTGCATAAAGGCATTGTTTGGTAAATTACGAACCAGAAGTGCTTAGTTACGATGATGATAATTGTAATAATAATTTCATGATTAAGAGGATACAATTTGACTGAGATCGGAAAAGGTCTTCTACATTTTGTTTAACTGTATGGTCTGAATTCACTCACTTGCTGTAACGGGTGTCTTTTAGATTCATTTTTCTGTTTTTATTTTCCTGAGTGGTGAACACAGCTTTCTGAATCATTTTCACTCTGTCCCAGTGACATCACAAGTTACAACAATCTTTCATCCTAGCATGTGTGTCAGTGAAGGGTTTTTTTTTCTGGGTTACTGTATTTCTGTGTTTTGTCTATATTGTACTCCTATATTCCATCTATCCACAACTCCCTTGTTATTACTGAAAGCCATCTTCAGGGCTCTGGTCTGTGATATTGATTTTATACAGATCATCAGCCATCCTAGAAATTCTTTGAATGTTCCCTAGGGCACTGAGGGCAGTCTTAAATTGCCCCGTCTCCCTCATCTGTCTGCAAGAGAAGGAATGCTGCGATGACTACATTATTGTGCTATGTACCTTGAGAAGTGTAAAAGTGGGTTAAATATGCCTGATAGATATTTAAATAGTCTGACACAATAAAAAAAAAAAATACTGCAGTGTTTATAGTGTCACAGCTATCATGCTGTGCATAATGGGATGTGCATCCATGTTGCTGGCCATATGTGTCATTCTAATGTGATCATTCAAATTAATCGCAATAGCCCTGGTAATGCTTGATATGTGTTGCTGTGTGCGCAGTTAGAAGGGATTATGAATCCACAACGAGAGAGAAAATATATTCCTTCTTAGCAAGCAATCTCAATTTTTTACCCTTTTGATTTTTCTAGTCAGTTTAACCCTCCCTCAGATGGTTATCACCAGGTTTATTGTTGCTTCAGTTCATTCTGATTTGTAACATGATGTTTGTTAGGGATATGACCTGCATGTAGTTAGTTGACTCAAATTACTGGGATGGTTGTAGGGATGTTATCTTCCTAAGTAGACGTATGTAGATTGACCTGCCCTGGCTGTAGTGATACAGTATATATGACCTACAATATGATGATTATTAATATGAAAGGAATATGACCTACCTGAGTTGACATAACATCTATGAGGACTATCACGGAAAGGGATACGATCTTCCTACATTGACTTGCAATATGAACATCTTGGTGTTATTATTAGGAATATGGCTGGTCTACATTGACTTGCAGCAACAATGCTGATGGTTGCGACAGGAATGTAACCCGTTTATGTTGATTTGCATCGTACAAGGGACATGGATTTACTGTGGTATTAGTTTTCAACATTGATGATTGGAATAGCAATGCTGGTGTTTATGGGTGTATACAGTTTTCATGGCAAAAGCTTATGTAGTGTTTATTGAAGATACCTTTAAATTAATGAATAGTACTCACTGTACTGTTCATATCACAAGGAAGATGTAGCCGCAAAAAGAAAAAAAAGAAGAAAAATTTGCGCTGCTTCATGTCAGTGATTGCGATGTTTTTCAGAGGGAGTGATGAATGCATGATAGTGTTATGAGTGTACATCATGGAGCTGTTTACATACAGTGAGGATAATGGGTGTAAACCAGAGGTGGAAGGGGACCACAAGTATTCCACTGCATTGCATCTTTTCTTTGAAAAATTTACTGTTGTCATTCATTCATTGTTGTGTTTTCAGTCGCTTTTAATTCAACTTTAGAGATGTCTTCTTGACTTCTATTCTTCAGACACCTTGGTCTTTAAGGTTTTCTCGTCTGCATCTATTTTTAGTCATAAATTTTCTTTTTATTCATAGCTCATATCATCATAAATCCATTCATCTTCTGGATCGCCTTTCCTTTCTTTTTCATCCACCACAGTATCTTTGCAAGATATTCAACTCCGCAAAGCTTTCAAGAGCAGCTTTCCCCTGGATCAGGAGGTTGTTTCGTCCCACACAATGCCCTCAGCTATGAGGGATACATACATGCGCATTGATAAACCACCAAAGCTAAGCATTCTTTCACAGTACAGGTAAATTTTTTAAAAAAATGTGGCCGCTGTTGGGCTCTTGGAGAGGATGCTTCATGGATGGGGTGCGGAATACCACAAGTGATGAGTGGTTACTGGACAATGTAAATGACTTTTGAGTTGCCAATCTCAATTGATCTTGATGCCCAGTGGTCATACAGTAAAAGTGACAGTTGGAAGGTCCTGAATGGTAGATCCTGGTTGGGTAGTTTGGAGGTCCTGATTGGGACCTGGTTGGTAGGCCATGGATGGTCAAGCCCTGGTTGGCCAATCCTGGCTGATCAACTAAGAGGTCCTGGTTGATTGGTGACTATATCTTGTGAAGTTTCTGTATTATTTGATGTTTTTCCTTCTTGTTATGTCATAGTCGCATTCCAGGTAAAACTCTACGTGTGTTTTGTTTTGAAAGAATAGTCTGAATATTCAGATCTTTATTCTTGTATTCATCAGGAGTAAAGAGTTTCACTGAACCAAAATTTTTTCAATTGAAAGTGTGTGATTGCACACAAATATTGGTCGTAAATATTGAATGTTATGAAGAATATCATTCTCCTTGTTGAAGGACAACCAAGACAATTCCTTTCATGGCAACAAAGTGCCATTTACCTCTTACAATACCCCTTCTTTCCCCCTCTCCAACATCATCTCAGAAACATTCTGACTTGCATCTCAAATGAAAGAAAAACAAAGTGTTCCATTCCTTGTGCTTGAAAGAATGACTTATAGAATGTGGTTTTAGTCAATTGTTTTGAAAAAAGTGAAGGATTTAATGTTCAAGCAGACATCACTTGAGGTATTTCACATTGATCACATGATGCAGCCTCTTTACTCTCAGCAGCGGCATTCATTCTCATAAGGTACATGGACATTTGCAACAGGAGGTCCACTGGATTTGTTCATCAGAGGCGACAAGTGAACAACCCTAGAGATTCATTTTAATGATTTGATATGGCAAACTTAAAAATTGCTTGACCAAAATTGAAATAAAATTCATATAAGTTCAAGTTTTGTCAACATGACAGCATCATGGCAGATGTACTGTAAGGGATTAGCTGCTATAGGCGTTAGAATTGTTAGAAATGTGACCGGTAGCAATAATGCTGCAATTATTTTCAAAGCCACTGTGTCAAGCTTCACTTGCCGATGATGGAACAAGTTTATTTGGCACCTGTTGGTATCTGTTGACATATTCATCTCATCCATGAAAATCTGCAAGTAAGGTTTGCATGCAGATTTGCAGAGAAGTTGGTAAGTGGTTGTCAGGTGGTTGCTAGGTAAGTCGACCACAGAGTGAAGCTTTGAGTTACCTCCATTCACAGTATTACTACTGGAGTTTGTGGAGCTTAAACCCTACCGTAGCACCGTGGAACTTGAACCCACACCGCTGACCAAGAAACCACCAGCTGTAGATGAAGCTTACGGCGTCTGCCAGCCACCTCCGCCTCTCAACAAACTATCAGAATATAGGTAGGAGGAGACATTGTGTCAAAACTTAAAAAAGAAAAAAAATGTTTTCATAGAAGTACTGATGAATTATCTTTGATTTCAGAATGCATTAACTATATTTTCCCCCACAAGACCTGGTATTACTATTTTAGTGAGGTGATGTTGATATCCCAGGAAAGAAGACTCCTTTCTAAGTTAAGTGTTTTAACCAACAGTTCTTTACTTTGTAGTACTGTGAGCATTCTGGAGTTTACCCTGACTGTACTACTGTAGTACAGTACTCTTTCTGCATGTCGTTTATTGAAACTTGATGTAAAATGGCAATCACTTAAAAATCCATTGATACAGTCAACTCTTGGAGTCAGGATTTGATGTTCAATTTCAACAGTGATGTGCCAGATTCAGCAATGTCAAATACTGTATCAGATGGTCTTGTATATACGCTGTCATGTTGTGTTGATGTATCTGCTTGGATGCTTTAGACAAACAGTAACTATGGTAACTGTGATGTCAGCATTTTGATCAAAGTATGCCAACAGATCATAGGTTCAGTATACATACCATTCAATGCTTCCTTGTACTTCAAAACAAAGCACCATACTCTACATGAAGTAGTTATTGGGAAAGAACATGTCCTTCACAATTGTACTGAAACATGAATCATACTTTCCAATCGGACATGATCGATAGCTACTCTTAACTTTATAAAACTGAGAAAGTGGAACACTTCGTGATTTTGTTTTGTATCTACCCAACATATCCCTGCTTCGAGTCTTAAGTGTACTCCTAATCAATACTTCGTTTGTGTCATATACCTGAAGAACAACTGACCAGTTTTTCTGCACCTAATTGTTTCATCATTTAAAGGCTGATAATACTTCTTCGGAGGTTCTTTTCCCCTACATTGAGAGACTGTCTACAATTTGAAGTTCTAGAAATGGGTTTATGTTTGATATTAACCTTGAAGTACGTAAATTAATAAAAAACTTCATTAACGTCACACGAAAGCAGAAATGGCTTTAAATGTCAATTGATGAATTTTGTTTGAGACACAATTAAGAGCCACAGCTGAAATGAAACATGCTTGGCTTCTGTGATTGTTAGTGATTTATGAGATGTAAATTTGGACTTATGTCTTATGATACGAAAAATCACAGAATAGTTACAGCCAGTTTTACTGTTATTCGTGTTGCAGTGTTTCGTTAATAATTGAGGAATGAAAAAATGATTGGCCTTCTAACAGTTTTGGCTTAATTTTACCTAAGAGTTGTTGTTTTTGATGTCATGTGTAAGTCACATGTTTTTGATGTGGTACCACTTCCATGTATCAGGAGTCATTAAAGGAATTGGCTACAAGCACTTCTAATAACCCTTAAAAATATGGAAATATTTTTTATTGCCATGTGAGGTTCTTATTTTTATAAATTGTTCCACACAATCCGAAAAATGAATTATTTTAGTAAATATTCGCTGCAACCGGATGTACGAGCCTTGCACTGAAAGTGAGTCCGCTGTGACGTAGCACCGACAAATCCGCTTTGCTCGATCGCGTCGATCTTTGTTGTTGTTTACACACATGTGCTCAACGTGAGACAGCTTACACGGTCCCCGCATGATAAATCTTAAGTTAATTTATGTCAATCTGGTGTCGAAATCTCAATTACAGAAGCTGGAAATACTTAACTGAATGAATACGCTCTTGAGGTTTTCGTAATCGGCTACCAGAAGATTCTTGTTTGCAGTGATAACACAACTGTTAGTGTTGGACTTTTCATCTAACCTATCATGTAACTTACTTAGGCTTAACGTTTAGTACTGTACGAACTTACGCTACTCAACAATGCCACAGTGCCAAGCGTTTGGCTGCAGCAATAAACGTGGCGATTTAAAAGAGAATGGAGAGAGAATTTCTTGCTTCGCAATTCCTGATCCGAAGAAGGACCCATCTTTATGTAGCAAGTGGTTGCATGCTATCGGTACTGACAAGTTTATACCTAGCCAGTATGTGTACAGCCAAGATCGTGTTGTCTGTGAACAACACTTCAGCAGTGACTGCTTTGAGGAGGATATGATGGCAAAGTTGATGGGAACTGCCCCGAAAAGGAAAAGGCTAAAGCCCGACTCTGTACCAACTATATTCTCTTTTCGAGCACAACCGAAGGGCCGACCAAATACAGTAAAAAGACTGCAAGATAAAGAAAGACAAGAAGTGAGTACAGACTACAGTTTTAAGCTTAGGCCTACAGTAGGCTACCGTAGCTGCAGCAAAGCAACTTAGTTGCCGTACTCTCCTACCGTATTGCCGTTGCAGTAAAGACTATGAAGTTAGGCCAAGTATGTGTGCAAATGTGACGCCGTGCTGACAGTGTAACAATAGATCTGACTATCAATACTACCATGGCTGGTAGTATTTTGAGTAATGTGACTTCAGAAAAAGACCTTGCTGTTATCATAACATTAAGAAGTGATCTGAAGCCTTCTAAACAGTGGGCAGGTGCTGCTGCCAGGGCAAACAGGGTGCTCGGATTGATCAAGAGGAACATTAGTAAAGATGTTGTTTTGAATCTGTATTAAGTAGTTGGTTAGGCCACATCTTGACTGTGCTGTGCAGGCATGGAGTCCCGATTATGAAAAGGACAATTTTCTTTTAGAGCAGGTACAAAGGAGGGCCACTTGGCTTATTCCTGATGTACGTCATCTCCCTTATCATGATAGGCTTAAATGTCTGGGACTTACTACTCTTGAGTTAAGAAGGATCAGAGGGATATGTTGCAGGTTTTTAAATTCCTATGTGGTAGGAATTCTCTGTCTAATTGTGATTACTTAAAGGTTTGTCCTAATTCCCGTGTTCATGGTCATTGTAAGAAGCTGGTGAAATGCTTTTCTAGACTTGATGTGAGACAGTTTAGCTTCTCTTAAAGAGTTGTCAGTGAGTGGAATAGTCTGCCTGATCGGGTTGTAAATTCTACTTTAGTAAATAGCTTCAAAGGTAACATTGATAAGTGTTATTGTTACTGGCTGAACAGATTATGCTGGGCTTTTTTGGATATTAGTTTGGTTAGGGTTTTTTTTGAGGGGGGGGGTCTGGGTTACAGGGCATCTTATGGGGTTTTTGCCCTCCTTTGCCCTTAAAGTTATGTTATGTTAAATCCATGGCATTGGTCGTGTAGTCATTCTTGATCTATGAAAGTCTTCATTAGTTTGTCAGCATATCTTGTTCCTTTTAAATAAATGGAATTTGCTATTTCAAACTGATACTTTATGGCCCAACTTGAGTTTCTGAACCAATTCTGGCTCACCTGTCGTAACTAGGGCCTATGTTGTGCTTGGTCAATTTAGGGCTAATTCAGTTTACATATATATGTCTTCAAAGGATGTTGGATATTTGTTCTCTTTTTGAAGTCATAAGATGTTTCTAATCAAACTTTTTGTTTAAATAACCACAAGTTTGAATCTGAGCAAAGTGCATACTACACATCAATACCAAATTGTTAATGTTACAATTTGAAGCATAAAGGGTATTGTGTGGTTGCAGTTGAATGATTTGCCAAATGTAGATGAATTGAAACCATTTACTGTACTTTGGCTTTTGAAAATTAGTCTTCATATTTTTTTCCTCACACCTGCAGTACAGTAGTATTCAATTCATAAGACTGTAGTTTTTTCTGTGTCCAACAAACAGTGAGAAGCAGTTTTGAAAGAAGACTGTGACATGTGTTGTACTGTATGGTGATGATATCTCTCTGCAACATTAATTTCAAGTATGTGACCTTCATTTAACTTTCGTTAGATGCTGCAATCTCTGGTCAAACGCCCAAAGAAAGGTTTGAAGACCAAGTCGTCTGCACCACCTGATTTGGCAGAAGTTGCAGAGAGGGAGATACCTGTCAGTGCCTATGAAGTTGTAAGTAAAGTTTGGTGACCAAAATAAAGGGGAAAAACCTAGTCATTTCCAGTAGTTGCATTGCCACACTTCAAGTCTTAGTATTGGAAGGGGTACAGTATGATGAGTATGCCTAATATACAATTTCCATAGAGTGAATCTCTTGGCTGGTCTATTATTCCTTGGAAGTGATTAACAAAATTTATGATTTCTGTACACGTAGTTAAATCTGTACATCAAGCAGCCTGGAGTGGACATAATTTTGCCATGTCAGCCTTCATAAGTGCTAAATGTCCATTCAGGCAATGAACGGTTAAATTTACAATTCATCGCCTTAACTGTGCTAAGTTGGGTTTTTGTGAAGATGACATTCTTTCCTTCCCTGTATTTTCAGGCTACCATAGAAGTACCAGTGGCTGAACGCCATGGAGGGGGCACAGCAGTTAGAAAGGTATGCCATCTTGTAGTAAAATGTCGCAACAAACAAGCTTGTTTTCCTATGTCAATGCTTATCCGTAAAAGAAACTGACATCGTGTTATTCACAGGTGCTGTTCGTTGACCAAAACATTGCTCTTTGTGAAGGGCAGTGAGTGATGCTATGCAATGGTTTATGTCCATGTGTGTGTCCGATATGTGACACTTTTGCTTGCTTTTTAACATTGGTCTCTCTTGATGAGTAGATAGCTCAGTCATTTTTTTTTTTTGTGTGGAGATCATGTATTTCATGGGGTCATAGATTGAAAAACTTTGATCCGTGATATACATGATAAATCTATAATTGAACTTCAAACTTCATGTGTAATAGTTGTCCGTTGTAATAAGTCTAATGCAGTGATCCCTATTTATTTTCATGTAGGTCAGAGGTCATTTGAAGTTATCAGAGGTTATCATATGAAAAGCTATCTATTGAGACCGATATTGCAGCAACTCAAATGTTGTTAAATTTTAAAACTGTTGACATATTAGCGTTTGAAGATTGGATCACCTATCTCATGTTGGTGAAATGAGGTCAGTAAAGGTCATACTTTATAACCATGTACAAATTTAGTATGTAAAGAAGAGAATTGTTTGAACTTCAAAATTAGTATATGTTGTCCTGTTTTTTTTTATATTGTAAAGGAATCTTAAGTCATTTGACATTTGCATTTATTTTACATTACATACAAATTTCTATATAGATGATTTCTTGCAATTCTCACAGGTTCTCAGAAAATCTACTTGTTTTGTGAGGGATGCAGAGAGCCAGACAGAATGCAGTGTAGCTTCAAGTAGTTGCCAGACTGTACAGGACTCCACTAAGGCGGCCTGTCCTGAACATGACTACATTGGATTCATTCCAGTAAGTTGAAGTTATCACATTATCAGAGTTGGTTCTCGTCCTGGAAATCATGAAATTTCATTGGTCTATTTTCAATGCCTTGAATTTGTTCTTTTCATCGCCTGTCCTAGAAAATTGTTTGGTAAACAACTGTCTTTTACTTACTGTAAAAAGGTATTGCCTAAAGGTAGAAATAAATTATGATTTTTTTAAGAGTGCTGATGGCTGGATAATGACAATGTAGGAAAGTCATGAAAAAAATTCTCCATATGTGTGCAATCTCTGTATTGTCTTTGCACAACTGATTTGAAAATCACTGTTGAACAATTCCTTCCTGGTAGTAATTACCTGTATAAAAATTGTAGCAGAGGTCACAAAACAAAAAATATTGAAATTTATTATTACGCTTCATAAATTGAAGAAGTACAATTGCATTCAATTGATAATATAATTTAAGAAAATGTTTTTGATAAAAGAGAGAAATTTCAGTATGTCTAATAGATTCAAATCTGTGTAGAATGTCTCTTGCAAAAAGCACAGGTTAGTTCTATTTTCCTTATCATTGCTTCTTTAATAGACTATGCCTGCTCATCTGCAAAAGGAGGGAGATCAAAGACATGTCTTCACACCACCACACCCCGTAGTTAGAACTGGAAGTTCGTCAATCATGTCACCAGAGGTAGTGGTGAGTCCTTCACAGTTGTATTAATTATTGATCTAATGAGAATCTGAATTTGAAAGTGTGATGCTTAACTTGTTAACATATACTCTATTTACATATTATGTGTCAGGATTAATCCGTTATTCAGTGGATGCAAGTGTTGCACTGATTGAATGGACTGGCATTTGCTTATGACTTTTCATGTTGGTATTCTTTTGCTAGCTAAACTTCACACTTTGAATCTGCATGTCATTGCGGACAATGATTTTTTCCCCTTCTTTTATTTGTCATTTGTGGAGAACTGTTTTTAGTAGATAACGAGCCCTTTGTCACCTTAAAGGACAATAGTGGTTCTTTGGTACATCAAAAAGATATAAGTTGAGAAAAGTTGTTTTCTTGATGATGGTCTGTTATGTTATCCTTGCATTTGAATGGGTTTAAGACTGAACAAACTTTTCTAAATACCAAGTATATTACTTATTTTTCAACAGACTCCTGTAAACATTGGAGAAGACCTTGGTACATGCAGAACTGATACTCCCTGTAGGTCACCACCAAAAGTAAGTGCATACAAGAAACATTTAGCAGGGTTTCAGTAGTTATGGAAAAAGAGAAAAAGTCAAAATTTGACAAAATATTCCAAGACTGAGGATAGTTTTGAAATTCAGGTACATTGTGTGGTATCCTGAAAAAAAAATCAGAAAATGAGTGACATTGTTCCTTTGTAACCTGTAATATCAAAGTGTATTCTCACTAATAGTAACAGAATTTATGATCCTCGTCACCTTATTTTGCTTGGTCCTTGTTGTCATATTTGAAAGGATAAAGAAATGATGAGAAGTAGCATGGAATTTCTTTGTGTTTCCCCCGTACAGGTATTGTACAGATTTATAATTAAAACCGAAACTCTGATGTTACTAATGGACAGTATAACTGCATAGTGCAACAATCACTCACATACTTACAGGTCTCGACATTGTTTTTGTTTGTTGTGTCAGGTAAAGGATGTTGTGATTTTTTTTTGTATTGACCTCAGCATTTGATGCTGTACTGTAAAACCCAGCTGTGTTTTACAGCTATACCTGTTAGCAACCTGGAGAAATACACGGCATTCCAGTGTAATACTTTTTTTCTGTCGGGTTTTAGGTTCAACGTGCTGCAAAGCTTGATCTACCTGCAGTTTTCAAGTCGTCTCTCCCATCGAATACTATGTTGGTTGATCTGTTGCCTCAGAGTTCCACCTTTACATCACCGGCTGTTTCATCATCGCCTAGTGTAAGTAGTCTATGTTGTGTATAGGGATGCACCAGATCTTAACTTTATGATTTGGCTGGAACAGGATTTCACCTTATGAAATCCAACCAGATAACATATGCTTGGATCAGACTTACATTTTACGAAAATGAAGATTGTTTAGGGTATCCTATGTTTCAAAGTGTAACGTCTAAATGTTTTGGACTTATGGACCTGGTACAAGGTACATACTTTGTGTGCTGCTAGAGCATAGATATCCATATCTTTTGTGCCAAATAATGGAGTCTTGTGGAAAAGATGCTGTCTACTTTGCAGCCAAATTGTAATAAAGTACAGCATGACATATTTTCAGTGAGATTTGCTCAAACTGTCTTTATGTTCATATTCTTCTCTTGTTGTTTAGTGTCAGTTCCATACCTTTATCCATGCCTATATCATGTGTGTTTCTTTAAATACTTTCAGTTGTCAGGCAGGGAATCAGAGCCCATGAGCAGCAGCTCACCATCTGATGTGTCCTTGTTTACACCATCAGAAGTAGACGACTCTGAAGATGAGGAGGATGATGACAGCAGCAGTGATTCAGAAGTGTTTGAAGAGAAGGTTGTAAAGGAGAAAAAGTTTGTTGTGTTTGAGTCAAGCCTTAAAGAACTTATCAAACAAATTAAGTGTGAAATCTGTCAATTACCTGCTATGCAAAGTCATAGAAGTTTTAAGGGTTCAATGGCTATTGTGCAGATATCATGTTTACATGGACATGATATCACAAAGTGGTACTCTCAACCGCTTATTAAGAATACACCAGCTGGAAATATATTTTTGGCTGCAGGTGTGTTATTCAGTGGCTCCTCTTTTTCCCACATGGAGCAGTGCTTTAATTTCATCGGTGCAAAGTTCATCAGTAAGTCTACATTTTACAAGATTTTACAGAAGACACTGATACCTGTTGTCAGTCATACCTACCTTGTAAGTCAACGGAATTTGGCCAGCAGACTTCAAGGGACATCTGTTTGGCTCAGTGGTGATGGGAGGAATGATTCTCCAGGATACAGTGCCAAGTACTGTTCCTATACATTCATGAACCCGGCTACAGAGGAAATCGTTGACACAGAACTGGTCCAAGTCACTGATGCAACAAGTTCGGTGGCAATGGAAAAGGTGGGCTTCAAGAGATGTCTGGACAGGATTAGGGGTAATGGGATCACAGTTGACCTTGTCGCTACAGATCGTCATATGGGCATTAGGAAGATGATGAGGGAAGAGTATAGCGACATCAGGCACAACTTTGATGTATGGCACTTTGCCAAAAGCATTAAGAAGAAATTACTAGCCAAAGCAAAGACGAAGGATGCCGAAGAGCTGGCAAGATGGATCCAGGCCATATCCAACCATCTGTGGTGGTGCTGTCAGAATTGTGGAGGAGATGCAAAAATGCTACGGGAGATGTGGACCTCCATTCTCAAGCACATTGTAAATGTGCACTCATGGAGTGACTGTGAGGTTTTCCATGCATGCAGTCATCCACCATTGTCAGATGAAGAGAAGAGATTGAAGCTCTGGCTCAAACCAGGATCTCCTGCACATGAGGCCTTGCAAGATGTTGTCCTCAACACAACAGTCCTTCGTGACCTGGAGCAACTTGTCCATGCATGTCACACTGGTGCCCTTGAAGTTTTTCACAGCGTTCTCTTAAAATATTGCCCAAAGCGTCTGGAATTTACATATCCACATATGCAGGCTCGAATGCATCTTGCAGTTTTGGATCACAACAACAACGTGAACAGATCCCAGGCAGTTGTGAAGAAAGCTTCAAGAAAGTCAGGACCAGTGGGGGATCATAGATTTAACTTGGTGTATTCTAAGGGTAGGGGAGGGTGGGTTGTGAAAAAGGTTTATGAGCAGAAATCCTTTTCATATGTACAAAACATGATGGTTTCTACTGTTAAAGCGGTGGAAGGCAGTATAACGCTTGAAAGCGTTGAAAATCAACCAAGGCCATCTAATATTGCAAGGGTAAGTAGACCGGATAAGGCCACTATGATCCAAAAGCTGAAGTCCAGATTTTCAAAGAAATCTGAGGAACATCATGATGACAGCTGAGATATTTGATTCCAGTCGATAAATGGACTGTGTTAGTGTTTTGTACTCTTTTTTTGTAATCCCTGATGAAGGCAAGCAGGCTATATTGAACTGTTCATTGAATATAATAACATAAAGACTTATTATTTAAGTGTAGTCTCAAGGCTATGCAAGAAGAATTGCTTATTTGAAGAGCAGAAGTCTATTTATACACAATAGAGAAAATTACATGCAAGCCTATTAACGGCAAGTTACTTCACTTACAGGTCTTCTTAGCTTTTTTTGTCATTTCTTCGGTCATAATGGGCTGTTGTGGTTCAGGTAAAAGTGGATTAACATGTATCTATTCTATTGTTAGCATATGGTCCATTGACTAGGTGTATTTGTTTAAATGTAATATTCAAGAGATTTTGCATATCCATACTTCTGTAGCACTTCTGATGATTGGGCACCATGCAGTTTGCAATGTAGTTAGATACATAAAAATGCAGTTACAGATATTGTAAACCCATTATGGAAACAGTTGCTTATCATGTCTAATTAATGTTGTCATGCTTGACTTATTCACGTCCGGCCATTTGCTGCACCTGCCTATGTTTGAAATATTCTTCATCTTATGTGTAAAACAGTACAGTTTATCACTTCACAATATTATTACTGTGTAAGAAATGCTGATGTTTATGTGACTTTGACACTTTGTGCTTCATTTTTTTTTACATGTTAAAGCCAGTCACATTCAATAAGAAGCATTATGTTCTGCACTTTTGTCAGTGTAAAGTATGCTATATGGGGATGGACTGTGTTAGGACCGCATGCCGCCAATTAAAAGTGTGTCCCTTTTCCGCTACTGCCCCAAAACTGGACAGAGAGAGCTACTTTTTACATGGACAATTCTGCTACTTGTATGTCAATTTTCTGAAGTGCTGTAGCTTGTGAATCATGTATACCTCAGTTCCTTCTTCTCAAGATCGACTAGCTTGTTTACTGTATTGGGAAGAGACATGGCAACTTGACATAGAGGGATTCATTGGTTATGTTTTCTGAAAAAAAAATTATCATATAAAAAGATTTGGATTGCACATATAGCTTAAGGAGTTGAATTGAGCATTGATTTCATCAAACAAATATCATTTATCACTTGAACCATGCAGTACATCCAGAGGCTGACATCCTCATTTAATGGTGAAAAGTTGCCAAAAATTGTTAATGCTATGTTGATATTTTTCTGTCATTCCTATAGTGACATTTTAGCACGTACCATATTTGTCAGCTGAAAACAGTATGTTCTAACCGAAGACCTTTGTATTGATCATACAAAAATCCTCTGACTCCATGAGAGGGTGAGGGGGCCCTTTGGGCCCAGGAGCTTCCCCATGCTCATTGTTGTGCTGCTACCAGTAGTGAAATGTGTGTTTGTTTGCTGAGTAGAGTGAAAATTTTGTCATTTTTTTTTTCAAAAGGAAAAAAATAATCTTTCAACCTTTCTGTCATACTCACAAATCCAGAGCAATGAAGTGCCAACTTGGTATAACAAGTTTCCTACAATATGGATGGCACCACAGGATGTTAGCAATTGTTGTATTAGTGTAACTGTATATATGTGTGAAAAGTAAAGTGCCTTCAACCATGTTTCAACTTGTACGATGCAACACTGTTTTCAATGTATTCTTAACGACAAACGATTGAATCCTGTTGTTTCTTCACAATATTTTAGTCTTTTACTTTTCAGTAATATCTATATCAGTCTCTGACTCTACAGCATTCCATATATTGTATGGAAAATAAATCAAGGCCTAACAGAACAAGTTACACTCACTCTTGCTTTAATTTTTTTTTTTTCAATTTTCTTTTACAGTATATACATCAGACTTTTCATGCCTTCCTCAGTCCTCTCTCACAGGTTTTTGTTGCCATTTCCTTGTGAGCAGGGATAGTTTGTGAGCACAGCACTTCTGTCACACACTGAAATTACCTTCTTTCATTTTTAATGTTCCTTGGCTGGCGTAAACATGACTTAAACCAAACAATGTTTTTTTTTTTCGTAGGCTACTAATCATGATATAAACATACGTTGTACTTTTAAAAGATCAGTTCAAATTGGGTTATTGAGATATTGTCAAATACATTTATTTGTGGGTAATTTCAGTGTGTTTGGACTGCCGCGGGGTCAGATATCATGAACATTACCATACAGAAAAGTCCCTGTTTAGAGAGAGAGAGGTCCAGAGAGGGATCAAGTTGATTTGTTTATTTACGTTCCATATATTAGTTTATTTGACTGGTGCACACAGATAAGATACAGTACATCAAAATTGACGATGAATGAAATTAGTTGGTAGATAGTTACAAGATGACGGCAAAACAAACTGACGACACCGGCATACACAGTGTACAGAGAGACGGACAGACATACATGTTTTCAGTTCAACAGTAACTTTTCCAGTTGGTGACCTTGTGGTTGTGTTGGGACCACGCTGAAGGTTGAGGGTCATGTGATTGATGATGATGAGACGTTGAACAATAAGAGTGCATAATTCATAATTCAGTGCCACCCACAATTAACTAATCACATGCTTCTTGCAACTGCTCCTCTGTGTCAGTGTATGCTCCTCCCATTCTCAATTTAGTCTTATGTATATCAAATTCATTGTCCTAAATAGCAGATGAAAGGTAAAGTTAATAAATTTGGTGTGAGAACATTGGAGTTTGAACTATGTTTGCTCTCTGAAATACTGACGCCTGTAATAAACTCGCTAAAAGGAATGTTGTGTCATGCAGATTACAGTTCTGGCATGATCTCGGCATAAACGTCATCAGCGTACAAGAATCCAGTGTACTCGCTGTCTGGGAACTCTTGTCGGATCCTTCTTACCGCACAAGATGGAACGGGTGTCCTGTTTCTCTTTCCTAGTTTCCCATGGGCCCAAAGTGTAAACATCTTGTATGCAATAAATCTGTACTGCCTGGAACAAAACAAAAAAAAAATGGTGAAATAATTGTACAGATAAAAAACAACCAAGTGAAGCCTGAGAGACTAAGAAAACCAAATGATTGGACAGATAGTACTGTAACATGGATAAGAATCATCTTTACTTCTTTGGACCATACGGTCATGGATGGTGGATCTAATATAATCAAACCATTTGAGGTACAGTGCAAGCATTGTTGTAGAATGTTCCAGGTTAATGTTCAAGTACTAAAATACCTTCAAATTAGCAAATGCAGAATTGCTATGTCCTTGATACTGCATTGAACCTGTACTGTACATAAGATCATGGCAATGATATAAGTATTAGTAGAAAAGTTTTTACTTCTAACAAAATTCATACAACCCACTACACTCAATACTGGTAGTGAAGTGCACGACTGATGCAGGACACAAACCAAGGACTAACCATAACTTGCAGCCCTTATAGATCTCTTACTACAGTACATATTGACAATGCGTAGTAACATGAGCAGGTAGGACAGTGGGCATATAGTAACACAGTAAACACACCTGCCGATTTTATACTGTACAGCATCTCTGACAAAATCATGCAGTAGGCTACTATACCCCAGAAAATCTGTAACAACTTTTTTTCCTTTCTGCCATCTCATATAACTTAGAAAAATTCAAAGATTTGAAATACTACCCCAAATATATAGTACAGGATAAATAAAATACTGATGCACTTTGAACGGATTTAAGTCAAACTTGGACAAAGTCTGGCGGAGTACGGATTTCTATTTTTGATTACAGAGACGAATTTTAGTTTCAAATTTTTCTTTTCGACAAAAAGGCCTATGGCCACCAACGTCTTGGATTGACGATGATGATGCACTCATCTGTCAAAGATAAATTCTACACATTTAGTTAAGTCTCCCTTCATTTAGTATGAAAAGGGTCACAAAGTACAATGTCCTAAAAAAAAAAAAAAAGAGAGAAGAGAAGAGACTGATAGAGCAGACACCCCAAACCCAAAACACCAATCAAATCTACTACACTGCCAAAATGACTATAATAGACTTAAGCTAATATCAATTTTCATATTGTATTTCCTCAACATTTATTTTTTTTACAATAAAGAGAGCAACAATTTGATAAAGTAATAAACATACAGCAAATTAGCAATCTGATTAAAATGAATGTGACTCAGGAGGTATCCTAGTAATTGGCAGTAGCCTGTACTGTAGCCGGTAGGCCTACGGACTAACTGTACCTGTTTTGCAAGTCCCTTGCTGTATTGTTTCCCTTTGAATGCTGGAGAAAAGCCCATGAAGTCTCCAAAACTGCCTTTGTAAGGCAAACACTTTTGAAGTCGTCATGTTCAGTCACGCATAAATTGTTTTGGTTTAGTTTGTCCGCTATACTCCCAATCTCATTGCAGCAAATGCACTCCACTTCTGAGTCCATTATGTTGCATTTCGTGCAAATGCACCAGCTTGCATTGTCTCTACGGTTAGGCGAGAGTGTTTGGTCTTGTCCGGGGCCTTCCTCCTCAACGTTAGCGTGCGACATCGCCTCATATTCAGCCTCTGTCATCATCGGCTCGAAGTCGTAGCCAGATGGGCCTCCCTGTTCCTCTTCACTTTCCATTATTCTCACGGAAACAACGTTACTTGTTAACAAATGATAAGAAATGGACAAATATTCGCCCACTTAAATCTATGCGGGTACTGAAATAAAAACACAGTCGTTGTATATGGCTGAACCAAGGCCAGGTGGCAACGAAAAACGATCGTACACAACGTTGACATTGAATTGTATGTACGACTGTAGTACTACTAGTACGTACATCTGGAGTACAGTATGTGCAACTCGTTGTGCCAACGATCTCACTGACTATAATGGAACGCGAAAAATGACAAAAAAGGAAAACAGCATTTGTCGGTGCTACGTCACACACAGCCGCCCGCGATGGCAAACAGACTTTTAGGCTCGAACTGAACCCCAACTTTCAAAGCAGTATTTAACAACGAACAAAGCTTCTACTGGCAAAATGGTCATGTCAGACAGACAGAACGGTAAAAGATCTCATGTATTTAAGTAGGTTTTCCTGTTGGTGGAGAATTCCTTTAACCCCTTTTCTTTGTTGGCTGTTTCGAACTTTACAGAGAGGATGGGAAAGAGGCGTTGAAGTTTTACACGGATCCAAAATACTTCTTTGAGCTCTGGTGTACTGAGATGCAGAAGAATATTCATGATATTAAACAGAAGAGAAAGAGAAGGGTTCGTCTTTTGTTCATCTTTGTGTATTTATATTCATGTTTCTTTATATTCTTGCGAATGTCAACTAGTGTTTGCACCAGGGACCAGACCATCATTCGTACTTCATGTCAGTTCCAATATTGCGTTCCAAGATTGTAAATCGCAGTGGTTTTGACTCTTACTCATAGCAAAAACAAAATGAAGGAAATGTTGGAAGATTAGAATTAGAATCGCAGAAGCTATAGGTATTAGTATTTGAGACCAAAGGTCATTAGAGGCCATATTGTTAAAAGCTTGTAACCATTCGTTAATGCTTTTAGCTTTTAAGGAACGTTGCAAGACAGATCAAAGTTGGTGTGTGGGTAGGACATATAAAAATCTCTGCTGGGATTGTGTTTGGTGCAGGTCAAAGGTCATCTGAGGTCACCAGTAGGCAGAACGTAGACAGCCAATTTTTGCAGCATCTCAGGAACCACATGTTGCATGAACTTCAAACTTGGAGGTGTGTACTTCCTTCTAAGTAAATACGATTGTGTAAATCCGATTTTTTTAGGTCAAAGGTGTATTATCGGGATATCAGAAGTCATACATTGAAAGCTTGTTAACACACTATTTACCAATGAAAAGAAACGTGGCACTTTGCAGGTGATGTTAAAGTGCAGTACATAAAGACCTTTTTGGGGGTTTGGTTTTGGTGTAAATTGAAGGTTACTTGGGTCACTAGGAGATGCAAAATCTTAGCTCACTGCTGCTACTTTTTCTTGTGGGTAAACATATATTGGTGTAATCAGCATACAAAGACCAGCAATACTTGAAATGATTCATAAAATTCAGTCAGTATTTTTGGTATTACTGTATAAATTTGAATTCTGTGACTTTTAGTGAAGTGTACAATAGAAAGCAATACATACCTTTATCATCCTCTCGTTAATAATCTGTTACTATGTACTGAGCTGTTTTGATAATTTAGGCACAAAATTCCAGAACGACAAACAATTGGTTTTTGATTTTGCTTTACTAAGATACAATCCCTTGCAAACAGAAAGAACTTTTTTTAGCTTGGTAAGTGACCATTGACCTGGTCACTGAAACAGGTATTATCAATCCCAGAGAGATCTTTATCCAATAATTGACACCGTTGATGTCAGTACATCTGAGAGAGAAGTGATGTGTTATGTCAGTTTGGATTACCTAGGAGAGATTTTTTTACTTGTGAGATATGATCAGATACTAGTTATATTTTGTCTATTTTCAGTCAGGGAAAGAGTCAGTGGAAGGCTGTAGTGGACTGACTTTAAAGATATAACTTTAAGTGTAATATCAAAATATATCATTTGCTGGCTTCAGATTTCTTGGCAGTCAGTTAGAAACCTGGAAGGTTGTTTAAGGAAAACTTTGTTAAATAATGTGAAATTTCAATTTCAGACTTTTACACTAGAACTAGAAACATTGTTAAATGTGCCTTACTGCTTCAAGTTCACCACTTTCAACTGGTTGATATGATTCAGTTTTACCACATCACATGGTATACATGATATACATACAGAAAAGACCAGTACTTGAATTGAGATGGGGGTCTTACACTAAATTTCTCTGGGGCGCAGTATCTTAGGAGGGCATTTGGACATTCAAGTGTAATAACAGCAAGAAATCACTAAGCCTGTTGGCTTCCTGGTTCCAAAACATCTTGCAAACCTCTTATTTGTGTTTTCTCACTTTTTATTTTATTTTGCAATTTATCATTGGTAGCAGATAGATGACAGAGTAAGTATGAAAGTGGTGTGTGCTACCCTTCTTGGTTACCCTTTGTTTGATGTTCTTTGTTTTATTTTTAAACTTACCCAAGTTGTTTCCCCTTTGTGAGAATGCGAGATGAAGTGACCGTTTTTCAATTTGTGAATGCAACACTTGTTTGTCAGACCTAATGCTCTAAATTATTTAAAGACGTACCTGATAGACGACTACTGTATGATCATAGCTTTTGCTGATGTTTCAATCAGGGGCGAACAAAGACCAGAAAAGCCAATTCCAGCTTACAGTACTTGATTTCAGTGTGAAAGGAGAGAGACGTGTAAGGAGCCGTACAAGTGAGTGAGGCTACAGGCCACTGGGATGGTTAGGAAAATAATCCGAGAAATCCTGCACTAGATCATAGTTAGATTGTTTTCAAGTTGAATGCTGCCCTCTATATTATTTGGTGAAGTGGTGTTTACCCAGTGTTATTTGTCGTCATTGATGTTGCATGCATTATGTGCATGAATGTTACATTTGCCTCGTGCAGGACAATTAATATTAATTGTCGCAGATTGAAAAAAAAAATTTGAGACATTCTCTTGTTTGAAGCGTTTTCTTTCAACTGAAGCCTTTCAGTTTTGAGGTCAACATTTTCTCTTGAAGTTTCAGATCACCAAGAGTTTGCTTCTGCAGCCATAAAACTTGCCACGTTTTCCAATTTATCAATAAGAAGATGAAAAATTTGAATATAGACAGTCTATGTAATATGTTCTATGTAATAAGAGTTAAACTGTGGACTTACAGTAGTCTAGGACTGATTACCAGATAAAGGTGAATGAAAAAGCAAATACGAATAGTACAGCTTATTGTTGCCAGATAATTTAACACAGCAACTAGATTTATAAATACTACTATGGTAGTTCACAGGTCATCACTCACTGATTAAGTGTTTGTTGGACACAGAATATGTAAAACAACTGCAGGAACTTAAGCTCACCTACTGTAGCTAATAACAAAGTAGTGTTTTGTGCCATGATAATTGCTCATAATGGAAAGTGTATAGTGATACTGGAAAACTCCTCCTTCATGTGCAATCAACTGTGAAATTGAAAAGCAAGAATAGAATTTTGAGGATTTCCAGTGGGGTAGAAATTGTCTTTCTGTTCACATGTCCACATGTGTTTGTGTTTCTCATTATTTTGTCTTTGGTTTGTTTGGGTCTTTTGGTCATCTTCAACCTGGTCTGGAGTCAAAACTGGCCAAAAATATCCCTGTTTTCAAGGTTGTGTGATTATGTGACAAGCTAACTTCGATGTCAACTGGGATGAAATTTGTTGATTAAACCAAACTGATTGATGATCATGGCATCAAGAAAACCATCCAATCTTATGCTGATTAATACTGTAGGCAATCTGATGTCAGCAATTTCACGTGGAACGATTGAAATTCTAACAAACGATCCAAGGAAAAGGAGTTGTTTACTCTTGTGCACAAAAATAAGAGGCAACGTAGTATTATTGTAGTAGTCTGGGTACATGAATATTGTAGTTCATCTTCCAAAACTGGGATAAAAACCTCTATTGTTTTAGTCTTGTTTTGCAACTTGCCTCAATGTTTACAAAACAGTGCAACATTTTTGGGCAACTTCACTTCCTCCTTATGAGAGAATAAAGTCCTTGTAGCCTTATCCTTAGGGGATAAAACAGAACTGTTATTAAGTAGGGTACAATTATTTAAGTCAGTGCCTGATGGTTTTGTACATTTGAATGGATTGCTCATGTGGATTACTTGTGTTGCTTTCTCCATATTGTTGGTTCATTTTGTTGCTGTATTCTCTCCTGCTTGTGACCATCTTCCCCTCTCTTCTCTCTCCCTTGCCTCATCTTCCCAGTCTGCCCTGTCAGTGTGAATATTGTCTGTCTGTGCCACTCAATTTTTTTTTTTTTTTTTTTTGTTCAGCATCTTTTATAACTCTATAAGATTTTGACATTTTTCATTTACCCTCAACCCTTTGGTATGCTGTTTAAATGACTTTAAATCCAGACTTGAGATTTACCCCCAGTATTTTTTCTAATTTGTTTTTCCTTAACAAAATCTCTTGTTTCCTCTCTTTACAGTAACTCTCTTTTAAATAGTAAAATGCACTTTCCATCTTTGTCACAAGTACAATTTGTAAAAAAGAAAGCAAAGAGTTTCACTTTTCTGGACTCAGTCTCATGTTTTACAGTGAATGCCAAGGAGGTTGCATTTTTCAAATGATGCTGTCTTTCTATTTTGGATGCCAATGGCTGATCAATGAACTCATTTTAAACTACAAGCACTTTCTTTGAAATTCAGTGTCAGGTACAGCATTGAAGTGGTTCTGGTTTAAAGTTACTCCCTCGCTGCAGTACCTGCTGCCTCTTAAACTCCTTCTTTGTCGTGATCGGGGTCTACGTGCATCTCACCACCAAACTTTTCCATCGAATTGGCATTTTGCTTTCATCCTTTGAAGAGCCAGCTCTGATTTTTTCCCCATTCTTTGCAACGTAAACTGCATGCTGGATTTTATTTCATGCAAAGTTTTTAACCAGATCTGATTGTAACAAATGACAGCACCCCCCCTCCCCCTCAGTGGAGCTAGGGAGGAACCGTCAACAGCTACTGTGGGAAGTGTGAGACAGGGAACCTTCTCTTGTCATCCATTTGACATACCTGGACTTTTTGTGAAAAGAGATGTTCACTAGACTTCTTTTTTTTCTGTTTCTGAATTGTTGATAAATGGTGAAGTTGTGTCTGTAAGCTTTAATGTTGTTGCATTGCTCATGTAGGCATACATACTCTACCACATAGAAAAAAACAAAAACCATACCTGATGTCAATCTTTGTCCCTATGAAACTATTGCCATCTGCTCATGTGATTGTCTTTCCTTCCCGTCTCCCCTCCAAATAGAAAAAAAATCCACAGTTTCATACTTATTTCAATAGAATTGGAGTCCAACAGTGTAATTGTGAAACACGGGACTGTGTCACTGTTTTATCCAAAACGAAAATCAGACGTGTCTTGTAGATCTGACTGTAGTAATCAATGATTATCACATATGGTTTACAATCGCATGTCTCCTCAGTGTGTCTCCTTGTGTGTTTTTCATTTATGGCAGTGCTGTTATAGTTATATGTAGCAGAAGTACTCTTTGTAACTGGAGAAGTAAGTGTTTTGATGGCATCTTTGTTTGAAATGGTTTGAAGTCATGCAAGGTTTATGAATATTCAGAGATTTCTGGGCATAGCGGGAAAACACACTGCATGTAGAGTTTTATGCTTTCATATCTTTTGTGTTGAACCAACAATATAATGAATTGTGTGGTGGCCCCTTGTCATTGACTTGTCTTTGTTGTGCAAAGTGTTTGCAATAATATATTTTTTTTTTCATTTATTTTACGCAGAAACGGGATGTGAGGACTAGTACTAGTGAAACAATCAAGGCTCCAAAGAGTCGTAAGAAGCAATACGAGCATCTACAAGCCGATAAGGAGTTTAGGCCGACCAAGACCGATATGACGACCGGTGTCAGTATGCCAGCCGAACCACATCACTCTGAACCAGAGCCGATGCACCAACCTGTCCAGGATAGACCTAACAGCATCAGACACTCTCAGCATGATAGGCATTCCAGGCCAAATGCAGTACCCCCAGCACCTCCGGAAATGAACCATCAGGGGTACCCAAATGGAGACATCATCAAACCAGGGAGGCCAGCTCCACAGCCACCATCATCCCAACCTAATCAAGGCATCCATGAAGACCCACGACAAAGTATGGTCAACCAGAATGATGGTAGCAGACAGAGCTACATGACCCACGATGACTATGTGGCACAGATGAACAACCTAAGCATTATACCCCCTCCCCCTCCTATGTCACACGACTCACAGATCATCCCCGAACCCTTACCTCCTCCACCGGAATCAGACCTGATAGCAGCACCACCACCACCACCCCCTCCACCACCACCACCACCAGGACCAATGGATGCAACCATTCCACCCCCGCCTCCTCCACCCCCTCCTCCAGGCATGGTCTCGAATCCGCCACTTACAGTACAGACGTCTCCACAACCCAACGGTCCGAGTGATGCTCCTCATTCACCTCCCCCGGTGTCTCCCATTTCGAAGCCGCCAGTTGTGGATCAACGGAGTGAACTCCTCAAAGCCATTGAGAGAGGTATGTCTTTCCATTTTTAGTTGGTAATTTCAAAGCTGGTGGGACTTACATCTCATTGAGAAAGCTATTTGGTCCTTGTCACGCATTTTGATCACTCTCGCAATCACGCTTTCTGAAATAATGAACCTAATGATACATTCTGTGCCAGAACCTTAATGCTTAGTGTGAAATGTTACAATGACTGTTTCATCACCAAACCAGAATTTAACCAGAATGTAAACCTTTGAAGTTCCTTACAAAAAGTAAAGCAAGAAGTTGCACTAGATCTAGAAGGTGGTCAGCATCAATTGAATTGAATTTAGTGATACTGTGCACTGTAGGAAATTCACCTTTCATAGGTCACGTGGACAAAATGTAACATTACAAAAATTATGACTTTACTGGAGTTTGTAGCCTACACGTGAAAACATGAATAGCATGTCCTAATGTAAGGTGCAAACGGTTTGTTAATGTTAGTACTTTAGGTGAATTGAGTCAGGTACAAATAAGTCTCTACAGTGGGCTCTTGGTGTAGTGCTCAATCAAAAGGGGTTGAAGGTATGATTGTTGTTTGGCATTAACTCTACAACAAGGGATAAACTCAGCAGCAATTATACTTCCTAAATCGCTCAAGTATCTTCTCTTCTGCTGTGGTAGCATTAGCAAAGTAACAGATTACATTGTACTTGTAAACACTTCGGATGAGGGTATGGTAGCATAATGTCTGTTGTCATTTACTTTGTAAGCAGATAAAACCAGGAATAAATTCAGATAAAGCTAGAGAAAAGTTTTTCTGATAATACCAGGGGTAAATGCACTTAAAACAAGTGATAATGTCACATAAAACTAGGGACAAATTCAAGTATAACCAGTGGTAAATTCACATAAAACCAGCGATATATTCTGATGCCACCACCAACAAATTCACATATTAACAAAACAGGGATAAATTTCAGATAAAACCAGTGATAAAATCCAATGAAGTAAAAAACCAAAAGTTTCAAGGACAGGGTAATGACAGATCCGTAGATGATGATGTCGATCAAACTAGTCCCCTATCCTTCATGGCCATTAATGAATAATTAACATTTCAACTCAGTTTTCAAGAATTTGTAACCAGAGGCTCGTTTAGTTTTTACCTACGCTATTTTCCTGTAGCCCCAGGTAGGAATTACAGATGGTATTACTCTAGAAATAAACAATTTTGAAGGGTCTTTTGCAATATGGTATTATATAGGTTTACTTTGCTTCCATTTCAAATTTGCTCTTATGAGACTCATTGAATTATTTCATGAAACTTACTTAATTTTTGTAAGCCTGTCAAGTTTCCTCCACATGCACCAGAATGTCAGACTTGCCCCCCCCCCCCGTATCGCTGCCTCCACATACCCATGACAAATAGTCAAACTGATAGGATCCCCGTGCGTCAAAGGAACGCCAATGAGTGACCCATTAACGATTCAGTTTGGTTTTTGAAAATTAGTGACCGGACAATTTTCACATTAGTACTGAGTCATATGCACGCAGCCAGCCAAAGTCAGGGTCAAAAATTCAAAACTTTTTGACAGTTTTTGGTAACTATTAGATGTGATGCTCGAGTAATTATGCTGTTTATAACCTTTACCATGTGTTTGTCCCTTCAAAAACCTCACAAGCATATTAATATCAACTCAATGAGCCCCTTTAAGATCTCTTACCAGAGAGTGCCATGTTCAAGTCAGTATGTGATTGACTTGGTGCAGAGGATACATATTGTGTGATACATGCATACATATTTGGTTCTCTTTTCATGACTTTCACTGATCAGGTTACCAACAGCGATATCCATCCACTGCTCTCTGGCATATAAAAACAAAAAAACATGAGTAGTAGTAATTGCTTTATTGACATAAAACATTCTTTCTTCTAGTCAATTTGCACGATGTATTTCACAAGTTAAGCAGAAACGGTCAATGACATTGAGAAATCAAGGGTCTTTGTTTTCAAAGTGTAGGCAGATGGAGAAAACAAGTCAGGGGAAAACTAGCAACTTTGTCTTTAAACTATCCAACCAGTTTAGTTAATATGACATTACTGAGATTATGAAGAAAAATCTTCAAGAAGTCATTGTTACCTGAATACATGACATGTATAGAGATATTGTTACGTTAGCTGGACATTCTGATATTCTCTTACAAATTTGTCAGGGTCTTGATTCATTGTCGATGTGTATCAAACTTCTCCATCATGTTTCTGTGCACGTCAGCAAAAGATGTTACTAGTTTAGGTGTGATGAAAATACTTATGATAAGTCTTTTGTGCAAATTATTGACCAAAACAGTGCCTGAAATATGGAAAAGGTAGATCTTTTCCCCCCAGATTTGCACATGGTACTTGCATAAATTATAGATGTTTCCATCCTTTGTTTGAATTGGTGGGCCCTGGGCAGTAGTTGCTTAAGCTACTCCTTTGATTTGCTGTGATTGAACTGTGTACTACTATAGTATAGGACTGTAGTTTTGTGTTTCAACTCAGTCATGTGTATACTCAACTTCAAAAGAAGAATTATGTCAAGAATGTCATGAAAGAACAAGTACAAATAGGAATGTCAGATGCCAGGTGTGTGTTTGATTAAGCTACTGTAAACACTCTAAGACCCACCAAATGGAGCAATGATGAGCTGATAAATTAAAGGTATTTCATTAGTTTATTAGGCAATTCCAGTTCAATTCACCTAGTAACATCAATTACAGAATTTTAATCCTTACACAATTAGCTCACACAGAACAAGGTTTTGACCTCCAAGGTGTTTAGCCACTCAGAGAAGGTGAGACAAAACTCCAAACAACATTTAATTGACATAAATGAATACATTTACTTTGTTACATTGTTAACAATGAATTGAAATGGCAGAAGTCTAATATTTGGTCAACACCAGATGATACATCAACCAGATTCAAATTCTCTGTTTTTCATTGCTAATCTCTTAAATTACAATTGATTTGTCTCTAACATATTCAGGACATCGATATGGAATAACATTAAATCATCACAAGTATTGAGATTCAATGGCTTTGCTGCTCTAGTTATGATTTTTTTTTTATTTTTGTCTTGAACACAGGCATTAATCTCAAGAAGACGGAAACTGCAAAGGAGAAAGCGAGAGAAAATGAACCTCTAGACAACTCTGTCGAAGCCATCCTCTCTAGAAGAATCGCTGTGGAGCTATCGGATTCAGAGGTGTCAAGTACGAGCGGATCGGATTCGGACTCATGGAGTGATTGATGCTGCTGTAAGCGTAACCTAGACGAAGACTTTTTCCAGATAAGAAAAATAGATAATGCACTGGGCCGAGCTATAAAATGAAATCAATTTAAGCCAGGCTTGTCCTCTGTGTCATTAATTAATGCTGGCAATGATAGGACTATGATTGTTAACAGCTAAGTCATCAACCAATAGACACTGAAACAGGTGCATGGTAGCAGCAGCTGCAAAGCTGGCACTGGTTGCAGAAGTGGGATTTGTTGGTAAATCTGTTTTTCAGAGTGTGAAGTAACAGTGTGATTACAATCACAAGATCACTTTTTTTCCTGTCTTGAGCAGGATACGATTATAACAACAACTTTTGTGGTGTCAGGACTGGGGATCCACGGCATTTGTAGAAGTGGCAATGTCATTAAACTTGTTTGTAAGGTAGTGTTGATTTCTGATATTGGTATCATCATAATTTGGTGGTCTTAGAAATTGGCTCCCTCACTTCAAATTATTAAATTTGTGATTAATGATGATAAGAATTAGACCTTAAATCTATTTTTCATTGTTGTTGCTCTGACATTCCATACCTAATGAGGAGAGGTTGGTCAGAGGGCTGTAGCAAATGTCCATTTGGCAATCTGGAAGTGACATAAACTTTCTTGTTGTTGTAACAAAAAGGTTTAAACCTTTAACTCCCTGCCAACTTGGCCATTTAGATTGTGTTTGGGTCCATGTTACCTTGCCTTCACTTGGCTCAAGGTACCTTGCCTTCATTTGGTTCATGGTACCTTGCCTTCATTTGGTTTGTTACCTTACCTTCATTTGGTTCATGGCACCTGCCTCTCATTGGTACAGCATACATCAGAGTGGTTCCATTCTCAGTAGGTGCAGTCTAGTTCTGAGACTTGGCATCACCTGACCAGAATCATAGACTTCACACAACACATAATATTGCATGTTAATATATAATCATGTTAATCTTGAGCCAAGCACCTCTTCGTCACATACCTGTAAAAAAGCAATGTAAGAGCACATAATAGCAATTATTGTTATTTTTGTAGGAGGAGGAGTAGATGATGGTCAAGAATAAAGGGGGAGGGGGACTGGTGTTGGGAATGTCCAAGGATAGGATCCATCAGATAATTTGAAACAACCTATTCTGATTATTCCCTATAAATGCTTTTGTATTCTTTGAAAATGAAATGTTTATATATATATGTTATGTTGTAAAGTATATGCACCTTTTTGATTTTTCTGTAGGGTTTGTATTGTTCTTGTTTTGATAAGTGTGGCCTATTATGGTCCCTTCATCAAAACTGGTTGACTAGTTTTAAATTTACCAAGCAGTCCAAGTTGCAGCAAAATAGGCAGGAAAGAAGGTGGCTAGTGAATCATTTTTCTATTCAAACAATCTTCCAGCATTGGAATTCTCTGGTGTGGTAAAATTGGTTATCCTTAAGATCAAAATATAATCTTTTTAGACTGGGCCAAATGTTCAGAGAAAAGCTTGCCTGCCGTGAACTGTTTCAATGAAAAAGTCAAATTAAGGTCAACAATTCACTTCCAATCCTTGAAAATGTCAGAATTGTCAACTACCTTCTTATGTGCACCAAAAGTTCTGGATACAGAAAGGATATATATTTTATTTCTGGTACTGAAAACAAAAACTTAAACGAGAAAAAAGTGAATGAAACAGCACCACCAGTTGCATAAACACACTTTTCTAAGCTTGTTATGAAATCATTGTTACCTACATCTGTTACGAAGTTGTCTTTTCTCAATTTTCGTGAATATTTTCGACAAGATCGACTGGTGTCAATTGAGGATTTACTTCTGTTTGTTCTTCCTTGACATATTTTTATTGTCACGGTGATGACTCTGCTGCCATTCTGAGTCCATTGATTACAGGCTGTAGCTTTCAATTTTAAATCATTTCCAACAAAGTCGAATCATTGAATTTTGAAGGTGCACATTGCTCATGCCTTAGTCACCCTATCTGGATCATGGAAGGACTGTGTCTTCATTTACCATGCTAAGAGTTGTGTCCACATGTAGCACCAAGCATCGTCTCTTTAATTGTCACTTTCTTCCTGGTAAAAAGGTGCTATTTCGTTCTTGGGGTTTTTTTTTTAGTGACAACTCTTTAATCGTATTAAAATGTTGCGACATCTTCAAGGTTAATTTTTGTGTTTGAACACTCTGATCTAATGTACCATGTACCATGTATGCAGTTAGTGTGGGAGTTCCTTTTTGGTGGTGTGTATGTAACAAGTTTTCGTAGACTTATCAAGATGCAGAGCATGAGGGTTCATTTAAAGTATAATGCCCATGGTTGCTCTGAATTGATTCACACAGGTTAGCAAGGGTCAACTTGTTGACTGCCTGAAGTGAAGTCCATGACTGCTCCAAGACCAGTTTAAGGCTGCTCTGAGACCAGTCCATGGCTGCCCTGAGATTAGTCCAAGGCTGCTCTAAGGCCAGTTTAAGACTGCTATGAGACCAGTCTATGGCTGCTCTGAGGTCAGTCCAAGCCGATCTGAGGCCAGTCCACAGTTGATATAAAAACCAGTCCATAGCTTCCCTGAGGTCATCCCATGGTTGCTCAGAGGTCAGGCCATGGCCTTTGCTAAAGTCAGTCTATTTCTTCTCTGATTTGAAAAGTCCATGTTTCTGTTGACATGGGCAAGGGCAATGGTCTATATTTGTTGTTGTGACTGGGTGGCTGCACTCTGGAAAGACAGATTATGTCCGTTAACTGCTATAGAGCTAACACTGTGGTTAATCTGTTTTTGTCAAGAATCAAGGGTAGTAGCTGATATGAGTTAGATGGGTTCATAGCTGCTCCTGGGTAAGGAACTGTTCATTACATATATTCATATATAAGTTATTTGAATATTTCTGGTCTTTGAGTTTGTAAGAGTTGGATCTATGGTTGGTTCGAACATTGATTGATGTGTATATAAAGGTATATTGACATTAAAAGTTAAGAACAAATATATGCTGCCTTAGGAAATTCAACAGTATGGGAAAGATCTTAAATTTGTGTTGGTTTTTGTAAATCAGTATGGATGGTAGAAATGTTTCATATTGTTGAGGGGATTAGGTGAATGCAGGAGAAGAGAGAATGAGGCAAATGTGACTTAAATTAGACATTTTCTGGTTCCTCTATCGCACACCTCCAAGTGGATTCTGTCATAATAGTTACTACTTTACAGGAGATGATTTAATTTGTAGTTGCTATTCCGTAGAATTTTTTCTCTGCCTTCACAGAATGTCGAGGACAATGTATATTAAGACAAACATGTGAAGTTGCATTATTTTCCTCCTTAAAAATGTGAATTGTTCAGTCTTTTGTTTCTTCTGCATAAAGTTAAAGTAATTGCAAACATCTTAGAGACCTCATCATGTTGTGTATCATGGTTTGAATCTAATAGCAGCATTAGAGTGAACACTATTGTCATAACGTCATGCCCACCCCATTTTCTGTTCTAGTTCTTTTGGGGGGCTGTTGGAATGTCACCCATCTTTTCCTCCCCCCATTCTACATCTCAGTTTTATTGACAGCCTGTAGTTGAAATAGTGTCTTAGTAATCTGTGTGTTTAATAATTCAAACAATACAAAATCCGATGTTGGACCTGGACCAGTTAGTTTTGGTCTGACCAGTTTGCCAAATACGAAATAATGTGATCAAAAGTGCAAGCGATTGCTTAGCAACAGTTCAGTGGACATTGGACAATATAGCAGTTTAAATTGTATATTCTCCTCATCTCTGTGTTATATGCAGATTTATTTTTATTTTTACTAACATGTTATCCCATTCCAAGTGTTTTAAGGGAAAAAAAGAACTTGTCAATTCCATTACTTTTCTTTCTTTGAAGGCTACGAATGTACATTTCCTTTTTTTCAAATAACAATTACATGTATTAAACCTATTATTATTACCATCTCTATATTCTTCTAACATGCTTTGTCAAGTACCTTTTAGTTGGTTACCTCATCAAGTATTAAAATGTTTGTGGCGGATATTAATATAGAAGGGTTTAAAAGATTTTTAAACCCTTGTTTTTTTCCTTTCATGTAAAATTTATTCAGGATTGTACATCTTGAATGCAAGATATTTTAAGGCCAGTACATTGTCATCTTCATGGACATGGCCTAGTTTTGAGTCTCTCTCTCTTTTTTTTGTAACATGACTTCAGATCGATGAGAGTGTGAGAGGTGTTAGCGTATTGATTCATTCACTGTTTGCTCTCGTTTCACAATTTCAACGGAAGAAAAGGTCGGACTTCCTACACTTCTGAAAATTGTGTTAAAAGAGAGACATGGTTTGCCTGAGTTATCATAGTCTATTAATATGCATCCAAAATACAACTGGGGTATTCTGATTTGGTGGAAGGGGATTCCAAGTGGTTGGGGAATAAACATGGCTGTCAGTTTGCAAGAGCAGAGTGAGTGGGCTAGGATTTCATGTGTACGAGGAATGTCACATATTTGTCAATCACACAAAAATATTTCCGTTGAGAGCCACAGACACCATGCTGTGAACAACAACGAAGCATCCCCTCACTCTTTTTTGGTTTGTCAGTACTTTCAGTATGCCAAGTCCAAATTTATTTTTAATTTTTTTTTTGCCAAGTTGAAATGCCTCAACAGTCTATGAACAGTGGACCATGGTAGTGTAGTCCATCTTTATGATCGACTTGAGACTTTCTTATTCTTTTTAGGAGTTAGCAATATTCATGATTCATAACTCATTGAATGAAATTTTTTTATACTTCTATGCATTTTATTTTGAGGAAACAAGTCTTATCCAAACACCACCCTCAGTCATTTGATGCAGAATGGTAACATGATTTAAACAAAATGTTGGCCTTTCATGTAAAATGCAAGAAGGTTAGGAAAAAAATGAAAGTTCGATACATTTAATGAATCAACAGAATAAGATTAAAATATACCAGTCATGTTCATGAAATCATTACTCTTGTCAATCACCTGGTACCATATAGGACTCATACAATACTTATATCCTACAAATTCACCAGCACAAGATTCAACTAACCATTCTCTGTTGGAAGTTTTTTCTTTCTACTTATTGTATTGATTTCTACCTGATACAGATTCTACAGATAACCTGTACTGTTTCTTCAAATCTGTGATTCAGGCCCTACAGATAGCCTGCACTGTACTTTCAATGCTTTGATTCAGGCTCCACAGATAGCCTATACTGTTTCTTCAAATCTTTGATTCAGGCCCTACAGATAGCCTGTACTGTTTCTTCAAAGCTTTGATTCAGGCTCTACAGATAGCCTGTACTGTTTCTTCAAAGCTTTGGTTCATGCTCTACAGATAGCATGTGTGCCTCCTCGATGTGCTCTGTAGGAAACCTGTAAGGGAGCGCATAACATCCTTGAGTAATAGGCTGAAGCTAGGTTTGGTGTTTATCAGGGAGCGCATAACATCCTTGAGTAACAGGCTGAAGCTAGGTTTGGTATTTTTCATAAGAGCAATCCAAAATCAGTGAACCGTTGCATGGAATCTTTTAAACATCTAATTGTGAAACAATACAACGAGTATTTATGCAGGAAAGAGTCCAACAAAATATGGAAATCCTCCTGTGGATTTTTGTCTCACTTTCATTGGCGAATGAACCATGTGAGAGTAAAGTTTATGAAGACCCCTTTGTTGTCCTCATCACCCTCGATCACATTCACAGTGCTGCTTTTATACCTTTCTCATGGATACATAAGTTACCCCCCTTGGACCATTTGTTTTTATGATTTGTAAAGTGATGTTTATATTTTGCCAAAAAAAAAAAACGTGAATTAATAAGAAAAAAAATAAGAATGATTTTTATCTTATAGGTGAATGTTAAGTACATTTGAATGAGATACATGAATCTAGTCAAAGTGTCACATTACTGCTGCTATTCAATCAGCTATGTCAAAAAAATTGCACAATATCTGAGTTTATTTATGAACAAGGGCATCTTTTTTCAAAGGGCCAGAGGGGGGAATTAGGGAGGGGGTGATCAAGGGGGGTGATTTAGGACATTGTTGTGTTTGTATGATAAGAGAAAGTATCCAATTTGAATTACTACAAATGATATGTATATACTCCTTACCACCATAACAAACTTTCAAGTCAGTAGTTTTGTAGTGCTTACAAAGTATAATTCAATAACGAATATTGATTAAATGGTGGTATAGTCTAAAGTTTTGTTGTGTTTCTTTCTGCCTTTGTAGGTGCAATTTGTTCTTACTCTTCTCTGTGTGGACCCTTCCTTTAAGGAATCTGGGTAGGGATTCCACCCAACAAAATATTTTCCAAGTAATAAATGAAGTAGCACCTAAGAGGCCATATCCAGTACCCTACATCCATGCATAACAACAAATTACCCTTTGTCCACTTGTTGTAACAAAGGTTCTGGAGATAAAGCAGCTGAAATGTGACTTTTTATTTATCAGTATCAAAAATGCCTTAGTCCGTCTATAAGAAGATTAAAAACTTTTTGCCACAGTGCCTAACTTGAAAACCAGCTACAAATACTAATATGGGTTGTCAAATAGTTCATGCAACATCTTCCATTTGTTGCAGGAACTGGTTGCATACAGAAATGTACTAAACAAACATGAGGCTGGCCACTTTCCAGTTTAGACTGTAAAGGTTAAAATACTAGTAATGGCATCCATTGAAATATCGATGTACCATTTCTGTAGCAGGACGTAAGTAAACTGGGTCTTGACAGGTTCCCAGTGTAGTGAAGGATGAGATACCTGTAATGCCCCAAGGATGACATAGTCCCACCTTCTTTTATTCTTCACAGGATCATCATACAACTGAGTAACTTTAGTTTAAATATCACACCAAGTCATATCTCTACCCCAAGAATCTCTCCCAGTGGGTCTCGAGGTCCAACCTTGAATGAAGGACAAGCTGTGAGGGTTGACATAGTCTCAACTCCCATTTTTTTCTCACAGGATCATCATTCAACTGAGAACATTGGTTTTAATATCACACCAAGTCATATCTCTACCCTACTGACCTCTCCAGTGAGTTGTAAACTAGAATCAACACTAGAAAAATTCGAAAGAAAAAAAAGTTAGAAGAAATTGCAAATGAATAATCTGATCATTCCATGTAATAACACTTCCAGTGTTTGAATGCTGACACTAAAACCCCCAAAAGAAGAGCGCACCGTCTGTTAAGGATCAGTTGGAGAGCTTAACAGGCAATTTTTTTATGTTAAAAGAAAAATTACTTAAATTCCTCTAAGACTACAACAATTACACACTTTAATTGTCTGGCACCATTAAAGAGGTTAGCAAATCATGCATCATTCATATGTTCTGGCACTCTGCATACAGTCCGCACTTCGTTCGATTTTGTAACCGCCAAATTTTGTATACAATTGTACTTTCGTATAGTCTGTCTACAAAACACTTGTATATTTATCTTACATTCAGACAAACGAATTTCCGCAATTATGGAAGTTTTTGTTTGTGCCAGATCATTCAGGTATCCAAGGATGGGTTTTCGGGCTCCTCCCATTTTTGCGACCTTAACAAGACGCAACATTTAGCATAATGTTAACCTGAGAGGATATTCAATAAAAGGGGGGGGGGGGCTGGATTTCCAGCCAACCCTTGCCTTTGCCAGGGAATAATAAGCCATTTCAAAGTTCGAATTGCTGATAGTGTCGTTATGATATGGCATCAAAAGTTGTAGAAAATGGATGCGCACGACAGCAACAATCTCTACAGGACATTTTGCTTTCGAAGCCCCATGTTGCTAGAAAGTTGGCCATCCTGCAAACATGAAACTTGACAATTATTAACCTTAGATATAATAGTAATCTAATGAAAGAATGGAAAGCAAATTGGTTCAGTTTTCAATGAGGTATGAACAGTGGCGGAACGAGTGGGACAGTGCAGGTAAAATAAACGTAGAGGAAAACAGAGTTCGAAAGAGAAAGAGAGAGAGAAAAAAAAAAAAACGGAAAGAGTAAGTAGAGGAAAATGCAAACTCTTATAAGCGTCTTCCCCCTCTAATGTTTGATGGTTGTGGCCATATGCAGAATTCATGCAAGCATTTCAGTTTTAATGTCAAAAATGTACAAATAATATTTTTTGTCTTATAACGTTCAGTAATGTTTAGGGTAAGAGTTCTCAATTGGGTTTTCAATAGACAAATTTCAGAAAATAAAGGTCACGAAAGAAAAACATCAAGTTTTATCGAGAGACCTCGTCAAGACTGTATACTCGGCAAAACGTCAATCCCCCTCCCCCCCCCCCGAAAAAATAAATATGTTTTGGATTGATCCCATTTCTCGTCAAAATGTCAATTCACTGAATCTTGTCACGTGGACGAGATAACTGTGACTCATCAAAACGTCAACTTGCAGAAAGTTGATGTATTGTCGAGATACCATTTCTCGTCAAAACGTCTATTTTCTGATTTTTTTTTTTCATTGTTGAAGAGATGGATAGTAACTCGACAAAACCTCTGTTTGCAGAAAACTGATGCATTGAGGAGGTCCCATTCTCTCCAAAACGTTAATTTTCTTAATTTTGTGACGTTACCAGGTTGTCAACTCGTCAATTTGCAGATAATTGACGTTTTGTCAAGTTGGTAAATCGTCAACGCAATGCGTTGTCATCTTTAGTGTGTAGGTGCACCACACTGAGCATAAGAAACTACTGATCTTGGGGTCAAAGGTCATTTGTGTTCAACAGGGGTCAAATGGACCTTGTGGAAACGATATCTTAAGGAGAGAAGCTTGGACAATTGTTATATTTAGTGTGTAGGTGTACCACAATGAGTGTAAGAAACTATTGATTTGGTGGGGTCAAAGGTCATTTGAATTCGACACGGGTCCGATTGAGAAAACCTTGTAGACAGGATATCTCAAGAAAAAAAAACTTTGATAACTGTCATATTTCGTGTGTAGGTATACCACGCTAGGTACACGAAACCTCTGATTTTGGTGGAGGTCAAAAGTCATTTGAGGTCAACAGGGGTCAAATTTTGACAGATTGTAAACACGATATTTCAAGATGGGAGCTTGGACAAATATTGTATTTGGTAAATAGGTGTACCATATTATGTACAAAAATCCTGACGATTTTGGTGGAGTTCAAAAGTCATTTGGGTTTAACAAGTCTCAAACTATGAAACCTTTTGAACACGATATTACAAAAAGAGGAGTTGGTCAATTGCTAATTTGATATGTAGGTTGACCACATGAAGTATAAGAAACCTATGATTTTTGTGGAGGTCAAAGGTTATTTGGGGGTCAACAGGACTGAAATTGTGAAAACCGTGTAATCACGTTATTTCAAGAAGGGTAGCTTGGACAAACAACATATTTGGTAGTAGGAGTTCCACACTGAGGACCCTGGTTTTGGTGGAGGTCAAAAGTCATTTGAAATCATCATGGTTAAACCACAAAATACATGTCTCAGAAAAGTGGTCTTATGAAATCATCGAAACCACAATGCCTTTGTAGGTTCCAATTAAACTTTTTGTAATTTTAAAACGAAGAGAAAACAATTTTTCGTTCTTCGTTTTATTTTTTTTTAAACAAAATACAAATTTATATTTTTATTTTTTTTAATGTTCTTTAAAAGCAAACATTTATTCTTGATCGTTATTATTTTTTCCATCTTGAGTGCATTTCTATGAGTGTTCAACTTGTTCTTTTCTTTTCATCTTTCAGATTTGCCGACAAACTCCCCCTTATGTAGGCCTACTTCCGCTTAACTAGTGCTGTAGTTGTACTGCAAATTTGCCGTCATCTGTGAAACCAGACACAAGATTCGTCTCACTGAACTTATCTATACTGCCAGAGATGCTGCAGACAGTACTGTAAAAGACTGAATATTACTCTTCTTTCCCATTTTTAATTTCAAATTTTAATCTTTTAGTTTTAAAATTAACTCATGCACTCCGTACAAATCCACGTACTGCTCATATTTGCATTTGAATAGCAGTTTGAGAAGTTCAGTGCGGCAAAAGACTCATTTTTATACTCTTCACTATGTTGTGTGCATTAGGATTGTCAAGAGGAATTTTGAAGTGATTCGGCCTAATTCCAATAAAAACATTCCGTCATATAAACGGCAGTTTCCTTCTCGCAAAGTCTATAACAAATGTTTAAAGTAGACCTACATAGCAGATTTTGATAATACATAGCCCGCATTTGACACATATACCTGCAGTGTTTCAATACTTCCTATTTCCTTAATCTGTAGTCAGCACTGGTTTGACGTAAGAGTAATTATACCAAAAAGAATGTAATCATTTTAGTTTCCACCTTCTCCGTCTGTCATATTACCTGTCCTGTACACTGTTAGTTTGAAGTCAACCATGCATGTATTTGCACAGTGACACAATAAGAAGAAGTGAACAATGGCATAGCCTATATTGAGTGGAATTATTCGGATAAGTCCCCTGGAACTGCAAGAGGAAATAGTACATAAAGTCATTTATCAGGAACAATTTTTAACCACAGCATGTCTGCAGGCTTTCAGTCCATATACTTGTTGTGAAATTCAGCAAGTAAAACTACCTGCAGTCTTTTTGGAGATATATGTTTGTGGAAGGGATCTTAGAAGTCCTTTTAAGGTAGGTGTTTGTAAACCTAAGTGAAAGAAAAGTCAACGAAAGTAAATTAACGGCAAATCTTTTCAAAATTTGAAATCATTACGAATGGGCTACTTGTATATAGTCCTATACTGTCTGACTGTGCACCAAGCTGGTCACGGTTGTGTGAATGTTTTATGTGTTCCGAGACCAGTTGACACATTAATCCTTCAAGTATTGTTTTTATCGCCACTAATTTAGTCACTTCATACTTACGTGTCTCAACCATGTGTAAAGATAGCTTGACTAAACCAAGTTCACCAAGCGAGAGTCTGTTTAGCATGATATTTGGCTACACTGACACCTTTTGGCCTAATAATTTACTTCGTTTTGCTGCAGGGTTATAAGCCCACGGTGTTCTGGGAATATTTGGATGAGATAAAGCTGTGTTTCTTTTGGTATCTATATGCATACCTATATCATGCTAAACCGAAGCTACTTAAAATCCAGTTTTTCGGTGATAACACACTAGAACAAAAGATTAGTGTGGCTTATCATACTACCAACCTCCACCTTTGGTCATTTGTATCACCCCACCGTGATTCTATAGCTAGTAGGCAATACGACCACATCTATTGCCTAAATTATTTTCATATAATTGCTGATTATCTTATTTGTGACAATCTTAGTATTGCTGTAGAAAGGGGTGAAGTAGAGTTTAATAATTGACCAACCGAGGCTGGATAAATTACACTTACTTTTCATGACCACTCAAAGTAACCACAGTGTCGTGTAGTTCATGCAAATGCAATTTTTCAAGATGGGCGAAATCTCAAAAGCAAAGTTAGATCTTTTATTACAGTACTTTCTGAGACTTGTTTGTCTCCAGATGCCTTCATGTCTTCCTGTGCGACAGAACACCATGTAGTTTGAATAAACAAAATGATTACCACAGGGGTGAGATCTGTATTAGTTCTACCCGACTTCCACCATATGCTGGTCTACAGAAGTACTTCGTTGAAAATATTTCTAAACTTAAGGTTCTCCGAAACATCTCACCACTGGGAAAGACAGAAATGGTCACACCCTCTGAAACCAATTACCTTATCATATATGGGCCACTGCACCCGTATCTTATTGTTTCTTAATAACAAGACCTTCATTACTGACCCCCTTCCCTACTATTTATGTAACCCCTGAAAGTCTATTCGACAGGTGTCATCAAGGACCATGCACGCAGACAGAGATCCCACATTGTTTACAAAACTTTACTTCAAGGAAGTTATAAGCGCTCCATAAAAAAACAACATCCATACACTCCTTTTGTCGTTGAAATAGATCACTTGATAAATACGTTAGAGATAACACAGGTCAGTTCTACATAGTTATCTGGTCTGATTCCAATGTGATGGTGGTGTTCGTCTACTGATGACTACAATTTCTGCCTTTGACTCCTCCTGTCGAGGTGAATCCAGTTAAGCATAAGATGCACAGAACAATAATGTGTGTTTATTATTCGCTCTGAAAGCACAGGAGCATGCATAATCGCCAATACGTACGTGTAGCATGGGTGCACACATATTGAGTAAGGTACAGTGCACCCATTAGGCCTTAAAAGAGTGAATTTAACTTGACACTGCATTGTGTTATCTGGTGCATTCACAGAGCTGTTACTGGGACAGCTTCCTGGTACATTCTTAGGTGTAACTAGTCCACTGTTATGTTTGTATGTGTCCTTTACGGAAGCATGATAATTATTCCACATTTTTAATTACTTCCTCAAAACTAAAACATTTCCAAGTCTGTCCACGCGTTTGCCTTGATTCCATCTTTGGGGGTGTCGGAAGCTGTAAAGATTAAGTCAATTCTAATTTATTAGTGAGAGTAAGGTAGTAGGTACGAATGATCTAAAGGGCCAACCTTCTTTGCCGCTGTGTCTGCATTTTGAAAATATTAGTATCATCATTTAATCACTCTTAACTAATTTCATAATCCTCTTATTTTACATTTATCTATTTTTATATTCATCATATTAATCTACCTACAGCTGCCAGTAGTTTTATCGTAAAGAACCAGGGATCCCAGTGTGTAATTTATGAATTTCATCATGAACATTTAAGTTGAAACTAGAGAGAACATTTCTTTCACAACCATGTGCGTGCTTGGTGGTGTGCAAATTTCCACTTCTGTCTTATTCATGTTTCAGTATTTTATCTTACTCTATTTTCAGTAGTAGACTAGTAGCTTTTAAGGCCTCAGCAGCTGGGTCTGGTATATGGGGGCCATTTTTAAAATGGCAGCAGAAATGTCTATAAGTAGTTCTCAACTATAATCTGAGTCTATATCCCTCGATCAGCTACTGTCTACTAGACCCCATCTATTATATGAGTCTGTCTACTTAAACTTCGCATACCCCTCACCTACAACCTAGCTACTAGGCCTCAACTATTACTTGAGTCCACCAGCTCTCAACTATAAACTGGCTCAACTAGACTTAATTAGGTCCACTTTAATTAAGTCTACTATCCCTAATGTATGACTCTACTATAGCCCTAAACAATTAACTAAATTTACCACCTACAGTACGTAGCTCTTAACATTACATGAGTCAGAAGTCAAAGACAAGACAGACATCTGCTTTTGTAACTGTAGGTATGAATCTCTAGTGTAGCAGTCATGGATTTGTTGTATTACATGGTATAGTGTACCCTCACTGATCACCATTCATGTGTCGTAATAGTGACAAACGTCTCATAATTCCTTATACGCATGAATTATTCATTGTGTATCACACACTGTACCGTGCCTAAGTACTATAAAGCACTGAAGGTAGACAGTCATAGCGAATGGTTCTAGGCTATTCCTTATAACTTGGTTGACTGGTTCAGTTGACTGGTTCAATTTGAAAAGGATGTAAATCAAGCATCCCCCTCAAATTGACCTTAGTATGTGATTTCTAACTGCACATGTCTGTGGTACGAAGAGATCACTCAACTCAGTGATTTATCTGCTTCATTTTCTTCATCAGGAGATAACACATCAATGTCCACTTTCATTCACTTTGACAACATTCATAGCAAATATTCATTGCACTTAACCATTACCATGCAAATCTCTTCTTTTTGACTGATATGAATATTCATCACTGTACACCCCAAGTATAAATGGTTATCAGACAGTATCAGCGCACCGTCCGAATTTAAATGAGGTGCAACTTACAAAGCAACATTCTTTTGTCACCTTAATATTGATTTTATAATGATGGCGTAACAATGTTGTCAACGTGGAAGCTGTCATTAGTATGTGCTCAGCCTCTCCGTTTGTGACCTGTTGCAAAAATCAGCATATGCTGTCATGTTTGGTAGACTAACAGGTTCTCACTTCGATACTACTTGTTATTAATGTGTTTGATAACCTAACATGGTTGCTACCTAGCAAATCTGGTAACCCTGACAAATAAAGACATTTCAATGTGCGTTTTTATCTTTAACTCATGGACCTATAGCTGAGAGTATCTAAAACAACTATCTGGAGATGTTATAACATATTTAAACCCTCCCGATAACATTACCTCTATCTACTCATGCCACGATGGCTGGGAGCATCTAACATTATCTGGAAATGTAATTATGAGATGTTTAAACTTAATTCTTCCTTTTATCTTAGGACTATCTCCTCATACCGTACAATGTATTTCCACTTACTGTAGCCTAATGTGTTGTTAAGGTCCTCTATGGACGACAGTAGGAAATAGAGAAACAGGGGGATGTGGATGAAAAAGGGGAGGGGTAGAAAAGAGAGAGAGATGGGGATTTCAGAGGAAGTACCAGTAGAAGTGATAACAAATATCTGAAATCTTAAAACAAAAGAATGTTAATCCAGTTTGAAATGATTCCTTGTGAGCATATCTACCTTTTTACATTGTTTTTATAATTTTTTTGCATGTCAGGTCAGCAGTGACCACCTAAACAGCTGCCAACATGCCACTAATAAAGCGAGAAGTAGTGCCGATCTTCCTCAGCCGCCATCTCAACACCCAGGGTGCGGAATATGAATTGCTAGGCGCCAATCACAAGACATTGTCGAACATTCTGATGCAAGTCGGCAATCTAAGCAAACACGCTGAGGATATATTCGGGGAACTCTATGAGGAAGCAAATTCGTTATATAAGAGGTCATGTGGTCTTGGAGAAAGAATAGACAAACTCTCGAGCAAAGTTACCAATTTAGACGTCACAAAGGATAATGGTAGGTAACCATGGTAACCATGCGTGGTTACATGTCTCCTCACAACTAACATGCTTATGCCAGTCAAAATTTACCCACAATGAGAAGTATGAATGTAGTTGACAGGTACCGTCACAGTCCATGGACATGATAAAAAAAAAGTTCACATCTACATAAACACTCAAAACCTGTGTAATCATAACAACAAGGGGTCCAAATGTTTATGTAATTTACATATTGTATACTAAATACTCTGTTAATAAGGCAATCATTTGGGATGGTACATTCATTATGAATGAATGTGATATTTGACAGTGAGGGAGATTGTTCTTTGGCTGATATTGTGTTGTTCTTTGGCTGTTATCATTTGTGTATGAATTCAATTGCACTATTTAGCTTGGAGTACATTAGATGATTCATATGTATATATGGGTAATTATGAAGCGTGAGTCTTGGCTGTTAATTAATATTGTATATTTGATGCATGCATATTGCAGATTTTCTTTGGCTATGTTTCAGGTACATAACAATTGTATCTTATTGAAATAATAAACATGATGAATAGAAGCCACTGTAAATCCTGCTTTCATGCCCAATTCCACGTTTTTTTTTCCTTTACCGAAGTATGACAGCTGCCATGATAGTGCTAAAGAAACTCAATGCAATTTTGGTGTCTACTTATAATAAACAGTATGTGTTACTGTTTGCTACTTGAGTGGGATCCCACGTAACACAAAACGTTTTTAAAACGTTATACAACGTAACGTTTTAAAAACGCTTTGTGTTTTCTGGGATAGAATCCCTGAGTAAAATAAAAGTGATCCATGTCGATGAGGTTGGTAAAAAATAAACCACATATCTTTTGTCTTTGCTTGCTATGAAAAGCATGATCTAAACGGCTTCAACTCAGCATGACCTAAACTGCTTAACATAGACTGCTTTAAATACCCAAAGTTTTAAATTTGTTTTATTTGTTGGTAAGCTAACAACAATACTTCCAAGTTCGCTTCTGTGATTTGTAGACTTTATCTCTTGCCGTACATATTACATATTTTCAAAATGGAAAACGTTAACCTCTTAAGTGATCATTTTACTTACTTTTAATACGTTTGACAATAACCAGTGATAAAAAAGGAAGAAGTTATTGTTTCATGTATCATGATCTATTTCAAAATTCATGAATATGCAGTTATGTGCTATTATGAACAATTAACGCTACTTTCTTACAAACCACATTGAGATCTGTGACATTACACATTGCAGCACAGCTCGAGTCCGCAGTTGTAGCAATTCGAAAAAGATTTGCTTAAAAGTTTTGAACATGTGTTATTCTTCACAACCTGTGTGATGCAAATAGAAACTTTATGCCATGATTCACTGGAAGAATGTACCATCTATGAATATTCAGCATCACTGGAGTTGCATAAGTAGGCCTATATTCGGTTCACTACTGCTACAATTGGTACCGTAACTAAACATTCGCTTTTCATGCTAAAATGCATTTTAGTTTATATATAGATGTGAAAGTCTGTGTTCATACAAGAACTATACCAAAAGCAAAGAATTTTATGGATGTAAACAACTTACAGTGTCATGTACAACATACCATCTTTATAGGAACATACCAGTCTCAACATACTATCTCTGTATGAGGTAATGGTGTTATTCCCTAACACACTAAAAACATGAAAAGCATGATCAGAATGTTACATCCACTTTGGACCTTATAATTGGTTTTAAAAAATGGGGCCAATGTCTGGTTCGGGTGTATAGAGAGGATGCTTCAAACCCCCAAAACAGGGAGAAGGTATCACAAGAATGGTTAGAAAATGTAGACTGAATTGTGTTTGGCACGAAATAAAAAGAATTAAAGATAATGATATTAAATGATTGAGTTGAATTACCTAGTATTGTCCCTCAACCAACGGTTCATTTAACACATTAACGTGTTTCTTAGAAGTTTGGTCCGTACGTATCGGCACAAAAAGATGGATGGATTGTTGGTTGGTTGGTTGCTTAAGAGGTCCCAACTGGTTGGTTGTAAGGTTCCAACTTGTTGGTTGGAGGGCATCGGTTGAGAGGTTGCGGTTTTTGGTTATCATGTCTTTCAAAGTTCATGTTTGTGTTTCCGGTTTTTCTTCTTACAATGTAACTCACTTGCTGATAAAGCTTGTAAAAACCGTTTTCTTGTTGTTGTTGTTGTTGTTGTTGTTGTTGTTGTTGTTGTTGTTGTTGTTGTTGTTAGGAAGATATAGATAAAGGTCTCTAGATCTTAAAAAGTATAGCACACATTAAGTTCCCTGCTCTTGGAAATATCTGTCCACATTTTATTATAACAAGTCCTGTATCTCATAGAAAAGAGATGTCATTTAAATCTCAATATACTCCTTCCTTCAACTTGAGTCCCTTTCACTTGCGTCTCCTATGTTTACAAAGAGAAACATAAAAAACATTTGCAAAAAGACGAGACTTTTTTTCATGAGGTTTTTGTAGATTATTAGTTTCAAGTAATTGTATTAATCAGGTTGCATTTTGGAAGCACACATCACCTTCACGGTACTTCACTAGTGTATGAATGCAGCCTCTCTACCGTCAACAAAGGCTTTTATTTCATAAGGTTGTACATGGTCATTTGCAACTAGAGGCCCAATTAGTGTGTTGTCATTAAAAGCCTGACAGCAACAATGGTGCGATCGTTCAAACCATTTACCTGTGACAGGACAAGTCAATTTGGCCCCTGTGGATATCGGTGGACATATTCGTCTCACCCATGAAAATTCCCCCCCCCCCCCCACCTCCCGTGTGCTGATTTAAAGAAGAGCTGGTAAGTGTTTGCCAGGTGGTCGTTAGATATAAGTCGACCACGAAGTGAAGTTTTGAGTTACTTCCGTCCACAGTATCACTGCTGGAGTTTATGGAACTTAAACACTATTGTAGCACCGTGGAATTGGATCACACGCCTCTCGCCAAGAAACCTCCTGCAGTAGAGGAATTATACAACCTCTGTGAGCCGCCTCCACCTCTCAACAAACTGTCAGAGTATAGGTAGGAACAGATATTGTATCGAAGAATGTATATAACGAACGTTTTCATGAAATTACTTGTGATCAGATGTTTATATCATGTTCACATTTGATTCAAGAATGCATTAAATTTTCATGTCACGGAAATATGTGTAGAGGGCGTTTGTTGCCAGGTGATATTAATATTGAGACGATCACAGTGCAGGAAAATAAGACTCCATTGTACCTTTGAGTGTTTGAACCAACAGTTTTCATTCTAATAATTTGAGTGTCCTATAGACCATATGCAGTTACTAAGGCTAACTGCACCAGTTGTTTTGGGCCAAAATATTGAGAAACTCCGAAGAACTTTTAGCTCTAGCAAATAGGTTTGATATTCATCTTGTTAGTATTTAAATTAGTCCAAAAACGTTGTAATTTCACAAAAAACAGCAACGGCTTTAAATGACATCGAGGAATTTTGTTTGAGACACAATTAAGTGTCACAACTCTGATAACGCATGCTCGTCTTCCGTAGATGTTATTGAATTATAAAAGGTAAATTTAGACTAATCACCTATGATATGAGAATTCATAGAATATTCAAAGTCAGTTTGAATGTTTGCAGAATATCTGCTGGAGTGTATTTTAATATCAACTTTTGAAATAACTGGCCTTTCAAGAGTTTTGTCATAGTCTTAAATTAAAATTCTCATTTTTAGTGTCATGTGTAAGTCACATTGTTTTAACGTGTTACCACTCCCATGGATCAGGGGCCATTAACCCCTTCTTTTGATTGGCTGTTTCGCACTTTACAGAGAGGATGGGAAAGAAGCCTTGACGTTTTACACAGATCCCAAGTTCTTCTTTGAGCTATGGCGTACTGAAATGCAAAAGAAAATTCATAAAATCAAACAGAAGAAAAAGAAAAAGGTTCGTATTTTACTTAATCTCCCATTGCTATCTGCAGAAAAGTGTCAAGAAGTGCTTGCGAGATTCCTTGACATCGTATATTCTTCCACAAGAAAGTTGCAATGGTGTTTCTTTAATAATAAAATAAGAATCAATGAAAACTGAGGTAAAGAAACAGCTTCTGTTACTTAATTTTAAATAATTGAAAATGAATAAATTTATTGACAAATAGTGGTAAAAATTTAACGTTTAGGCTATTCGACCTTCTTCACTTTTAGTGAAAGATGCAAAAAAAACAAAACAAGATTTAGGGGATGGTGGGAGGAAAAAAGGATACAAAGGAGTCAAGAGGAGTGCATTCTGTTGTTCTATGGAAGTTCATTCCTTTTGTTCAGGCCATATGGAATGAGAGTGAGTAATTGAGCAGTCCAGTTAACTTAACGCTTGAGGAAGGTTTTATTGGTATTGGCTGTTTGATAATTTTTAGTGGTTTTTGTTTCTTTATCTCATTTTTTATTAATTCTGAGGTGTGTGTATGCGTGTGTGTGTGTGTATGTTTTGCTGTAATTCTGACAGTTGTAAAACATGCGTGGACTCGTATATGTACACTTAATGGAAATATCTCCTGAAAGTAATACTTTTCCATAAATTTGTAATTTCTAGCTTTGTGACCCTATTTTTACATTTATTCTTCCAACATTGAGAAAAAAAAAACCTGAGGCTTCGAATGAACATAATGATACATAACAATAAGGAATAAGGGAAGTGTCGAGCAATAACTTGGCGTCTGAGTATTGTAGGCTCATAGAAAAAATCATGAACCATTTTCTGGGGTACGTTTAGTTTGAAGTCTGATAAATGGACGTGTCTCGCTTTTCAACTGACAATGAGTTTATATTTTAAATGTTTTCTTTCCATTTGAAATGCTCATGGGTGAACAGCAGAACCCCTTTATTGAACTGCAAATCATTTACTTTGTAATACTGTTATAAGAGTAGTGTTTATGTGGTTCACTTTTAAGACAACTTCCTCCCTATACAATGCGTGCTACCTCCTACAATCACCTTTGCTGTGATTGGAGTCTATATGCCCGTCATTGCAAAGCTAGATTTCTTTCCTTTATTCAGTTAGAAAGGCCGGCGTACTTTTCGAAATCTTTGCAAAAACCGCTTGCTGTATTTGACTGTTTCAAAGGAGCAAGATGGCAAATGACAGGGACCCCCTGAATAGCAAGTGTCGCGGAATGTCATGGGCCGTTCTAAGACATGCGCCCCTGAATGGCAGAGGCCTCTGATTGGCAGAAGAACCTGTCAAACCTGTCACGCTGACATTTAATATGTGAAGAGTGTGACAGAGCACCATCTCTCATTGTCCATTTGACTTCTGAACCGCTTACTAAAAGGAATATTCACAGACTTTATTTATTTATTGAAATGTGGGTAAATGGTTGAGTGGTAGCTAGCTGTAGAGCTGATATGATTTTGCACGATTCATGTATATGCTCTATATGAAATAGACCATATACCTAATATAAAACTTTTTCCTTATTAAACTGTTTCTGTCTCGCCGTATGTCCGTCTACATTAATCCAACCGTAACCCCCCCCCCCACCCCTCTTAAGAAAAGGGAACCTTTGCCATATTTAGTTCTTGTAGTGATGGAATTTTAGTCCATTCGTTTAATTACGAAGCAAAATAACGTGTGCGTTGTAAAGGACTGCTTTATGTCAACAATATATGAAAGTTTCTTGTAGATGTGACTGGATGCTGGTTTTTGCATGTCTGCAAAAAGCATTTTTTTGTGATAATTCTGTCATAATAGTTATTCATCATTGCTACTCTCCATAACAAAAGAAACGTTAATTTTTGAAGAGTCATGCACGCTTGATTATTTATGAATATTCATAGACTTTTGGACTTGTCCGCAATTGGATGTTACCCACCAATTTAGGTCTGCTGTGCTGACTGAGTTTCCGTAACCACATAAACGCACTTCACAAGCACATATGATTTTATGTTGCCGATTCTTTGGTACTTAACATATAATAACAGATTGTAGGCCGATGTCATTGAATGGTCTTGTAATGTAAGTTTTTACAATGTTATTTTTATTTATTTTTGGTGCATTTGCTGACATGTAGAAACGGGAAATAAGGACAAGTACTACTGAAAAACCCAAAGCTCCAGAAAGGCGTGGGGCTAGATACGATCACTTAAAAGAGGGCACGGAGCTAATGCCGACTGAGAAAGTCAAGACAACCGGTGACAGTATACCAGCAGAACCACGTAATCCTGAACCAGAGCAACAACCTGTCCAGGATAGACTTAAGACGCCCTCTCACCACAACATGAATTCCGGGCAAAATTCAATGCCCCCCGCATCACCGAATATGAACCATCAGGGGCACCCAAATGAAGACAACATCAAACCAGAGAGTCCTGCTCCTCAGACACCAGCTCAGATTCAAAGCAACCATGAGGACCCTCGGCAAAGTGAGGTTTACCATAATGATGGCAGCAGACATAGCTGCGTAACAGATGATGACTATGATGCACAGATGAACAACTTAAGCATCATGCCCCCTCCTCCGCCGCCCATGTCACCCGACTCAGAGATCATCCCCGAACCTTTACCTCCTCCACCGGACGAATTAAACCTAATAGCAACATCAGCAGAAGAACCACCACCACCCCCTCCACCACCCCCTCCACCACCAGGACTACCACCCCCTCCACCACCAGGACTACCACCCCCGCCACCACCAACAGAACCAATGGATGACACCATTCCACCCCCTCCTCCTCCTCCACCCCTTGCTCCTCCTCCACCCCCTGCTCCTCCTCCACCCCCTGCTCCTCCTCCACCCCCGCCTCCAGGCATGATCTCGAATCAACCAGTAACAGCACAGACAACGTCTGAACAACCCAACGGTCCGAGTGATCTACCCCCACCGCCCCCGATGTCGCTCATTTCGAAACCCCCAGTGGTGGATCAACGGAGTGACCTCCTCAAAGCCATCGAGAAAGGTATGGCTCTTCATCTGAATTAAAGTTGACACATTTTAAAACTGGTGAGACTGACGTTGCATTGAGAATATTATTTAGTTCTTTACCTGGATTTTCTTTACTATGACAATTAAACTTTTTAAGCTTTTGAAGCTAACGATAAATTCACGATGCAACATGGAATCTTTCACTGATTGTTTTGTCACCGTCAAACCAAAATTTAATCAAAGTAATAATCCTTTGAAATTTGTTACAAACATGTTGTCAAAGATTAAATTTGAGATGGATTTGGAAGTCAGGATCACTGAATTGAATTAACTAATATTGTGTCACATAGATAGATCATATGACAATTGACAATTATTACTGGAGTCGATACACATGAAAACATAAACAACATGTCCTAAGGAAAGATGCAAATCATCAGTTAACATCAGAGGTAAATGGGTGACTCACAAAATAGTTATAGAGTGTATTCTTGATGTATGCAGAATCCAGAACAATCTAAAGTGTAGTGCTCGGATGAGCAATGTGATGGGTCTGATTGTTGCTTCGCAATATGGTAAACTCTCCCATGGTAAAAACAGATATATATCAATGTAATCATCAACTGTAAATGATATAACAGTTGTAGGCCTATATGTAATAAAAATCAACCGCTAGTGACATAGCCACCGCTAATGTTATATGAAATCAACAGCTAATGCAATAAATTTATCAGCCACAAAGAATAAACTATTAATGTAATAAGCAAGAATGAGAATGAGCTAACAAGTGGTACGGAAGGGCACAGAGGGCCACCTTACTTAAGCTTAATTAATATATAATTAAAATAAAAATTAAAATACTTAAGTTAAGGTCAGTTGAGGGACTCTGGTTTGTAGTACATCGGACATAGTCAGGACCTACGCCTTTATTGTTGTTAAATTTGTGTGTGAGCAAATATAGAATTCCTCCAAATCCTGGGGCCATGCTTTTGTCCGTGCATATGGTAGAGGCAGGCCATCAACTTGATCTCATATTCCTTACAAACCATTATTGGCCATTATTGCACAGCCTTAACATTTATGAACATTATAACCAATTTCACGAAGAGTTTCAAGGTCGACGAATACGTAGGCCAGTGAGTAGCGAAACCTTCGATGTATGGAACTTTTAAATCCAGAAGTTGAACTAAACCTCTTGTAATTCTGCACTGGTCCTAAATTTCTCAAACTACAATTTGATATATTGCTTACTCCTTGTCCCTTACGGAATTTCTTGTTCGACACGCCTGTATATCACTGGCTGAAAAATATATCAATTGTGGTGTCTGAAATAACGTTGTCCTTTCTTTTATTTTCACACAACATGACTATCGATTAAATTGGATAGCTGTAACACTTATTCACTTTATTACATTATAATTTGATTCTATATTACATTCATACGAGTGCATTAGCATTTTATTCCTTATAACATTAGCAGTTTATTAATTTATTACATTAACGACTGATTATTAAATTAAGCGTTAATCAGTATGAGTCAGCCCAGATACCCTTTATGGGGTAGTTCTGGGCAATTGTTCGATATCGACCCCGTAACTATCGCATATGGTTCATATGCATGGTTATGTTGCCTGGGATGTTTTCTTTTTTTCTTCTTCTTTAACACAGGTATCCATCTCAAGAAAACAGAAACCGCAAAGAAGAAAGAGAGAGAAGATGACCATCTAGACAACTCTGTCGGAGCCATCCTCTCTCGGAGGATCGCTGTGGAGCTATCGGATTCCGAGGATTCAAGTACGAGCGGATCGGGTTCGGATTCATGGAGTGATTGATGCTGCTGTAAACAAAGTAGATGAAGACCTTTTTCCAGATAAGAAAAATAGAAAATACACCGGGCCGAGTTATGAAATGGAATCAATTTAAAGCAGGCTTGTCAAGCAACGTCTTTAATTGATGGTGGCAGCCGTGGAATTATGGTCGTTTACAGCAATGTCGTGAACCATTGGAGACTAAACGGGTGCGTGATAGCAGCAGCTGCAAAGCTAACACTGGTTGCAGAAGTGAGATTTCCTGGAAAACCTGTTTTTCAAAGCTTGAAGTACGGGTTTGATGACAACATTAGCGTTTTTTTTTTTTTGTTTAGCGTCATAAGTGGGATACGATTGTAATGACAGCTTTGTGGTGTCAGAAGTGGCATGTGTTGAAACGACAATGTTGCTGAATGTTCTTACATAGAAGCGTTGATTTCTAATCATCGTAATTGGGTGGTCTTAAAAGTTGGCGTCCTCACCTCAAATTCTTAAATTTATCCATGATGATACCATTTAGACCTGAAATTTATTTTCTGCATTACTATTGTACGTGTTCTGATCGTTTATGAACTAAAGAGAACAGGTTGGTCAAAGGGCTGTAATAAAAGTTAAGTTGGTAACCCGAACGTGACGTAACCGTCCTATTTAAGTAAGAAATGTGTAAACCTTAAACTTTTCTTCCTGACAATTTGGCATTCAAATTGTATTTGGGTCCATGATATGTGGGCTTCTTACGTTCCACGGAACACATCTGGCTTTCATTATATCCACGGTACCTCATTGTTATTGGGACCACGGCACCGTTGGTCCCACTGTACCTGTCACCAATCGGTGCCACATGCATCAAAGTGGTGTCATTCTAAATGCAAACGAAATGCAGCCATGCATGTTCGAGCCTAGACATCATCTGACCAGAAACACCGCCCTGACAACACACATCTTGTTCATGTCAGTAATATTGCATTTTTTATCTTTAGCGAAGAACCTATAACAGTATACACACACATTATATGCATATAAATGTTTTAGTTGGACTGGCAATCCAGATTACTTTAACCGTTCCACGATTAAAATCTAATTCATTAGTGGTGGGAGGTATAACTGTATCCAGCCTAAAATGAACATGGTGTAATCGCTGTCGATGAGTTTCTTTCACATATTTCCTTCAGGGTATTTTCCAGTGACCCGGGTCTTTTATTTTGGTCAACCATGGGTCAACGGTTAGGTCGATATTGTTCTGACCTTTTGGAATTTGAGGTGTGGCATGCTGGAGCGTGCATGGTTTGTTGTTATCCTGCTTCGGCTAGCATGCTGAATCCTCTCCAAGTAGTCGGACGGGAGTGGTCTCCACACTCTCATTGGAAACATATGCATACTTTATATTGCAGTCGTGTATCCCTGTAAGTTGCTGTATAATGACCTGTTTAAGCTGCTGTTAAATCCTGTTAACCCTGTAAACCCAGAGTGCCGCCTAATGCCACGGCTGCATAGGTGGTTCCTGCCCGGCGACGATTGTAAGTTAATTATTGTTACCTGTTAAAGGATTTATTGTAAGTTTCTTCGCTAAGAATTGTGCTATGTCGTCATTCATATAGTCATTCTTACTTTTTTTGTCTTCGCTTTCGTTCATTTGTTTTGCAGGGATTGTTATTCTGTACTTGTTTGGGCTATTTAGTGTTCAGCTCTTGTTTTTTTTTACTTGTTTTTTTTTTCTCAGGTGTGTAACATGTACCTTTGTTATTTTTCTCTAGTTTTATCGTGGTTGGTACCACGAGTAAAACAAAGGGCATAAACCACCTCCTAGTTTACCGGCTTCTTCATCTTCTTCATTGAAGATTCGTCTCGGTGACACATGAATTGAGAATTATTCCAATGATTTCAATAGATCATGGGAAGGGCTTTTTTCATGTTAATTAAAAAAATGTGCTTACGATTTCCTGTTCAAATGCAACTCAAAAGGCCATAAAACCTTACATCTCTTCAAACTATATCGAAGAAGTTGTTCGAGCGTGGAGTAATGTTTCGTACGCATGTGTCCCTTCAAGTTACCTATGGTGCCAAATGTTACGGAACAATTCTTACGTAAAGGTTAATGGTGGAATGAAATTTACTAAAATTGTATTTGAAAAGAACGTACGCTATGTTAAGGATTTCTTCCGAGGATATTTTCGTCCTTTATCTTTTGAAAGTTTTAACTGTAAATTTAACCATACCTTTCCCATTGTAGTTGGTTTTATGAGGCGTATTACCGTCCGCGGACACGTTTCGTTGTTTGATGATGATCATCCGAATATTAATAAACAGTGGCGTCGCCAAGGGGGACCAGGGGGCACGTGCCCCCCTGGAAAATCTTGTGCCCCCCGTGTGCCTCCCCCATCTGAGATTTGTGGTGCTAAAAAAGAAATTGACGAACTTTTGCAGACAGTCACTCAGTCAGAATATTGTACTCCAAGGTTTCCATCATATTTGACTCTAGTTCTTAGGACAAGAAAGGGCAACAAATTAAATTTTCTTTGAATGAGCGGCGAAAACAATTAAATCGCTCATGGACCCACCTCAGAAAACACAGGGTGATGAATTCATGCGTCGTGTATCGGAAGGTCGGAGCATCCGTCCTGGTGCTACGTAACGCTCGTCGTCGCAACAGGCGTGAATATATATACCTTAATCTGTTTATGGTGTACCTAGCTATATAGTGCAGGAATAATACACGTCCGCCTCGTGTGTTAGATTGATCAAAACAATGAATGTTGTTGCTTTGGCAGAGGCCCTGGACCAATGTCTGCGGTTTTGTGTGTTGCCAATTCTGTTGTAATCTTGGTGCTTACAATTTCGACTGATTTGTATCTCCTTTTTCGAGAACATACACTTCCCACAAAAAAAAATATAGGCAACAAAATTCTATGATCACGTATGACTGACAAAAACTCAAGTTCATAGAATCTTAAGAATTCTACGATAACCAAACATTCCATAATTGTATGAATATTTGAATAGACAATACACATGATGCACGTATAGGCCTATGTTCACTTTCACAAAAATTTCTGAAGATCGCTTACTAGTGCTACAATTTTCAACCTCCTGTTTGCATTAGTAAGGGTAGTTTCCGTGACATTCCGTCACTTTTCAAGTCTGGTGATCACGTGTATTGTTTGAAATGGATAGATTCCTGAAGAGAAAATCTGATTTTACTGGTGCAAATGAGCATGAAAACATGTTTGAGCATAATTTCTTTGTAGGGGTGGGGTGAGTAAGGCGGACATTTGCCCCCCCCCCCTCCCCATTTTTGGGGGAAAATTTCCAGAATATTAAAATCATTACCTGAAAAATAAGGATTCCCAGAGATATATTCAACTCAAATTCAGAAACAAATGTAGCACCATTTTGCATCTAACCTAAGTACCCTACGTGAGCTAAAATTTTCCAAAGGGGAGGGGTCCCCCTCGTCTTAGACCCCTCCCAGGACACTGATCCGTCGCCCATGGTGGTGCCCCCCCCCCCCATCAAATTGCTGTGCCTCCCAAAAATAAAAAGTCTGGTGACGCCACTGTTAATAAAGCTTTGTACTTTGAGAACTATTTGAAATCGCGCAGATCTTCACAAAATTTATAGCTGAGAAACCAATCGCGATAAGAAAATTGGCCGAAACGTTTAACAACTAAACTGGAAATGATTGTTGCTGCGTGTTTTCTGTACCCCTTTTTCAGAATCTAGGACACAGCACTTTCAGTTTACATTTATTTATAGGGTTCTCCAGAATAACAGATTATTTCACTTCGGGGGGAACTTAAACTTCCCGCATTGTACATTCCGAGAGAGTGTAGTTGAAACATTACAGCATATTTCCTGGTGATGTTCACAAGTTTATTGAGCAGGTAGAATTTCTGTTAACCATGGTCCTGTTTTCTCTATCAGCAAAGTTTCGTTTTAAACTACTAGAATGCAAAACATCCTTTTAATATTCTTGCGCTTTGTCAGAAACAGCGCAAAATAAATAGAAATAAGTCTAATACGGTAGTGATTTGTACTTTGAAGTTTCAATTTAAGTAGAGCAAAGTAAATAGGAAGAAAGGAAGAAGAATGTAAACATTGATGATATTAGAGAGGTGTTTGCCTCGAGTCCAAATCTAGAAATGGATTAAGATTTAAGAAAGCTACTGCTTTCTACCATTTGTCACATGACCAACTGGTTGTAGTGTGTCAGATGGAGCAATCTGCTGCAACTCGTGAGCGTTCCGTGTCGTCGTTACGTAATATTGGAAGATGGCTTTCTCGTGTCTGTTTTGTGTAGGGTTCTGTGCTATGTAGCAATCAATCTGAATTGCGCAACAGTAAAACAAGTACTTTGAATAAAATGCTATGAATTGATAGGTGAAGTTATAGTGTCCGTTTGGTCGGTGCGACTTGTATTATTGTGGTCAGGCAGGCAGTCTGAGGGCTGACGCCCAGTCTTGCAGATGTGGTTGGGGGTGAAGCTTCTTAAGTTTATTCCTTCGTTAGCTGAGGTTCAACCTTACCTCGTTGTTATGCAGTTGAGAGGGCTACGTGTGTTCACCCCTCGTTTTGAAGTTAAATGAACTTCACGTGTATCTGAGGGAAGTTCCCTCAGCGTAAAACGTATCACCAGTATATCGTACGACATCTATCGTGCTAGATGAGAGTGTTATCTTTCCCGCAAGATTTCCGGTTCCTGTTGGCCATGTGGATGTAAATACACAGTGCAGCCCACACAACCTTTCACCCCTCTCTTCCGGTCATTGCATGTTTCCTTGTGTGCGGCGAACGCTAGACGAAAAATCCGAGACAACATTGTCTTTTACTTTAATATACTCAACCAACCATCAATGAGGCCATGCGTCACAACTGTATTCATCATTTTTATACATTATTTCACTTTTCTGTCTATTACTTTAACAATATTTCAAAAACAATGAATAAAGAGAAAACCAAATTAAGCCCAACAGCTCTTTGGCAATTCCTGAAATGTCAGAATTGTCAACCATCTTCATGGGTGAACCAAAAGTTCTGGATACCAAAAGGAAATATTAATATCTGGTACTAACAAGGTACGAAGTTCGATGGAAAAAAAAAAAACATCAGTGCCACCAGTTGATTTCTTATGCAATCGATGTAACATATTTTTGTTTTGCTTTATTTGTTTCCCCCCACCCCCGAAAAAGTTGATTTGGATAGTAAAGAGGGTTCATTTCTTTTGTGAGAAAATGTGATGAAAGATGGAAGAGAGAAAGGGATAACGGGATGTTCGAGAGGATCTGTTGGAGAAATTCTGTGGACATTGTACATTATAGCATTTGAAATTGTCTTCGTATGCTCTCCACATCTCCCCGTTATATGCGGATGTATTTTTTTACTAAAATGTACGCCCAATTCCAAATGTTTTAAGGTTACAAAACTTACTGCATCTATCCCTTGTTACTTTCTTTCTAGCCTTTTTCAAATAACCATTATGTGTATTAAATCCTATGTTTTAATATATTTCATCCTTATACCTTTGTAACATGCTTTGTCAACTTGATTGCCTCTTCGAGTTTCAACATGTCTGTGGCGTTCCTTAATTTATAAGAGTTTGAACGATTTTCGTGGATTTTTTTCTTCGTCCATGCAAAATTCATCGAAGATTTTATATCCTGAATGCATGATTTTTTAACGCAAGTAAGGTGTAATCTATACTTCGACAGGGTCCAGTTTAATCGCCATAACATTCTATGAACAATAGACAGTGAAAGCATAGTCTGTCTTTAACATTGACTTGCTCATTTTGTTTTTCCTTCGGGGAAGGAGGGGGGGGGGTGAATACTCACCAAGAACAATATCAAAACTCACGTTTACTTGATTTTTTTTTAACATTTCTATTCATTTTGTTTTGGGGAGACAATTGCAACCCAGACGCCAACCCTCTCTGTCACGTGATGCAGTGTGGTTACATTAAACAGTGATGTTTCGGACTGTTAAGTGAAAAATGAAAATTACACACATTTAATGAATCGATGTAATGAGAATGAAATATATGTTTCTTTATGAAATCTTTATTCTTTCAATCAGTAGATACCAATGAGGACTCATATAGTACTTATAGCTTTGCTACAAATTTGCAAGTTACAAAGATTTGGCCAACCATTTTACCACTTTTTTTCTTTGTGCGTATGTGTGTTGGTTTGTAACAGTTATATCGATGCTCCTTGGTTGGTTAATTACTTTTTTCACTGCTTCCAGATTGTTACGAAAGGTAACCAGCGAAAAAAGTCTAGTTCTTTGATGGAGGCATTGGTGTAACCTGGTTACATGTTTATTTAAATATCTGGGGGTATTGGACTCAATTGTGAAAGCTTGGAATGTTCTGTAATGATAAAATCATCATGTAATGATCATGACAAGACAGACAGCCTGTACTGCGTCTTGAATGATTTAAATCAGGCTCTACAATTAGCCTGTACTAAGTCTTCAGTGACTTCATTCAGGCTCAACAAATAGCCTATCCTGCCTAGGTAGGTTTCATGAGCTTCATCATAGCATCGTCACATAAATGCAACATTTAAAACGTCATTGAATATTTTCTACGTGTTCTGAAACTATTGAGGCCAAAACCGCAGGACTCTTATGCAGGATGGAACTTATCCAAGAAAATGTGAAAATCGTCCTGAGCAAGAAAAACATTCACCATACTTCCATCAGAAGTGGGAAGTTAAAAAGTTTAGGCAAAAAATGCTTCAAAGACCCACTTGTTGTGGCTATCATTAACTTCATAACTATACTCAGGATGCTGCTTTTATACATTTCTTTACATCACTTTTCTTCTTAGACCAGTTATTGCAAAGATTTGTTGACTTATGTTTATATTTTGCAAAATATTTAAATAAAAGAGTGGGATTTCATCCTGCAAGTAGGAAAACAGGATGGTTATTCCACCCTACACTACTGATATCTTAACGAAAAAGATTGTTACTGATGTCTAAAAACATTAGGTTGTTGCTGTAAGACTTTGAATTATCAAATATTTCTTTCAACATCTTCCACATGTTACAGGAAACACTAGGATTAAAACTAGAAGTAAACTAGAATAAACAATTTAATCGTTAGATGATAAAAGCACTTCCTGTCTTAAAATGATGAAATAAAAAATCCAAAATAAAAAAGCTTACCATCTGTTAAAGATCATTTGCATAACATAAAAGGCATTTCAAGAAATTAAGAAAAATTCAATTTCCAAAGAAAGTGAGAGAGAAGGACTGCTTAATATCCACTATTTTCAATCCTTGATGGAAATGTTAGATACAATGCCCCCATCATTTACCCACACATTCAGCACCTGCAACATCAGTTTTATATCGGATTCGACAGATTTTAAAAGTTTCTATAAAACTGGTGCCAGTTACCAGTTATCTTCTGTAATACAGAGACGTGCCATGTCAGCAGTGATCCGCAATTATTCTATTGAAGATAATTGATTACCCTGTTAAGTCCACAAAGGCCCTGGGGATCGATCGGAGAAGTAGATCGATGGAATACAATCTTGGCACTGCCATGGGTCTTGCTCACAGGTATGAATGGTTCACTGACCAGGTTATACCTCGTGGAAAAGAACAAATGGAAGTGTACCATACAAATTACAAATAGCCAGCTTATCCATGTTTTTTGCCAAAATGATTTCTGCATTAAATGAAGTTTGGAAATAACAAACCAGATGAAACATAGTAAGAGTGAAGCGTCTATATTTCACGATATTAATTATGATGTGAACAACACTTTCTCAAGAACCATCAAGGTTTGTTTTGGCTCACACATGTCTGAAACTATTGAATTAAGTTTTAAATAGTTGTAACTCAGTGTGGCTTACTTATAGAACTGAAAACTGTGTTGAAGACGACTATACTCAGTCGTGTAATGACATGCATTGTCATGGTAATTTGACAACCTGACAATGTAGTTCTCTTTATGAAGAATCACCATCACCCACTCCCCTGGAAACATCTTTTCTCATCATTGAGTTAGAGGAGAAGCCTCGTGGTTTTCTCATTGCTGATATATATGTAGATACATATCTCTACAATTCCAAAGACAACATGCAAGGAACATCAGTTGTAACATGTAATGCAAGTTCAGAGCTATGTCCAACATTATTGGTCACCTTACAGTCATTACTGATAAACCAAGCCAATGGTGCTGACTCAACATCACCTTCAGCGACGGCTCCTTGCATCTCGTACTGCTGGCACTAACTTACAGAATGTTAATGCTACTTTATGATGCATATTTCAAACATGAAAACCTCCACTGCAGATGAGAGGTGTTTTTTTTTGTGCACCTGAGTTTTTTGAAGCAAGGCTGTAATTGCCGAGCCGAATACTTAAACCAGGATGGCCATCAAACGTTCACTGTCTTGAATATCTTGACCTCCAGCAATCACAAGGTTAAATCTATGACTGGTTTCCACCATCTTTCTCCCGTCTCTCATTGTCATCTCAGTCAAAAGTGCTACTGTTCAATGAATGCACCGCCTCTCCATGCAGGTCTTCCTCCTCTTCTTTCTGTTTCTCTGGGTCTGCCATGATTCTGTCTTTGTCGCCCTCTGTGTTGGCTCTGGAATCTTCCCCTTCGTTTCGTTCGCTGGATTTGAAGAACTTGTACCGGATGCCGGTGAGAGACTGGTACGTCGGTTTTACTCCGTACAACAGAATGCCGATCATGATGACGAAGTAAGCCACGAGATACAGCACCGAAAACTGTCGACCGAAGAAGAGGTACACATGTCAAGCATCGATATTAACTGAATCCCCATGTGGGCTGTTTAAAGTGACTCCAGTAATGGCATGATCAACAACAAAATATGATGAACCACAGTCAGTGTTCTTCCGATCGATAAAGACACATCACCACATCAAATAGTACCTTTTAGGCAATGCAACACATTAAACACACTTAAAAATAAGATCAAGTTTTAAGTTCAAGTTCACAGCAACTCTCTGCAAAAAGCCTATACAGTCAGCAAGCACGTGTCCCAACAGCAAAAATATGGTAAAAATCTAAGCATTTCTCATAAGGTGAACAATATTGCCTACAAACACCCCTAACCCCTAACCCTAACTACAACATCTGACCAAGCAACCCCCCAGACAATTCCCACCCCGACAATTTCCAATCGGACAACCTCCACTGGACAATTCCCAGATAACTTTCTCTGAAGAATTTCCTCAGGGATTGGGTAAGAAATTGTCCACGGGGAGACTGTCCAAGTTGGAAATTGTCCAGATGGGAATTGTCTAGCTGGGGGAACTGTCCAGGTGTGAGTTGTCTTTGGGGAATTGTCCTTTGGGAATTGTCTGAGGGAATTGTCCAGGATTCTTAGAATCCACTCTGGCTTCAATAGGTACACAATGAGTCTTAGTTCACTTGGATGTAAAGCATTAGTCCTAACTGTGCTGTCGCCCCCTGCCGAGTACACAGCAGACAGTATGGATTCAACACAAACCATCCACATTGCATATTTCAGTCCAATAACAGCTGCCTTTGACAGTGCCGCATAGCAATGATGGTGAGGAATAAATAATCCAAAGATAAAACTAGATTTTGTTTTATTGACAGAATACAAAATGTCCCAGTCAGATCAAAGAAACATCTCAACAGTTACCAAAGGCTTCATAAAAAGGGACAATGAAGTGGCTAACAAACATGACTTTACTACCTAACAGCCAAGATTGCAAACTGTAATGATGGCTGTGGAACAAACTCACACACACCTTATCAAGCTAACTCAACAACAGGCAACTGGTGTCCAAGGTTAACTAACATGCTTCTTTATTAATAGGCTTTCAGGTGAAATTGAGACAATTCAAGCAGTGTTAAGGATGCAATTACTGCAAACATGTACTGCTTAAAGATTTCTTGTAGTGAAGCTAAAATTCACCTGCAAAATGACTCTTTAAAGGTTAGGAATGCTCACCTTTAGAAAAAAAGGGTTTAATAAGTCTGCCGATAATTTGCTTGATGTAATTAGGCTGCAGTTCTACAGCGGTTGTAACCGTCAGCGATATTTCAAAGGAGTGATTATGAATCTTGTTGTCCTTTCCTATGACTTTCAATTTCTGCAATTATGGAATGGCTTATTGTAAATCTCTTGAATCATGCGTGCTAAAAGTGCAGCCAAACTGATTGTTGCCATAGTGATCCACACTCACCTTAAAATGAAATATAAAGAGCCCAAAGAGAAGGCTGTAGAGATCTGCTGTTAAGATGGAAAGATTCACCACTGCTGCAGAACTCCATCTGATGACCAACGGAAACAGGGAATACAAAGAAAACATAAAGATGCCAAAACCAATCAAGAGAAACACAGATTCGACATTCCAGTTGAAGGTTGCCAGCTCAGATCGCTCCAAGATTAGCCTAGGAAAGTAGAAAAGGAAAAGAGAGGTTGGCAATGACAGCTGCTTGCAATGCTGGAAAAAAAATGTTATTTCATGGGAAGGAAGTCTTTAATTTACATAGTTCCTATGTTTCTGCATGAGAAAAGGGTAAATTTTTTCTTGTGCCAAGACCCCCCTGCCTTCAAATACACAACTTTCTCCAGAGGAAGCCTCCCAGCTTCCCAAACTTTTCCACTCATGGGTGAGAGATAAGCAGGGAGGTCACTCCTCAGTACCTCTTTACACAGTGGAAACTGCAATAAAGACAAGTGCACAAATCATTTGATTGAAATGACACCTTCCTTGTAGCTTTAATGACAAAGCATGCATTACTTTCATTTATGGGGACTTAAACATAGTTATGACTTTAGCTGAAGCAAATATGTCATGACGTGGTACAATATGAGAGCTTCATTCGAAACTTGCCCAACAGAACATGTCACAGTCACATTTAGCTGGTTTAATAGATCATGTCAAATAAGTAGCAACAAAAACGTTGATGAAGCAATTAATGAATATGCACCATACAAATGAATACATTTAACTGACATGACTGTGATTGCAGCCGTGAATTGTTTTGCCAGAAGGGCACACGACTCTACTCTTAGTGTTGATGTTACTGTTTTCAACAGTGTTTACTACTGCAAGTGTTTAGTGCTTTGCAGTGGTGCTTACCAGTGTTCTGTTAAGTGGTTTGTTTTTCAGTAGTATTTACTAGTGTTAGTGTTTTTATCAGCAGTACTCAGCGGTTAGAGTCTATGAGTAGTGTTACAGGTATTAATGTTTTCAGTAGTTTTACTAGTGTAAGTATTTTCAGTTGTTCAGAGTTAGTGCTTGCAGTGTGTTCAATAGTGTTTACTAGTGTTAGTGTTTACAGTGTTTCTAGTAGTGTTCATAAGTGGTGGTGTTTGTAATGTCTTCAGTAGTGTGAAACAGTGCTAGCGCTTTAAAGGTTGTGTGACATGCATCTAGAAAAGAGCTAGATTCATTCAGAAGTTGCAGTGTGAAACCCTGAATCACAATTTGTTGAAATTTCGTTAATATTTATTGCCATTTTTGAGATATGACTTTACAAAGTTAGATGAAAATGCAAAACAGATGATGTGGAGTGTTGCACAGTGTTAGTATTTCTTTTGTTAACTCTTTATATACTGCAGTGTCTCTTACTTTAATAATCACTGGGTTCAAGACTAGGTACAGTGATATCAATTTTCCTGAAGAAAGTTTATGCAAAGATGTGTGCGAAATAAAACCCTCTGGGCATATAAAATTCTCACTTGTCCTTGAAATAACGGTTAAGTAAACAAAGGATTAACATTTGGTGAATCATAGGTGTCCATCTCTTGATGTCACAAATTTGGATACTTGGAAACTTATCCAATGTTTATTCATGATGCAGGTGTGAGACAGGAATTTGCCTGTAAAATTGTCAATGTTTGATGGATTTTGATTAGCTATTTTCAACATTTCCAATGACTTATGCACCCAATAGTCCAAAGTGCCATTTTCATGTCACACAATCTTTAAGTATCGTTTACTGCTGTAAGTGTTAAGAGTGTGTTCAGTACTGTTTACTAGTAAGAAGGTTTACTATTTTCAATTGTATTTTCTACTGTGTTTGCACTGTTTTAGTAGTGTTTATTAGTATTAGTGTTACTGTTCAGGAATGTTTACTGTTGTCAGTTTTTAGAGTGTTGTCAGTAGCACTGCATTTACTATAGTGTTACCGTTTGCCAAGATTTCAGTAGTGTTTACAAGTGTTTCTGTTTGTAGTGTTTGCAGAAGTGTTTTAAAATGTGTTTTAGTGTTTTCAGTAGTTTTACCAGAGTCAGTCCTTACTGTAAATGTGTTTGGAAGTGTTTTCTGATTGAGCAAAAGATCTGCTGTCATTGCAAACCTGTAATTGCAGTTCAAGAAAGTACAGGGCTTTTACAGTTGTTATGAAATTGGACAATACATATTCCACTCTGCCCAGACCAGAAGAACGTTTCTTCATCATTAATGCCGAAACTATATGAGTATATCAAACTAAGGAGCTTACAACTGAATTCCGGATATGAATGTGGCAAACAGTCCAACCATGCCAAGAAACTCAACCCTGGTGTAGAACCGAACGGCATATTCCTCTGCGACATTTGAAAACCCATAAAGACTGGCGCCAAGAAGACAGAGCATGTCACCAAGGAACTTATTAGAAGGATCTAAGGACGAATGAAGAGACATACAAGTATTAAACAGCATGCATTGCTCATAAATAGCAGTTACATTAATGGACAGTCTGTGATTGCTTATTAACAAGAACTCCAAATTAATACAACTCATTATATTTTGAATCCTCACATGTTACACTTTCAATTGGTATTTAGGTTTACATACATAATATTTTTGCAAAAATCTCTTACAAATTTAAATTTAGTATTCCTCAGGGAGCACACATGCTAACCATTTCAGTTACAGAGTTAAGATGGCAACAGATGAAATTGAAAAATATTTCAAACAAGCACAAAATGTTGAGTATCTGCGAGCAAACTTACAGTATCCTGTTGATTATTCTTTGTCAAGAAAAATTATGATTTGACCAATTTATCTAGAGACACCTGAAATTCCCTGAACTACTGATTATTTGGCATCAGTCTTCCAATGCACCAACATATTGTTTATCTGAGGGAAGGATGGAGTTCTCAGTGGAAAAAGTTCCGCACCTCGTTGTCAAGGTTTTGGATCTCGACTAACTCATTTAATAAAAGATTCGATGATGTCAAGCAAATGCAGTGGTATCATTCTCATGTAACATAAATTTGGCAAAGATGATGCTCCTCTTGAACTTTCACTTAGATGCCACCGAAGACAGGTTTGCCATATTTTATTACTGTATACTCTGTTCAGTTAACCAAACAAAATTAAATTGTTTTCGTTAAAAAACCCCACCAGTACCGTACCTCCATGATCTGATCGGCCCGTGATGAGGTCGGCCACCACTAGACCGACTAGACCCACCAAACAGACCAAAACACCGGTGATGTGCATCCATCGGTATCTGACGTTAAGGACGATGAACGAGAGAATGAGAACCACTGGTATTGTGATGCAGTCTAGCATCTGGAGAAAGAAATACGCAAATATATGAGAGGCTAAAATGCCTGGTAACTAACACAGAGACAGATCACCATAAAAGAGAATCTTTAGTCTAGGAATTGAACCATCAAGTGAAATATTGTGAAACTTACTGTGTCTGGTTTAGATTTTTGCGAACAATGAACTTTCCTGTCTTCTCACAACGAATACACTATGCATCCATGTGCTAATAAGGCGCAATAATTTGCTACTTTTAACACTGTCCCTGACCCACTACACCCACTTTATTCTTGTTTCTAGCTGGAGTAACCTGAAAGGTTTAATATGTGGGTTTCACTTCCTAAAATCTGCCATCCATTTTGGACTACATTTACCCTTGCTGGGTTATCTATCTTCAAGGACCTCTAAATCAGGATGTTTTTTTTCTGTAATCTCATCAAGTTTGATAGATATGATGCCGGTTTAACGTTTTGAATCACCCTTGGACTACTCAAATTCACACAAAGATCCAACAACATGCTGGCCTTCTCAATCTGAGATGGTTGGTTTAATTCTACCAGATCTGGAGGAGGGAGGATAACCAGTCCTTTGCTCCCCCTGTCACACCCCCCCCCCCCCACCACCATGCACTCACACTCCGTGAGATTCTGCAGGTATGTCACAGCAGGGTCATAGAAACACTAACCTGTATACTAGTTAATGTTGTATGCGCGTACGCCTTCACCACGAGGTAATTGGCCTCCACATCAATCAGTGCAACGATTAGATATTTCCAGCCTCGCTTCATCAGGATGTGGTAAAAGTTGTCCCCATCTTTCCTGAAGCAGAGTATACCACCGTAGACAAACGTCAGGAGCAAATAGTTCGCAAAACTTTGGGTTGTGGGGGCATTGACACCATGCTTATCATTCAGAAGTTGACTGGTTATGGCCGTACCGCATATCAACAAAGACACGATCTGTCCACCCAGAAGCACTCGCAAGAACTTCCTGTAAACAAAGTAAAGAGTAAAAAGTGATTTCAACACTTCTACTGTAGCTGTCACAAAACACATAGTCATCACAAAATTCATACCTGTGTATGGCCAAAACTTATGTATAGTACAAGGTGAGGTTAAGGTTGTTGCCAACTTCAACAAAAAAAAGTAATCAGCTGCTATATTGAAGTTGGGTTCCCCCAGGACACTGGTAGTCTGCTACCCATACAGTACACATACAGCAGTCAGTGCATAAATCTCAAAGGTGAAATAATACAAACTTTAGGGTTTGTGTAATTTGTATGTTATAGTCAGGGACCAAATTTGAATTTTTCCACTGTGAATGGCTCATATTCGTTCTGAAATGTACCAAAGTATCAAGTTTCAAATCACCGAGTGACGCCACCATTTTGGACCCAACGTCAACTGTTCTCCCAATTATCTACCGAAGTAGAGAATGCACAAGCAAAACTACATACTGTGCAGTACATTTGCTAAATAAATTTATTGATTTAGTCAGCAAGTTAAAAGTAAACACAATGTTCAAACACAATCAAAATTTAATGTCTTTTGAATGCACTATCAGATGTTTGGTATTAGCATATCTACAAAACCATGCTTTCATTAGAGGATCCTCAAACCATTTAGAAAATATTTTTTTTTCTTTCAAAAACAACATATTGATGCTAACTTGCTTTCATAAGTTTAGCATAGATAGATATTGATAAACTAGGGCCCACAATTTTCCACTTTACAAAATGGGAATTCTGTTTGATACAGATGCAGATGTTTATTGATGAGACTGAATGGTTTGACAATGATTAAGCCTATTTTCTTTGTATGCCATGTTGGTATATATTCTAAATGCCTTATTTTCCTTTAAAGAGCAGTACATACCATCAAGTTTGAAAATGACACAACTTGTCGTTTCTGAGATATTGCAAAGATAGTTTGACTATATTCTACCTGCTGGTGACCTCAGATGACCTTTGGCCTACAGTACACCAAAAAAGATCCCAGCCGAGATTTTCATTTGTTCTATCCACACACCAACGTTGATCCACCTTGCACTTCCCCTTCAAAAGCTGGAGTGTTCACAAGATTTTGCACACACATGAATACACACAGGTACACACACACACACAGATTCACCATCACAAAGATCCCTTGCCCGTATTCATTTCATCACGGAATCAAAAAGGAAAACACACTTGGAAATAGAGAGGAGATACTGTACAGATGAATGTAAAAGCCATATTTATTAAAAACATAGAGCAGCATTGCCACTGAATCTCCATTCTGGTTGTTTCACATTCCTTTGTCAGGATGTTTTGAATATGTTAGTAACAGTCCAGTTGTGATTGAGGTTAACGTCAAAAAAAAGATAAGTTTGAATCTGGTTGATGTATCTGGTTGACAAAATATTAGACTTTTGTCCCTTCAGTTTATTGCATGCTGTCCATTGTAAACAAGGTAAATGCATTCATTTATGTCAACTAAAGAGTCCTAGAGTTTCAAGTCACCACCTGCTCAGAATGTATAGACATCTAAACACCTGGGATGAAGCATTGTTCTGAGTGAGCTAATTGTGTGAGGATTTGTTGACTTAAATGATGTTGCTAGGTAAATGATATTTAAAGGAATTCTCCACCAGAAAAAAAAACTTAGCACAATATATGAGATTCTATAACATTCTATCAGTTAAACATAACGATTTTACTAGAGGAAGCTTCATTAGGTGTGAAATGACGCTTTGAAAGTTGGGCTTCAGCACTAATGTTTCCTGAAAATTTGTGACATAGAACCAACAAATACTGCTTTCCATATTTTGCACTCTTGGTGTTTCTGGCAAGGCCTTGTTACACAAAAACTCTTTAGTTCAGAGATTATGAAAACCCCATGATTGTCAACATTCAGTAAGACACTTTTCCTTAATGAAACCAGTGGAGATGTTATTGTGATAGACATAAAACTTAATTGCTACTAATACTTTAAGACCCACCAAACCGAGGGAAGGTAAGCTGTGTAATTAGCTCAAAGGTATTTCTATCCTTTATTTGTCGGTACCAGTTCAATTTAATTTACAGAGCAATGTTATTTAAGTCAACTAATCCTTGAACAATCCTGACCAATGCTTTGAATGGTACTGTAGGTTTATGCCACCGCCTAGTGAAACTAAGGTTGTATCACCAAATAAGAGATCAGAACAGTACTGCAACCCACAGCTTGGGATAAAAATCAACAGCAATGTTCAATCTAGATTTGTCAGTACTACGTCACAACCTATTGACTTCTACCACCACGCTCGTACCTTGATACTTACTAAAATAATTCATTTGTTGAATTCTTCGAGATGTTTCCCGAAACTAAGAACGATAACTTGATCACAATAATGTTTGCATCTTTGTAACAGACACGAGAAACAATGTTGGAGAATTCCTTTAACTGGAATCACCTACTGTAATAAAGGATTGAAATACTTTTGAGCTAACTGAGCAGCTTCAATCTACATCACCTGGTATGGTGGATTTTAAAGTTTGCACAGTTATTAAACTAAATGCACACCTGGTGTCCACCTTCTTCTTTTGTACTTTTATTTGTTGATGTTGAGAACATACACAATTGAGTTGAAAACCTCAAAACAGCAAATCAATAGTCTCTACAATAAGCACAGTTCAATCACAGCAAATCAAAGGAAGATCTTTAACAGCTACAGTCCTGTCCAGGGCCCATCAATTCAAACAAGGATTGAAACATCTTTATTATGGTTATCAAGTATCATGGTTACCAAGTACCAAGAGCAAAACTAGCTACCTTTTCCATGTTTCAGGTGCTTTTTTGGTCAAAAGAAGCAAAAGAACTTGCTACATTTTCTTCACACCTTAACTATAGTAACATATGTGCTTACATGCAAGGAAACATGATGGAGAAGTTTGATACACATGGATCAAGACCCTGATACCATGTACCATGTCCAGCTACGGTAGTGTGTGTGTGACAATATCTCTGAATTGAAATTAAAACAAACGTCACACAAGGTCACATCAAAGGGCAAAGCAGAGGTCAAAAGGTTATTCTATCAGTAGGACCAGCATATCACAAAAGCTAGTACACTCTGAAACCTTGTTTAGTAGGTTAGGCAGAGTAGCACAGTACCTTCAAAAGGACACCTTACCAAGTTATGGTCATATTCTGATGGTTTCGGACAATTTTGTGACCTTAAATCATTTTTGGAGGGCTGTATTATTTCCAGGATTGATGGTCCAATTTTGCTAAAATTTTTTATTTTCCATTCGACAATAGCAATTCTACTCTAGATCTTCTCTGAACAGCCCAGGTACAGCAGGTATTGATAGAAAAACAGCAAATAATAAATACTATCTGTACAAAAGAATTTGAAATCAAATTGGCAGAAGAAACATCTAGAGTTAACAGACCCACCAATTTTGCGAAAGAAAAAAGAAAATTCCCTTTTGGACTTCAGTGAATTTCTGTGATAAAAAGTTTACATCATGTGAAACTGTTTTTTGGATAGACCAAAGATTCTGCAGTTGGCAGTGCTTCAGAATCCTTTAAATGAGATTACTTCAAAATCAGTGATTTGGATCAAACAATTGTCTGTTGCTACCATAATTACAGTACTACTGTAAATTTGATCAGAAAAAAAAAGGTATTGACTGTATAGTACATGTATTTTTCGGACTGACATACAAATATGTATCATGGCACAAATACTGCAGAAAAGATCATGTGAATTAAGCCCTCCAAAAATTACAAGAACCATATGATGAGATGTATAGGAAATGACCTAACCCTGCACATCAGCAATCTTGAGTATTCCATCCAATCTAAAAAGAGAACAGCCAACTATTTGTAAGTTAAAATATGGAGTGACATTATTGAAAAAAATATTTAATGATTTGGATCATTATCATATATCAATCCTTGACTCCTAATGGTTTTTAATCTTTACAGTAGATTCAAGGTTTCCATGGGTAAAAAGATGTTTAAATGAAATATTTTAAACGTTTACAGAACTTATTTAGTAGGCTATTACACATTAGGTTAATCGTGTTTTCATTCATTCATGGCTTGCCTAGGACGAAGTTTAGAAATAGGCACCATTGAAGTTTCGAGTACAGAACCTGTTATACCCGACTGGTTATAATACAAACAATTTCAGTACAAGTCTCCAACTTTTTGCTATCCGACTCAGCCCTAGCTATTATGCCTACTGAATGTTAGAACTTTCTTGGCTTATTAATTCATTACTTCTATTTTAGCTTTTCAGATGCTCTCCCTGTTTGTTAATTTTTCTGCTATGTTTTTTTTTGTGTAAAAGCCTAAACAAGCACTTTGTTGGATTTGGCACATTCTTCTTTCTTTATTATTACAGCCTGTCTAACTTGTTTTGCAGAGGTTATACATTTAATGTGGGGGAACTAAGTGCAACTGCAGGCAATTACAGTTCCCGACATGCATCAGAAATACTTGTGGACTATTTGTTGTACAGTGTGACCCTTACAGTAAATCTTGGACCATTTAAATTGCTCTGGCAACTCTTGCACCAAAATCAGTACAGACATATCACTTAGAATGTACAGAAGGCCTACAAAATGCTATTTTACATTGCACTACAGCTGTCCAGGCACTGTACCACATGCTGCTTCTTGAGTATCAATGGCAGGTTAATAGACTGTCCTTATCTTATAGAAATATGCTAACCTTTTGACATTAGCCACATTGTGGGTTACACTTAACCACATCAGGCCAGGGCACAGGGGCATTTCACTATATGTAAGCCCTAGCAATGCATGGTCACCATGGCAACAGCAACTACAGTCAAGTATGAGGTTATATGTGATGAACTTTAAGACCAATCATTGAAACCCCTGCACATAGTTACAATACTGTATGACTACTGTGCGCACATAGGTGTGCTCTGTTTAGCAATTATTGGTACATTTATTGATAATTATAATAGACTTCCAATACACTTGTATGTACAGTAAACTGTAGACCTTCATGTAGGACAATTTAACCGAACGCATATCCCTGCATTGTAGAGGTGCATAGAGGTGCAGTAACTTATGCATTTTGAAATACAGTACGTAGAGTACATGCTTCCAAGAATTAAATGCACACTTTATTCCGCTAAAGAAAAGTTACAGGGTTTTGCTTTATACTGTTGTAGAATACAGTACATTACATTTCTTGATGTGTACAGTATAGTCCTTTACACATAGTTTTTCAAAAAGGTATCGGTAATTACAGTATGTTCAGGGGATTTGTAATACCAGTTTGTGGCACAGTATTTGATGTGTACCAATTAATTAGAGGAAAAGAAGTTATCCGGTATCCTTACCACTTAGAAATGTGTGTAAGTAGTGTGTAAGTATGTGTTCGTAGCAAGTGCACCCACAAACAGTTTTCCTGTACTGTACCCAGCTGGAAGTTGCTTCTAACATTGATGATGACACTGATGAGCTTTGGGCAGCTTAATACTGTACATGTACTGTGTATGTTTTACAATACGTGGCTCTGTCTACAGTCCAGTGAAGTGACATATATGACATACGTTATAGAAGACCAGCACTTTCAATGCAATTTACCCATTTGTGCTCTCAACTACATACATACTATATGATAAACAAATTTAACTTGCACCTTCAAACCTGATTTCAGTGGACAGCTATTCTGGTTAATATAGTTCAGCCATCAGTGTGAATGAATACAGGTACTTACTTACACAGTTCTCGGCACACAGAGATTTCAACTTCATTGGTTGGACCCTTTGTTGACAAAGTATTGTTTACCAGTAAACAGTTGTATACCAAGTTAGGTAAGTACTTGTTTTGCACTGACAGAAAATCACACTACAACAGTAAAGGCATGGTGTCAATAATTGAACAAAGCTATGGACAATAAAATGAGGAATTGGTAATGCAATGCCCCTAAGTACTGGAATGGTCCTTCGCAAATACTGTAAAGTACAGCTACAGTACATGCATGCATTCCACCACTTAAAGTGATTGTGTGCGTAGACAAAAAGTAAAAACATTGAAATTTCATCTCCAAAAGTTTGGTAAGGCTTTTTAATTACACCATTCTGACAATCTGGGAGAATAAATAGGTTTCAGTTGGTCAATTTTGCCATATGATTTCAAATTCTTCTAACATAACGACAAAAAGTGTAGAATACGATAATGTAGTGGTTGACAGTTTTCATTCAAATCAACGGTGTGCTTCCTTGAGCAAGCCAATGGGAAGTATACTAGTATTGAATATTCAGTTCACAACTCAGGATCACTGACACCGCTGGCAAGGTTGTGTTCAGTTTGTAGATTATTTGCAGATACAGTGTTTCCTTTCACCAAATACACTAGTGAGATCTGTACTGTTGCATATTCATTACGTAGGAGGGTAATAGTAAGAACCGTTAATCTTCAAATATGGTTTCTGTTTTTTACTGTTTTTATGCCGATCCCATTGCTTTCAAAGTAGTTACTGTCATTTTCCTTCATTGAAAGACATAGTCCATTTATGTACAACCTCACGTGTACATTTGAAAATAAAGAATAAGTTAAGATCAAACATAATCTTATCTTTTTGGTTTTACAGTACACATGCAATCACTTTAACTACCAGTTTTTCCAACTAGAAATTATCAAATTTTATAAGCTACTGTACATAATTACAATTTAACTTAGTCAAAACATTAGTGTGTATGAATACATCTACAGAAAGATATTGATAACATTGAAAAGGTACAACGTCGTGCTACAAAATTGATTCCAGACTTGTCTACTCTCAGTTATGAGGAAAGGCTTGAAAGAACTGGTTTGATTTCTCTTGAAATGCGTAGACTAAGAGCCGACTTGATTGAAGTTTTTAAAATCGTTAAGGGTCTGGAAAATGTTAATCAGGCTACTTTTTTTAAATTGTCGGATGTTAGTAAAACAAGAGGTCATCAGCTTAAGTTCCAGAAGCACTACTGTAGACTAGACATTAGGAAGTATTTTTTCAGTCAGCGGGTTATTAGTGAATGGAACAATCTGCCACGGGAGGCTGTCACTGCCACAACAGTCAATGGATTTAAAAACATCATCGATCCTATTTTTCAGAATAGAAGGGGGCTCTACATAAGCCAGAGATGGCTGTCTGCCCCAGTTCTCACGACCCCATCGACATTTGATGCCGGTGGGCTCCGGTAAATCGGTAAATCGTACCGTAAGCATGTCATCAATGGGCTGATAACGATGTAACTGCTGCTGAAGTCAGGTGAATATTAGACAAGTACTTTTACAGGAGGTGGAGTCAGAGTCGAACTGGGTGAGGAGATAATGCATCTATTGTTGCTGACAGAGTAGCAGTGACAATACAACTTTTAATGGAGTCAGAGTCACAGAGAAGTCGTAAGTTATTCTAAAAGTTGATTAGCACCCTCTATTAATATGACTGAATTTGCCATTCCGACTCGGCCTTGCTCAACTGCAGCTCCAACGCCACTTGTAAAAAAGACCCTCTGGAACGTGGGGTATCCTAACTTGTACCAGAAAACATACAGTTAAGTGAATTAAGGGATAACAAACATGGCGAGTGTCAGCTAATGAGTTAAAACTTTGTGCAAACAGCAAAATGGCTATGATATGGAGTACACTTAAGCCAGTTATGAGTGATTGCTACACTTACAATAAGAAGAGATATGTTAGTATGATTTCTCTATGGCCTACTGAACCAAAGGGGCTACAAGTACAAGGGTAATAGGGGGGCTTTATGCACCCCCCCCCCCCCATCCTCCACATGTTCACCTAAGTGTACTTCATAGTAAAGGGGGAATAAAGCTAATTGTTTTTATACTTGGGCCATCACTATTTTTGTCCATGCCACTTAACTCATCTCATTCTCACTAATCTCAGTCACCTCCCCCTCGCTTTAAGTACTGCCTTGCAGACCCTAATTAGTACCCCAAACTGAGGACTTACTTTGTTAAAAGAGGTGACACTAGTTCTTTAAAGCGGTCCGATTTACTGCCCGTTGATCCAGAAATAGGCCTTGTCTCAACATCTTCGAACTGAGTAGCCATTCTGGACTGTAGCCTGTGTAGGTGGTGCAGTGTGGAATGCACAATAATTCGGCTGTGGCTAGGTTAGGCGAACTCACTTAGTTACTAGTTAATGTCTGTCTGACGTTGAATTAGGCCCGGAACGTTACCTTCTGCTTAGGCGAAGTGACAAAAGCAACAGTTTCTGGTTAATAAGGAGAGAGAAAACGATCGGTACGTTCGTACGAAAGAAACCCTGCGAAAACAGCTGCTTTGTCACACAGTAACGGTCTAATTTCTCTAAAACAGTGATAGTGTAACAGCACAAACTCCTATGCGTATTACGTATACTGTACACGGATATATGGATAAAACTTACATGTGTTTGAAAGGATCAGGATTCAACAGTCGCCGCCATGATATGACTGAACTTGAAGTACACGTGCCATGAGGTTATGGCGAAACTAGTGTAACACTTACAATGCTCCATGAGCAAATCGAAATTCTCTCTAAACCTCAAATGTTCTCATGAAGATCTTCAAAATTAACGCAACACAAAGGGATAACTTAAAATGATACTGTTTTTTCAGGTTTGTCAATGTTCTTGACCTGAAAAGTAGCTACAAACTGTTTGGTCGCACAGTAACACCGCTATTGGTTTCTGTTTTATTGGAGGAACATGGCCATTATACTACTCAGTATGTCTATTTACTAGAAGAGATTGCGTAATAATTATAGGACAATGTTGAAAGGTCAGCTAAACAACGACAATACAAGTACAGGTAACTTTACAGAAAATGTGGTCACGAATATATATGGCTCTGTGAATATCGCAACCGCCAGTAATGCCCGTTACTGTTCCTGGCCCATAATGCAGCCAATCTTCACACAGGTGACATCTGTCATGACACATTTTATGCAAAGTAAACTGTGTAGTAACAGACCATTTGTTTAAATAAGTAGAGGGTTGGTGACGGGAGGTCTTATTGTATGCAAATAATTTCACTAGACCGAAGTTGTTACGTTCCCCATGGGTCCATGAAATCTGGAAAATAGGAATGACTGTCAGAGTTGCCTTAACTGTTATGGGAGGCTAGACTTGTGCATATAACAGAGGTCATTAGCCTGCAATTGGCATTTCAGTCTGTAGATGGGAAAAGTTTCAACCAAAAAGAAAAACAAAACGAGATCACTGAGAAAATTGTCAATGCGATTGTTATACTTGAAAAAATATTTCATCCAACATCGCTGATCATCGCACACCAAGAAATATCTAGGCTGGAAGTGAAGGATATATTTTTTCACGTTGTTCACTAAAGGCATTTCAAACTCCGGCCACGCTAATATCTTTTTCGTAACCCAAGATGTTTGTGTTTCATCAGAACGACTTCAGCTGATAGAAAAATTTCCAGTTACAGCAGGTTTACCAAAATGTCAGTGAAATATCATTGCCAGCTGGATGTCTTTGCTGTTTGAAATTTGACACCAGTGAAAATAACCTACAATGTAGATTTAACAAGTGAGGACCCGTCTTTTAAACTATTGCAATGTTTCGTTCAAGATAGTCAAGATTATAAAATAAATTTAAAGGGAAATAGGGCGTTTAGAATACACCACCATGGCGTATAAAGAAAATAGCTTTAACCACTGTTAAACCATTCAGTCTCATCAATGAACATCTGTCATAGCTTCATCTTCTCAAAACATTATGCATGTGATGAGTAACGGAAGATGCATCATCTGAATTTTGAAAAGCCTGGTTTGGGTGAACAAATGCTTGAGCAACAAATAACTGAATTTCTATCTGTGAGAATCTTATTCCTTGAAAAGAAGGCTACTGTCCTTCCTTACTTTGAATAATCTATCATTCAACGTCCACAAATATTGGTTTTAAAACTGTGGTTGTTCTCTGTAAAACAAACGCCCTATTTCCCTTTAAAGGACGAGATCACATATTTCCCATAATGCAATGGTATTTGTTTGATTTTTTCTGCTCTTTTTTTGAAAATCTATGGAGTTCAAAGTTCATGGTGTTGAAATATGCGTGTTTTTGGCACCACTAACAAGGGAAAAAATATTCCTAATTTCTACGAAATACAGATTTTCTTCAATAGCTTTTAGTTCATTTAAATCTCAAGGATAGTTGTAATGCTATTGACATTAGCTTACTTTGCATACTGTTGTAAGGGGAAAAGATAGCTTCCCTCGTGCAGTTATCACGCGCTTATTCTACTGCATGTGTAGCGGATGTGCGAAATGTTCGCTATATGTAACATGTCAGTTGCAGCATCTTATATCGTGCATATTATCGATACACTTAAATAAGACGGCTTGATAAGAGAAACACAAAGTCGTTGATTGATTGATCCTTGTGGCCCTGAAACAGTACAATCAATTTATTTTTCAATTTTTCTATTGGTTGAAAGTATATATCGTTCAAGTTTACGACGTGATTCGCCTTGATTTTTAGGGGAAATGCATAATATTATACAAGTTCACTTTTGTGCTAGGGAAAAAAAGAGTTTGGTCGACAAAAGTCCAGGTCCATTTGGCCATTGTGTAACAGCATGACGTCAGAAATTCATTCAAGTAAAAGTATATGAGGCAGACATTTCCTTTGGGGAACATTGTTTAATTACTATGTTTGCATATTCATATCCATTCCCATTGGTCAGTCTGCTGGATTTCAAGTAACGGTGATTGACCGATGGGCTTTCTGGGAGAGTCTGTATTTTCCAGGGCCAACAAAAATATAGGGACGATTTTTATATTCAAAGATGTGAAAGATGACTGCATAATTCTCTTTCAGATTTTTGTGACAGGTGATCTTTTCACCGACTCAGTCCCTTCTCTGAGACACTGACGAGGAACAAAGGTAGATGACCAGGCGATTGCCAGTACAACTCAGTATTAAAAGCTTTAAGTCAAATTCAGGTGGACAGACATCACAAGGGAAATGAATAGACTGAATTCCCTCTACTGGATACGATGAGCAGGTGTCTATGAGTCAGTTTGAGGTTGGCCTTCATAAAGTGTAGCTAAGTATCTGTGATATAAGTGATTTAATGTCAAGGTAGCCCCCCCCCCCCTTTTTTTTTTTCTAAACAGTCAGAATTACACAATATTGTCCAAAATATCATTTTTTTTTTAAATGTGTTTAATTTACTGTCAGGTGTGTCTTGTACTAAAACCACTGTGCCAGGTCGACTTTGCAGTCTCTGTGTCCGTATTCCAGTCTGAATGCTGGTGGAATCACTTGGAAATTTCCGGCTAGGGAATTCCGCAACATTGCTTGATCACCAAATCTGTTTACAGTGTGCTGGGATGGGCCAAGGGTGTCTGGTAATTTCAGTTCTAAGTTGGGATCGCGTGTTGCTTGTTACAACTGGAAGACAGATGAGATAGGCAAGTCCTCCACCCTCGAAGATTCCAGCCATGCATTGGAAAATGGCTAAAGATTGAGAGATATTCTCTCGTACATACAAAGGGTATACGTCAAACGGCTATCTTGAGAGCAAACGTAGGCCTATATTTATTAGGCAGTCTGGCGATTTACTTTAAGCTTTCATTTGGGACTGATTGGTTCACCCCTGCCTCGTCCTCATGGACCATATCTCTCCCGAGAAGACTTTCTGATCCTGAACTTAATAAACGCGTTGAAGTTGTCGCTTTTTAATCGCCTTGTTAGGCCTATGTGTAACACTATGTAAAACTCAATTAGGTGTACCTAAACATACCTGATGAGAACCCTCACGACAAAATTAAAAGAAGAAAAGGGAAAAATGGGTCCGCTCTGTGGGCCCTAGATTTTATTCCCTCCGATAAGGTAACCGTTCTCTCTCAGTCACAGAGAGGAAAATCTAGCATTTTAGATTGAAAATAATGCTTGAATGAGAGCAAATGTGTGAAAGGGTAGGAGAGACATGCAAAGAGAAATAATAACCATCTCGGCAAAATGACAATTTTCGTAAAATTGACATTTTGACGAGTTCTAATATGTGTTATTTTGACGTTATCCATGACGTTCTCAAAAGAAAAATAAATAAATAAAAATAAGTAATTGAGACAAAACTGAAAATTGTTTTTGGCCGCGTTAGACCAAGTGGTCAAAAGTCACTGAAAATTGTTAGTTTTGCTATATAAGAACACATCGTGAAAATGGCAAAGCTTGGAAAATTGACATTTTAATCCTGCAGATTTCACATCTGGTCGACTTATAGGATACTGTCATTTTGACTCTAGATCTCTGCAAAATGATGCTTTTCATCTTTATCTCGACAGAGTGACAATTTTCTAATTTTCTCAGTGCTGGGAAGTCCTGCAAAATCCTATATTTTAATTAAAAGGCGAATTGCGTCACGGTCTCCTCAGTTTGATCATACATTTTGTGTCCCCAAATACTGCAGGTTTTTTTTTAATTTTCTCTGAATTCCTGAATTGAATGATTTTTGCTTAAAAAAAAACTTACAGGATTCCTTAAGTACCCTGATCCTATAAGAGTGACGGACATTTCTCAAAATGAAAGCTTTCTTCAGAAGGAAAGTACAGACTTGAGAAGTGATTTCAGATAAGTAATAATTAACATGAACCCAGCTTTCTCAGGCCATCAAGAGAGACCCAATTTATATTGCATGAAATTCACGTTTATATAAATTATTTACATCATTGCATCTTATTTTGTGATCACATGAATATCATGATCACAATCACTAGGCTCTTGAAAAGTTGGTTTATATCCATTAAGTTATCATCACTCACATACATACCATGGCGAGTGATGATAGACCAATCCCCGAGTCTTACCATTCCACATCCGTTCCTGTTCAACGTACAGAAAAGTTCAATTTGTGGTAGATGGCGCACTTCTGCAGAGAAGATCTGAGAATTTTGGAAAGTTCATAGAAATAAGACAGGGAAGAGACAATAGAAAGTAGACAAGGCTACCTTGTCCTACAATTCACGGAGCGTTATGGACAAAAAGCATGCTATTTTTTCTCCTTCCACGTATAGACTTGATCATCTTAGCAGGGATTTATAGTCAAGGAACAGAACGATTAAGGAGGGAGAAAAAGATATGTGCTACTGTAATTGCAGTCGTCAGCAGTGAGGAAAAACATAACGGTGGAAGGCCAAGGATAGAACCAGCTCAAATATAAAATTTTGCGTGACTGAAGACTTTTGAAGACTGAAGACATTTTTGATTCTATAATAAAAATGATAACCTTTTTTTGTTTCATTGCCCTTCTTTGTTTCTACGACTTTTTTGTGTCTGTAAAAAGAAACCTTCTTTCCTCAATGTGTCTGTGACTATTTTTGTATGTCTTTCTACCAATGTTTTCCATTATACTTGTTGCTGTTTTACGGTAACTTTTGTTCAAATTTCTACGACATGTTTGTTTTGTTTCTGAAAAAAGAAGTAATTGTTTCCACGACTTTTTCTTTTTCAACAAGGCTGCTACATTTCCGCCGCTATAAATATTCAAATGTCGAAATTAAATCTATAATCCTAATTACAGATGAAAAACTTGTAATTTGTAACAAATGATCGCTGGACTTAGCCTACATATTCAAGTTAATTATAATAATTATAGTAAATATTATATTAATAATCTGTAATTACAGATAGGCCTAATAAAGTTATCTGATCTCTTTCCCCTCTTTGAGCATGATATATCTTGACATACATACATGTAAACAAAGAAGTCAATTTGCAGTGACTAAGACAGAAAAAAAACAAAAAAACAATAGGGACCAGCCTAGCTAGTGCTTTGCAATACACTACAAGTTGAAGGTTGTAGCGGCCGGAAAGTTTCCACTACTCACTGTGCATTACTTAAACTTTACCTCTACTTTGTATTCATGTATGCCAACTGCATTGCATTCTATATACTGCTTTATACCTTTCCTTTATGATGCTACACCTAGTGGTACAGTTGTTATGCAAGCAGAAGGCACTCCGTGGTGCAGTAAACTCTTCCCTTTGTTATTCTTAATTTCTGTTAGATCCCAGTCATATGTGTACATATCGTTGAAGTGTACACATACTATTTCTCATTCTATGTTTCGGGCTGAGCCTGTCTTGGTCTCTGTTGTGTGTGTTTTATTGTGTCTGGTTGTCTGGTCGGGTGTGGTTATATCTACATTGTTAGGGTAGTGCAACCTTACAAAGTATGCAGATGAATTACCGCCTTTTTTTTCATCGCTTGCCATCATATCCCGACATACAAACAACAGGTTCGCCGCGTTATTGCGCAATTCTCAACAAACTGACGACCCGGAAGAACATTGTCACAGGTCACCGTGACACCTTATGTTTTTGTTAGTCACAAATTTAATAGACTGATGATACATAGTCAGACGCTCTTGCTGTTACTATAGTGCAGTGGTTAGGCTGCTACTATACGGTTAATTGTACATACAAACGAGACACCGCAAAATTCGCAATTCAGTGAAATAGCCTAGGCCTACATATTGATCAAAAAGACTGTAAAGCGCTCAATGTGAATAGTTGAAATATCATCCTTATTTCGTTACGATTGAAAATGGCTGCAGCCTCGAATGCAGAAGAATTAACAGGTTTACCACCTGAAGTTATTTGGGAGTACCAGTTTAGACTTATTTTGGTCGGAGATTCGACTGTTGGAAAATCATCATTGCTTAGACGTTTTTGTGATGGAAAATTCGACGAAGTTTCTGATCCAACAGTTGGTGTTGATTTTTACGCGCGATTAATTGAAGTGGCCCCTGGAAGACGTGTGAAATTACAACTCTGGGATACAGCAGGCCAGGAAAGATTTCGGTAAGATTGTCTTTTAATTTTTATCCCCTCCCCAAACTGAGTTACGATTCCAGTAGTATACTGTAACTTTTTAATTTTATAGGACTATGTCTTGATGTGCATGCATATTATTCCTCGTACTGTCGTCGTACTGCACTGCTTGTTATTAGCCTAGGCCCCGAGGCCAAACCCTAACTTGCGGTACTCTAGGCAAGATCATAGCGTAGGCTATACCCTGGTATTATAGTATACCAATTAAGTTGGAAGCCCAGTCTATAGCTACACGAGGCTATTAAGCAATATGCAAGGGAACATGGAGTTGAGTATCATTGCTCTTGCGATCTGGGTAACAGTATCACATACTATCGCTATCACAGAATCAGCACCGATTTTTTATCGTTAGTCAGAGTCAGAAGTTACAGAGTGAAAATTTCCTTGAATGACAATCTGAACATTGATAATGATATTATGTTTATATCCATTGTTGTTTCTGACTCCAAAATGCGTTTGTATGGGTTTGCTGTTTCTGACTTGGAGATGTGTTTATATCCGTTGCTGTTTCCTACCCTGAGAGTACTGTATGTATGTACTTTTTTTTCTTTCCAGGCATTGTGATTTGATTTCTGTTCAGTGACTGGTCATATGAAGTTCTTTTCGTTTTCTTCTTTTCCAGTTCTGTAACCTCCATATTGACAGTGACACACACGTATTCCTAGGTAGCTGCAATCATTGTATTTTGTAATGTTTTGTTGAAATGTAGGAAATGCTGTAAACTGTTGTCATTGTCAATACTCAGTGGTGCTTGCACCCATTAAAAGCAATTAGAAACATGTTGTCTTAATGTTGTAGTATCATTGGTCTTCGACATTATAAATTTGCAATTGTGCGTACCTCTCCAACTGAAATTATCCCTTATTGCCAAAGAAATCAGAATAGTATGCTAGCCTACTCATGTTGCATTCCGATAAGTAAACAAGAATGAACCAGTTCTAATTTACACCCCAGGTTAGTACTTGTGTGTCACCCATTCATTCACTTTGTACTTGATGTGTAGCATTGTGCAAAGCCTCTCGAAGGATGCAAGTTTACAGAAAGGATTTGATCAATGTTTTTCTTTTTTTAACATGAAAAAAGTTAATGCACACATTTACAGTACAAAACAATTTCAGGATGGGGCCTTCATCATGGAGGTACAGTAGTTGTCACTTGTTAAAGATTCTATTGCAATTTACTGTGTGTATAATTGTAGCTACAGGTATGACCTCATAGTTGGTCCATTTTGATAGTCCACTGAAGGTAGATGACCTCTGTGAGTTTTCATGGAGGTTAAATGTCATTTGAGGTCATCACATGTTAAAGTATAGAACCATATTAAGGATAATGTCTCAGCAATTGAATGTACCTACTGTGGTACTGTACTTCAAACTGTCAAAAGTGGTAGCAGATAATCTCTGTTATTTAAATTACCCCATGGGACACTAAGAGAATCATCTTTTCATACTTACAGTATACTGTAGCCTACTTCCAGTATACTGTAGTAAAGTGTTAAAATCACAGAGGTGTGATCTGAGAGATGTGTTCATAGCAAAAGCGGACAGTTGTGGACCTACTTGCTTAACAATTGTGTAATATTTTCTGAAGTCAAGTGTCCCGTCTTCTCATTACTGAAATGTAATAGGATGGATTATTCCCATTTGCCCCTTCCCCTCCCTTTTTGCTCCTTGTTAAAGAAGTAGATGTTTAATGGCAGATAAATGTTGCTTCATGGAATTTGGTCTCATTTTCTCCAACAAGCTGTTAAAACCCCCTTTTTTTTGCCCTTTCAAATCAATCATTTAACATAACTTAACATATCTTTTTAGCTTTATCAGCTACTTATTTGCCAGCAACACCCCATCAAGATTAACAAAGTACTTTGTTTTAGTCACCGTTTCCTAAGGGAACCATCCTTAAGCAGGGAAATATTTCTCAAACCTGTTGCCTTTTTCATACTTTAATTATACTTTTGTGTCCTTGGTTTAGTAAAAGATACTGTATCATTACCAAAATTGTCATACGTGGTTTACATTTGTGGTGTACATTCTTGTGTTCTGCGTTCGTTTTGATACATGGTCATTTTCTGTCTCCCTTGGTCACTTTTGTTTAATACAGTACATGTTTGGAAAAAAGGAGATATTGGCAAGGAATAAGAAAGTCCTTTAACTTTCTGGTTGAGATACTGTATGGCTTTTCAAGGTTGATGAAAATGCAAGACAGATTACTGTGTGTAGAGTGTTGCACAATGTAAATATTTATTTTGTTAGGCCTTAACATTTTATCCCGGTACTGTAAGTGATATCAATATTTCTAATGAAGGCAATACGTGTTTCCAAAACAAAACCCCACAGCATGGAAAATTCACAGTTGTCCTAGCTTGAAATAAAAATTAAGTAAACAAAGGATAACATAAGGCACATCAGGTTAGTCCCTTCCTGGACATCACAAATTTGCATATTTAGTTTATTTTTAGTCATGAGCAATTGTAAAAGAGAAATTTGTAAAGTGGTCATTGTTTGATGGATTTTCATGGAAAATGTGACTATTTTCACCACTTTTAATGATAAATTTGTTCACTACTCCAAAATGTATTTTTCATGTCACATGCACTGTACTGTAACATTGTACAGTGTTTATACTGACGTAATGCATTTTACTGTAAACTTCAGAATGTGCAACATGTACAGTATAGTACGGCATGTACTGTACAATCGTCTTAATGATTCAACCACAATCGTACAACTGTAGAGAAACTGATAATGCATACAGCATACCACTGTGACATCTACTGGTGTGACAGACCTTGAAGATTGTCAGATTGCCCCTTACTGCACTGTACATAGAGTACATTGGAACTCAGATAAATCATTACTAGGCTAAAATATACTGTAACAGCATACCTACTGTACTGTCCTACACTCCTTAATTTTCTGAGGATTGTGATTTTCAGCCCACCTGACCTAGACATCTTTAACGCAAGATTTTTTTCAAAATTGAAAGTTATTAAATGCGTGTACAACTAAAATCAGAGCTCCAAGTGCTTGTAATTTGTGAGATGTCTCCTTTTAGATCATACATTCACCAACAGATCGTAGGATTATATCTGATATGTCTCCATAATTCATAGTTTTACCTTAGATATATGTAACATGCTTTTTTGCCATGATTTTCTCTTGATTCCACAGATCAATAACCACCTCGTATTATAGAAACTCTGTCGGAGTTATGCTTGTTTACGACATTTCCAACAGACAAAGTTTTGAAAATCTCCAAGAATGGTTGATGGAAGCTCAAGAGAACGTTATTTATCCACATGCTACCACCTACATGATAGTCGGTCATAAGTCCGACTTGAACGATGACAAACGTGAGGTGCTTAAAGAAGAAGGGGAGAGGTTTTCCAGGGCATACGGTATGGCCTTCATAGAGACATCGGCAAAAGCCTGCATCAACGTGGAGGCTGCATTTTCCGTCATGGCTAAGGAAATTTACGTGAAATTGCAGGAAGGGGATCTCAGCATCGTTGAGGGTTGGGATGGCATCAAAGGAGGATTCAGCGCTCCGAGAGAGTCTCTCCGTCTCGAGGACAGTAAAAACAAGCAAAGTGTGTGCTGCTGATCGATTCTTTCGAATGATCGCGGCTGGACATTCTGAAAACGAAGAGTCTGAAAAATGTTCCACCAAGGTAAATGAAGGCATGTCTTTCAAAGGACAGAATGCAGAAAATTCAACAGTCGAACAAACACGTAACCTTTTACTAGGTTTGATATGGTTTTACTTGCTTTGCAAATTCTGCTACCTGTACACATATTGTTTATGTGCGTGTGAAGATGTTCGAGAGTCTGAATCTGTTTGTACATGAAGCACTGTGAATACAAGTGGAGTCACTACATTATTCAAATTACTCACCTGCAGTAAGGGGAGCTTCTTGTCGAGCAGACCTTTCACTCTAGAGTGACAATATCAGTAACTCTCATGAATATACTGCTGTGTACTACTGCAGCGGAAGATTTCGTCGCAGATTCGACGATACTACTGTATTCACTTGCTTGATTTGTCTCCGTTCCTCTTTAGGCGTTTATTTGCGTGAATCTAATCGTGATGTGATCATCTGACCGGTAGTCATGGCGATTAAAATCAGTGCTGCTAGAACACTATGCTGAACTAGCAGTGTCAGAACAAATAATATGTCTGAAATGATGCATGTAGCTGTGGATTACCATCTGCACCCATTCCCCAGTGAGATGAGCACAGACGGATGAGAACAATTGGACCAACTAACCCCTGATGAATATTCATGGCGCAGTACATGCAGTGTGTAATTTAATTGATTTTGATGACTTTAAAATGTGGGTTTTTAGGAATTACTGTATGTGTTGGAAAACTTAGTGGGAATATTATTTAGTGCATGGTTGCAAAAAGTTTGCAAGCTGCTGTGTCACTGATCAGCTTGCAAAGAATGTACTGTACAGTATTTGAAAGAAAATAAAACCAGCACTGGACTTTTATTGTTTTGCTGAATTATAGATACTGTAAGTTACATGTCAAAGAAGAATACTGTACATAAAAAGTATGCTGAAACAGTAAATATTGTAAGTAGCTTGTAAACATCTCACAAGAATTTTTCTTTACAGTAGTTAGTTGAATTTAAAAGTTACCATTATTGCATTGTATACTGCACAAAGCACCCATACACAAAGTTCTTATATTTTTGGCAAAGATATCACAAATATTGTTGTGTCATTATCAAAGTGGCAAAAGAAACAAAAACGGCAATGGCATAAGACAATGACCCTGATACTGCATGAAATGTGACCTGGTCTTTCACACCACAAATTACTTTAGGAAATAACATCAGTATTGTCAGGCAAGTTATTTTTGTCAAGCTGGTCAATATCAATCATTAAAGACAAATAGGAAATAGAGAAAGCCCAGCTCATTTGCATACATTTTTTGTATTCACAAGGACAAACTGCACACCTTGACCTGTAAACCTGTAATTACTGTATTTTGCATTGAAAAATTGCAGGAAGTAGGGCAGTTACAGTAGATGCAGGGCTGTTTTATACCATACTTTTGACAAACAAATGTTGGGCTGTTCATGTCTTAAATTAGTACTACAGCATGAAGAACACTACTTCACTGTCATTTTCTAAATGCTATTTAGGAACTTGCTGAAATTGGAAGCAAAATACCAAGTAAATAGCTAGGGTCAGAAATTTTGGGTTACTACACATCATGTTTCATCAGTTAAAGTTTAACAGATTTGATAGATTTCAATATATATCTTTTCTTACAGTAACTTCTTTCTTGATAGTTTTACTTTATATTTATTTCCTATGTATTGATGCACTATCAAAGAGAGCGTTTTTGCTTGAAACAAGAATAGCAGCATGATACACCCGACTGCTCTTAACAAAGTGTAAGAAGAAGAGAAATACAAATTGTTTAGATAATTTTGTTAATTTTGATATCATGTTTCCTTGATTATGCAGGGTAGAAATGGAAATCATGAACATCCAGTAATGTAGTGTAGTACCGTAAGCTTTGGTTTGTCATTACAGTCTGTGCTACTGCATTATAGTATATCAAGATTACTGTATCAAAGATATTGATACACACATACATGGCACTGATAGTTTACAGACACCCTTCAGCTTAACCACAGACTTTGGTTCCTTTGCTGAACTATACAATGATGGAATTAAACTGCTTAGAACTCTTGTGTACTGAAGTTGGACATGTTGGTACACTACGTACTGTACTGTACTGTACTGTAGGTATACAGTAATGAGCTGTAAGCCAAATTCTTACTTCTTTATCTGGAGTACCCTGCAAAATATCCTAAAAGTCTTGATGCAGTCACTTAAATGTAAAATCCTCAAATATCTGAAGATGTCAGTTCATTATTGTTTGCCTGTCTTTGATTTGTATCCTTTGTGAGAGATACAGTACTCTACTTTAGGAAGCTTGTTTATTGTTCTGCTAAACATTCTAAAGTGCTTTCCCATAATTCTATAGATATTTTCTGTGGAAATGCCGCATCTACCGCAGAATTCTGTGTGAATGCACAGTATCAGCTGTGTGTCACACATTTATATGCAGTGTTGTTATACACAAGGTTTTTTTTCCCTTGTGTTGGTACCTTCTAATAAATTTGTCATATCACATTATCATTCCCTTTTAAATCTCCTGAATCATAAGTTTGGTTAATACCAATTACCCACTCAGCAATGGGTATAATTGTTCAGAGGTTAGTTTACTTGGCTGCAACCAACATGTCAAAGAGAATTTCAATTTTGCTGCCAAAAGTAGCCCATTAATGTTATGCCAGTTTGTTGCTAAATTGTAAATATTATGTTTGTCCCAGAATAGATTCTCTTATTCTTTGCATGCTAGACTATACAGAGTAGATGTAATCCATTCCTCCATTTTCACTTTCAAAGCTGTTTCATTATAGTGAATACCTTTAGTTTTAAATTAATGTGAAGGGTTAATTGCTCCATGCATACTGCATTTTAATTTCAACTGATTCTAGTATCTTGGCTGATTTTTTTTTGGCTAACCATCTTAAGTTTTCTTGTTCCTTTTTGCACCACCTGCTATGTGTTATATGTTCTTTATGATTAATGCTGTCATGTTAAGGAATCTTAATAACAGCTGTGTTGGTGGCTAGCCACACTGTACGGTAATGTTACAGATTGATAGAGCCAGAATGGTTAATGTGGCCATATTGATAGTAGCCATAATTTATCCAAAGTAATTCATCCCATGGTACTGTGCATTGCAACTGGTGACACAAGCAGGTCAAATTGCTACAAATATGAAAAGAAAAATTGCAACAGTTTTTGTATGCATTATGCCTGTAATTTCTCCAAGTTTCCCCAAAGACTTTGAACACTAAATTACTTCCTGTACAACCGTAATGGCACAGTAGCTACAAATAGTAACATAGCCATTCTTTAAGCAGCCATATTGGCCATAATGGTACAGTGCAGTGGCCATAATGGTAGTGCAGTGGCCATAATGGTAGTGCAGTGGCCAATGGCCTGTACAGATGTAGCAATAATAAAAGTAACATCCATGTTCTGCAGTGGTGGCCAAAATGGTAGTGACCATATTGGTAACATGTCACAATGATAACAGCCATAATGGTAGTGACCATAACATCTAAGTGAAAGGGAAATCTTTAATCCCAGTCTAACTTGTCACCGATGTGTGTGCATCTTCAGTATATTTTTGAAGTTTGTCATATATTGTGACCATTTTGCCAACATCTGCTGTGTTGACTTTTAAAGCCAAACACTTTTTTGATGGTTATCGGAGTTTAACAAGATCAGATGTGAGGTTTGCACAGCTGTTGCAGCTGCCTTGTGGCAATTGTTCATTTCACCAAGAGTTTTCATGACAATGTTTGGCAGCTGCCTTCTGTGCATGCTTCATAATATTGTTATGTGTTGATGTAGTCAAGGGTATGGTATTTCAAACAGATTATATGCCACTTGAATGTTTTTACCTTTATCTGACTTTAAATCTCAGTTTCATATAAAATGAAATTATATGCTTCTTGCCACCGTTAAATTCTGATTTCGTTGAAATGGGTAGACCTCTCCTCTTTCAAAATTTGTTTGCAGAAGATCTATGAGACCCGAGACTCGGTCAGTATGTTCACATTTACATGACCTTTGACATCATGTGGTCATCTCCATTCTGTGCCCTTAACAGCACCCTACAGTACCTGCAGGTAGTTCTCCTATGATACTCTTTGCAATTATATCTTTTTGGGGAGATGAAAGCAAGGCCTAAAAGAGAGTGTATTCTTAACCAACCTTAAACAGAAATTAGGGACAAAATGCAGGCTCTGTACATATCAAAAATTGTGGCACTGTAAATTTAACATAATTATATCTGCAGTGTGCTGATACGGCTTTCTAAGGCTTTTTTCAGTCTGCAGAGTTGGCCTGCTGATGTCCTTCATTTGCTCTTGTGGGTCTTCAGTGTGGAATGAATGATCCAGCAAAGTGATGTAATAGGCCATTAAATTGAATGATCTGGAATCTAATTTGTGATGAAATCTTAGTTCATGCACAATCTGTTGTGATGATAACAGTCACTCAGCTGACATTGAAAGTTATTTCTTCTTGAAAAAGTTTTTGTTTTGCATTATTGTATAGCGTTTTTCAAATGTAAAAAAAAATGTAATGCTTTCTTTTGGTTTTCTTCATTTTAATAACTTTGGCAATGTGCAATAATTTGTTCAATAGACACAAAATTTACATATTTTGCATAGCAAGGTATGTCATGTAGAGGGCACCACAGGCATGTTAATTATGGTATGTAGCTAGAAAAATGCTAGTCACATAAACCCACACTTTACAAATATTTAGTGTCATAACCTAGGATATGTCACTAAATATTTGTGAGTAGCCCCAACACCATAGTACCTTTATCAGCTTTTTTGTTTTGTAGTAGCATTAAAATTTGTAAAATAAAAATAAAGTGTCATAAATGGTTAATATAGAGCAACTGAAAGATTATAACTTTTTTGTCAGTTATGTACTGTAATTTAATGTTTTAGCAATATTTCATTACATTGCAATATGTACTGTAATATAGTAATGGAGCACTATCCATGAACTGGAGAAAAAACACAACATCAAAGTTACATAACTTAATTGTAAACTACTAGCACTTGGAGAGTTTAGGCTTATCAGTATTGATTTCTCCTCTGAATGTGCTGAAGGAGCTAGAATTCTTATACAGGATCATTCTGAGTCAGTGGTTTGTTGTCCCCAAATCAACAGAAACACCTTTTGAGAAATGATTGATTTCATTTATCTTGATACAACAGGCTCATGGTCCACTCTCTTCATTTTAGTCAAACCCACCTTCAAATACTGTGCGTTGATCCCATCCTCCCCAGCTCAGACCCCCCCTCAGTGTTTGTGACTTTGATAAACATTGTGAATCTCCTAATACAGTAGTAAGGAATATCGCTAAAAGACTCAAACCACAAATTTAGGTCATTCACTAAAAATTGTGTAATACCTGAGAATCCTTCTGCAGATCTGTTGCAAAAGGAATAAAAAATTGTGTCATGTCCTTAAGATTTTTTTCAACATTGAAAAGCAAAAAGTAAAATTTCCTAAAATGTTGAATGTAGTTGTTTCATAGATGTGTTCCTTAGGCTGTCAGCACCCAACTGTAGTGATTGTTGTGTCAATGTTAATGCACAGATACGTATGTATTCATTCTTCAATATTTACCTTAAACGTTTGGAGGATAATAAATTAGGGCCATATTTCTGGGACTCCATCCAAATTGTAGGTTGGAATGTTTAATCACATCCTCTGCACCAACTTGGTGTTTGCTCATAAGAAGCCAAGCAGTTGTCCTTGGTTTTACAGGCTATAAAATATTCCATTGGGATTGCAGTGTGTGTATTGACTTTTCATTACAAAGTATAGCATAAGACACATTATTTCTCTTTTTGCAGGGGTGGAGGAGTAGGGTAATCCAGGGGGCAGTATCTGAGACAGTGATGAGGTCACTTGTCAAGGCATTTGTATCAGTTTAAAGCTATCAGGAAGACTTACAGCTTTCGGGAATGCAGATTTTAGTTCGTCTGCTGTTACTTGGAAATGAAGTTTGTATAAAATGTTGTGCAGAATGATTCCACCCACACAATATTAATTATCATTGTGAAGTATATATAGCAAGTTAACTGACAATTAAATGCAGCTTTGTGTAAATGGGAAAAGGTTATATAAATTTCATAGTTTTATTTTCTCAAATGTTGACATGTGGCAGCTCATATGTGTTGGGTATCCTGTTGTCATTGTATATAAAATGATGTGCAAGCAGATGCAAGTCTCATATATGCTGTAATTAGCATACTTCATTTACTCAGATCGCAGAGATACCATTGTTAGCCTACCATTAGAATCACACTGAACCTAAGCTGGTCATCAGATGCCATCAGTAGCCTACCATTATAATCACCCTGGGACCTAACCTAGTCATCTGATATCATCAGTACCATTCTAACACAGGTATTGGGATACTCATGTTTGAAATGACAAATGTCTTAGATATATATCAGGTATATATATATTGTCACAGTATGAAAATATTGATGTATGCATCTTCTGCTGTCCATAGTCAGTTTGAAAATATATGTGGAAACCATTATTTTGTTTTAGCTAATTGATTTATACTTTCTTGCAGTGCCTTGATGTATCTGAAGTGAATTCCACTCACAGAAGTTCATTGAGTAGAATTTTTATGAGCTGACCATGACATTACATGCAGCTGGTGGTGTATTTATAATGGGTCACTCTGTGCATCCTTGATGTGATTTGAGCACATCAAGACTGATTAAACACCAGATTTGACTCCACTGGGAATAACTTATTTCACGTAAACTCAACAGAACGCAAGATATAAACTCAGCTATAAATAGGTTGTAATGCATGCCTTTTATTTTTGTGTATATTTCTTGATAAAATTTGTTTTCATTAATCAAACAACTTTCTCAAAAATGCAAAATGATTTAGTAAGCTCAAGTTCCTAGTGGATGTGTCAGGGGGAATTTCCCAGGAGGGTGATTGTCAGGGAGTCATCTTGAGAAAGAATTTTTACTGCAGGATATAATATGACATGACAAGCAGATATGCTGTCAAGGTTGGGACTTGAATTCTCAAGAAGGTATAAACGTATATGATACCACATGAAAAGTGCACTCTGTCAGGTTTAAAGTTTATAGTCTCAAGAAGGTATAAAAATCTATGATATCACATGAAAAGTGCACTCTGCAAGGTTTAGGGTTTATAGTCTCAAAAAGGCATAAACGTCTTTGATATCACATGAAGAGTGCACTCTGTCAACTTTACATTTTATCATCTCCAGAAGGCATAAATGTAATGATGTCACATGAAGTGTGCACTGTCAGGTTTAGGGTTTATCATCTCAAGAAGCATAAACATCTATGATATCACATAAAGAGTGCACTCTGTCATTTTAAGAGTTAATCTTCTCACCATGGCATAAACGTCTATGATATCACATGATACTGTGGGTGCACACTGTCATGTTAAGCATTTGTCATCTCAAAAAGCCATAAACATTAATGACATCACATGAAGTGTGCACTCTGTCAGGATGTAATTTTATAGTCTGAAGAAGGCACAAACAGATCTGTGATATCACATGAAAAGGGCACTCTGTCAGGGGATTATAGTCTCAGGAAGGCATGAACATGCATGATATCATGTGAGGCGGGCATTCTGTCGAGGAGAGGGTTGGCAGTCTCATGAGGGCATTTCATGTACAGTGATACACCTATTGAGTAACGACTCGGTGACATGACGTATCGTCACAGTGCAAGGTGCACTTTTGTCATGCTAACTCCTACGCCTTGTTTAAAATTCCATGATCCTCCCACATCTGCAGATCAGATGAAAAATGTTGCAATTCTGTCTGAAAAAGAACTTTTCCTTTCAACACTTGAGATGTTGCCTCTGTGATCTGAGAATAGATAACGAAAGATTGCAAACTAGTGTATGTAAGAGAAGACGATCGGCTATTACCAAGAAAGAAAAACAGAGGATACATTTTCCTTGAATGTAGTGTAGTGTAGTATCTTTGGTTACTCTAAACAATACCAAGGTTTCAACATGAACACACATTTACTAATCCATGAGAGGACATCAATATAGAGTCTTAATGACTGAAGGAGGAAGTTAAAATAGTAGGGTCTAAAGTTTCAAATAAATATGATTCTTAAATACCAACTGATGTTATATTTAGTATTTGTTTACATACCATTCACTGATGGATTATAACTTGTATTTTTTAGATTGCTGTTAAAGGAGTCATGGTCGCACTGTTCTTCCACTCCATCCCCCCTTCATCTACTTGTGGCCTAGCATATGTATCAGTAACTTAAATTTTAGAAGCAAGAGGGGAACAACCTAAGGATTTGCAAAGGCAGATGACCCCCCAGATTCCCTGAATTATGTGATTTGATTTGACTCTCACCTCCACAGCTACATAATCTCCTGGTGTGTAATCCTCTTTAATGGTATCCTTAGTTCTTGACCCAGCAGACTCCTTACCATTGCGAAGGACAACCCTTGTACCTCCATCGTTTTTTCCAACCAACTGCTTAGGATCTCTCTTGCTCGGCTGTGAATGTACAAGTAATGTCAGAAAGCGGTTTAAAAATGGGCATTAATGAATATACTTAAATGCAATTCAGAGTGTGCAAATCATCATGAATAATAATATGTGATTAGTAGTTGTGAAATGTGGCTAAATTTGAAATTAAAGTTCTTTCAAGTCTTTGTAGTTGACTCTATGAAAAGATTATTACCTAAAATACTGTACCTGCTATTTTCTTTGAAACACTGTTTTCCACAAAAATATGTTGACAAAATTTCAGTGCAACAATCCATCAGAGCAAACAGTCACATTTTTTTAACCAGTTAACTGCAGAATTACAATGTCCTGAACTTATATCCCACTGTGGAATTAATTTTCACAAAAATGTCTTTTTTCGCAAGTTTCAACTTATAGTATAACAGATACACTGTAAATATTGAACACAAATCTTCTTTTTCATCCTTCTTTGTTTTAAGTAAACAGATGCCAAAGAGGGTATCTTTATCTTATTTATTGGGGTTAGTTCAAAATCACAAATCAACTCAAAAACCCTTCCTCCTCATTTTCTGAGTCACTATTGGACTTAACTAAACACTGCAATGCTTCTTAGGTCAAGAATCCCACTTTTGTGAAGTATACGGGGCATTGCAACATTAAAATCAGAAAGAAAATACAACCATGTGGTCCTTGCAGTAAAACCAACACAGTAAACTCCACAATATTTCCAGGTTTCACTTATGTGATCAACAAGCAATATAAATACGTACATCCATCCTGTGGCAAACAGGAAACAGATAATATGGCTAAAACATTCACTGTGCACAGCCAATGATGGGTGAAAGGCATCTGTTGATTGGCTAGACATCATGTGGCTGAGTTTTCTGCATATATTGTATGACGAATATATCCGTATTACACAGCAGTGTGTACTTAACAACAAAATGGATTTATTCATCCTATGCAGTGCACTGGACAATTTGAGTCAACATGGTCAGTTTTGTGGCAATATACCCCAAGACAGTGCTGGTGTATGATGCAAAGGTTAATACTTAAACTTCCAAATGCTATCACCAAATACTGTTGCTATTGAACCACTGGCTTTCTCTTGCACCAAACTTCTGAACAATTTGCTGAAATATTCATCTTACTCCTTCCACAAGAACAAGCTGAACTTTTCCAATTTGCTGTTGATTGATTTCTTGAACAGTTTCTCTGAAAACTGATATGATTTCCTGTAACCGTCTCTGCTTGGTTTCATCTGGTACATCGTCTTTCATCTGATGGTAGGCATGAGTTTTCTGCATTCATAGAGGAGGCCAGATGGAAAACAGGAGGAAAATTTGAAAGGTTAATCAGAAAGTAAAACATGTCAATTACTTTTGAGTCTAACCAAGAAACCGATACTGTGCCATACAGCATATTTTATTAAACAGTACAAGTAACTGATTCGATCACCTTTATCATGAACAAGAGAGGTAATTTGGGTATTTTAAATGGTAATCTAAAAAACATCTATACATCTCACTGACCCATCCCTCCTGCAACCACTGTTACTATTGGAATACCAATGCTTAGTCACACTATCTTTCCTTCAACCATTGTTGCCGTTAGAATACCAGTGCTTAGTCCCCCCATTCCTACTTCAACCATCATGACTGTTGAAATACCAATACCTTGTCATCCCACACCTACAACCATTGTTGTTTTTTGGAACATTAATGCCTAGTCCCCCCATACCTCCTACAACCATTTTTGCTGTTGGAATGCCAATGTCTAGTCACCTATGTTACCCATAACAAAACTACCAGTCTCATGCCCTATACAAACAAACATGCACAATATAAATTGGCTAATTGAAAAATTAGAAAATACAAAATATTAGTTTTGGGGCTAGCAAAAAAATGGTTACTAGACTCATACTTGAAGTCTCAATGTTTAGGTAAGTACAAACAGTGCCCTTTTACATAAGGCTATCAACTTTGAACACTACTTCTGCAAAAATACATGCAATCCACACTTAACCTAATGACATTTATGAATGAAGCAACAAATCCCTGAGACCGGTGTACTGCTAAACCATCATCTTTACTACAATAAACTAAAGAAATCTATTTAATGGAAGTTTACTTCATTATATTAGCCTAATGGACTACATATAATGTAATTACCCCTCTCATACTGTAAGCAAAGAGGTATGCGTAGTTGTAGCGGACAAGTTTTAGCAGTGACAGGGTATCTTGGTGCTGGGACTCAGTTTCACCACAAAAGCCAGCGATGAAATCACTGCTGATCGAGACACCTGGAAGGATGCTCCTAACGTGATCAACCAGTCGAAGGTAAGATTCTCTGGTGTACCTGGGAAGAATCACAGAAATTACTGTATCTTGGAAATGTAACGGAAGAAAATGGAACATATTTATTTTGAAGCAGCAGTTTAACACAGCTTAAATAAGCTACTGGAATCATTTGTTTGTTCATTAATTATTGTAAGTTTTTGCACTCTTTGACTCGCTGTTCATGTCCTTCTCAATAACGAGTCTAATAAAGAAAACTGAATGAAAGCAAACAGCACAAGGTACAAATAATCATACCCATTAATTGTGAAATAAAAGCAGAACCTCTGGCATATTCCTTCCAATTGCCGATGCCAACCTGACAACCACGTATACATTTAGTACCACCAGGGAATGTGTGTGTTGAGTAAAATACATTTCATAAATATGCATGACCTGATTGTACCTCCAAAATTAATATGCATGATACCACATGCATGTATTATATTCCAGTATACCCATGATAATTTATGTACCACTTTCTACCCATTAAGTAAAAGACATTGTTACACAGAAAGAGAAACATTTTATGGTATCTTGCATTCCAACAGATGCTTTTGTTTGCAAAAAGATGACATGACATCACTAATGATATCAAATGAAATGTAACATGAAACTGTCAAAACTGATATATATTTACACAAGCTTTCACCAGCAAAGGCCTCTCCACATCATAAATATTCTGACATACTTTGACTCTACATAATTTGACTGATCAACCTCACTGTAGATTTTGTTTTGACTTTGAGATAGAGCAGTTTTATACTGATTGGAGACCAGATGAATTTGACTTAGACACAGATGGTTAAAAGTCATGTTATGATGGTGGTGTCAAATACTTACCCCCTCCTCATTTGTTGCAGGACTTCTGAATTACCACTCTGTGCAGGCAGATGTATTTGATTACAAATGTTGCTGCAATCTTTGATCATGTGTAACACCTGAAAAAGAAGAAAACATAACAACATGATGCATATTCATGACTTCGAAAATAGTTCATAGCTTTACCTTCATTTGTTTCTCAATCAGTGTGTCAGTGCCTCTAATGAGATATTGTACGGTATACGACAATTCACAGCTAGTGACAATTATAAGATTTGGGACCAGATTACAAAGTAACTTTTCTCAAGATTGATATAATTATCTGTCACATTCTGCTCAACTCCATATGGCAGATTTAGATCAGATCCTACCTCATCAGGAAAGTCTTTTGGGTGGGGAGATGTAAATCGAATCCTCATCTCAGGGTTAACATGTGCCACTTGCTCCAGTAGATTTGCAAATCTCAGTCCTCCCTTCTTTGATTTGTATATTGTGTTGAACCCATCTGCTAGATTTGTGACTGTGGTGTAACCATAATATGTCTCTTCAGACACGTCTCTGTAACTGTTCACATTCTGGCCTAAGAGAGTGACTTCTTTTGCCCCCTGGACAGATGAGAACAAGTAAATGATAAAGAAGAGGTTGAAGTAAATGATGAAGATGAAAAAGTATCAAAGTTAAGACCAAAGTCAAAGAGAAAATTTTATTGAACATGAAGGTGTACAGTAATTCAGTCACTTTGAAGTTGAGAAGTGTAAACTAACTTGTTAGGAATTTGCTAAAGAGACGTACAATAACTGAAAGGCATTTCTGTTTCAATGCGCAAACTACCGACACAGATATTTGAAAAGAAAATCAGAGACCAAATCAGACCTATTATTTGAGAATTCCAAAAGATTCTGTTGATGGTTAACGGAGATGATCTGGAAACATTAATTTTGGTTGCAGTCTTTTTGACTCTCAAGATAATAAACAAGGCATACCGAGTTCTAATTTCATTTTATACTGCTGTCTGAGGTTTGTACAAAATTTTCAATCCACAATCTAGATCATCTTCAGTGAAACTGACAGTCAGACAGTAATTTCTTAGATTCTTTCAATGTGCGTTGACCTTTTTACAACAGTACTTACTTTACAGTGCTACTTTATTTACAATGCTATTCATGCAACTCTAACCAGATCTAATCTGAGGATTACTAAGTCTAATACCATTGGACTCTGCTAAAGGAGTTTCTGTGTCAAAGGAGAGACCCTAGCGAGGACAAGACTGTTATGTACTAACAATCAGTCTTCCAGATTCTGTTTAAAAGGGAGTTAAGTTGTTCAATGTAGACACCTTCTGCTACTTGCTGGTGAATAGGATCTCCAGTGTGGAAACACTAAGAAATTTGAATTTCATGAATTTTGATTTTATATACCAGTGCGATTTAAAATTTCCACCATTTTACTGGGTAACTTTGAAAGAAACTGTGCATGAATATGCAACAGCTTCCACTGCCCATGTTATGGATTCAATGTTGATTGTATGCACTGGCTAAATACTTTGCTAACCTGCGTTTTTGTACTGTGTAAGGAGAATAGATGCATTTGGAATTTCATACTTTCTTTGATCACCTGATCCATTTCTGAATACTTTTAATGCTATTTAGGAAGGTCTATCTGCAGCAGATAAGCATACAAATCTCTTTCTTTATTACACGATTTTCTATTTCTTGTCATCTACCAGAATTGCAGTGTTCAACATGAATCTGTCATCATGTGCAACACTTCGTAAGGTCTCTGCCTTTGGCATGATCACCTAATAATTACAGAGATCTGTAAACATAATTGCTCGAATTATGGGCCATGCTTAATTAATAAAGTGTTAATACTCATACATACACAATAAGATACGTCAGTAGAAAATTGATAAGGTTCAAATAAATAAAGCAACTTGTTCAAAAGCATTCTTCTTCTCTTATAGATAAATCAGTGTAAAAGATTACATAATAGAAGTGCCAGGATTAAAACACAAGAAGTAAAAGTTCAAATGACAGACAGGGAAATACAGTACCTATCAATGAAGGATAAAAATACTGCATTTAAAAACAAGCACACTAGTTATAGACTTGACAAGTAGCTACTAAGAAACAAGCATACCCATGTTCCTCATGACAGTGAGATTTTTTTTTTTTAATTTAGGAGGTTTTTTTTTGCTCACCTGATCTGATAGTCCTCTTATTTCTTCCAAGATTGAAGCTATTGGTCTGCTTCTCTCCCTCCCTCTAGTAAAAGGGACGATGCAGTAGCTGCACATATTATCACAGCCTCTCATTATGGATCTGTCAAAGAAGGTTGAAACAATAGTCTTCATAGTAACCAACATGTATTGACTAAATTTGGCAAACTTGTATCGTTCAGCTGTAAGGTAACCATAGAATTTCATGTGAACATGGATAGTTTTAATCAACATTTTTTACAACCTCCTTGGTGGTTGCAGCTTCCACTTTGCAAACGAGGTATGAGATACAATAAAAAGCTAGTGCACATATGGATGTCAGACACTAAGCAACTAAAGGAGGCAGTTTTCCTAAAGTGATTAATATTACTAACCAGGCAATGCTTTTCATCCTCCTTAGAGGGTTAAGGACTACTTTAGACCTCGTTTCACCTTCCTACTATTATACCTTCACAAGTCATCACTCTCAAGTTCTGTGAATATCAAAATAGCACTCATTATGCTACATTTTCAAAAGAAAAACACCTTAACCAAACAACTCACAGGGAAAACACAATTCACTGATAATAATGTATTTTTCTTTTTGTTCCTACTCACACAAATGCTGTTTTTGATGCTTCATCAAGTCTAACTGGTACAACATCAGCGTAAGTCTCATCCATCGACAGCATCACGTTGATGGCTGTTTGACCGGTCTCTGCCGTGGACAGAAGCTGAGGGAGATCTCTGTAGGCATCTGGTCCTGCTACAACATCCACAACCTTGGTCCTCTCCACTATCTTCTTCTTCAGTCTCTCTGCCATACAACCTAATAAATTCAAAAGGATAATTTATAACCAGAAAACAGTTTTGTTGCTTTGTTTCAAAATTTATCTCTGACGATCAATAACAAACTTGCAAAAGGGTAAGGTAGAATCACACTATATTTACCAAGTAGGGCAATCTTCAGAGGATTCTGTGACCTGCTTCTTTTTCTCTTGAGATTGCTTAAGTAATCCAGTCTGTTCCAGATCCGTTGTTCAGCATTTTCCCTGATTGCACACGTCATGAGCAAAACAACATCAGCCTTAACAGGAAAAAATAAGGATGCATCAAACGGTGCTTTATGCTTTCTCATTTGACTTGTTTTTCTGGAACACTGAAACATTTTTATATATATGATGAATACAGCTCTGACATGTGACATTACATCTTTTCAAAAGTCTCACTCGTTGACAGTGGCGGCGCTACAGGGGGGGCATGAGGGGCATTTGCCCTCCAGTTGCCCCCCCCCCACCGGTGCTCTTACTTTTCCCAATCAGATCTTGTACTCATCCAAAATTAATTTAATCACAAAACTATGTATTGGTATTGGACTGAATAAGAACAGCTTCCGGGTAACCATGATTGATAAATGCCTAATTTATGTTACACAGGCTGCCAGTTTTCATAATGGAAGTGTATGTAGCCTATATGTGTGTGTGTACTCGGTGGTACTACATAAATGTGAAATGGTACTCCCAAAGAAAAAAGTTGAGAACCTTGGAGTACGGTCACCTGAAAAAATAAATAATATAAAAATAAATAATATACCTCTCTTGGGACTTAATTTTCCACCCAGAGATATGCTAAAACCTCAGAGCTTCTGGGGGCTTTGCCCACTGGACCCCTACCAGGGCTTTGCCCCTGGACCCCACCAGGGGCACTGAGACGGGCCCCTGGACCCCACCCACACAGCCTCGCGCTTTGCGCTCAGTTCCGCGCTGCGCACAAAAATCTATTTGCCCCCGCAACGTTTTCCTCTGTCCTCAATTTGCCCCCCCCAAGTCTGACATTCTGGTACCGCCACTGCTCGTTGAGGAACAGAAAGTATGCAATGTAAGTTACTATTTAGTATACATGTAGCCCTATGTAATTTGAGACTTTGTTTTAATTAGCCCAGCTTGAAATTGAGCGCAATCACAACTCTCTGCTCTTAGCCACGCGATGAGAAATTTGCAGTAAGCAAAATAAGTTAATATGGTCTTATAAGTAGCTTACCACTCTTGAATCTGTTGTCCTTTGGAACCCATGAGACTTTAAAATTGACCAAGCTATCTCTGTGTCACTGACATTCATCTGACATCCATATGTTTCAAAATATACTGCAGAGGAAAAGATGGTAATACTAACACTAGCTTCATCATTCTGAAGATAATGGCCTAAATAGATTTAACTTATGGCTATCAGTGTTGCCATCATGAGGAAATTCACTAGATCATTAAAAATAAAAAAGACCCATATTGAAAAAAGATTTTCAAATTGCCAAATCTTCAAAATTTAGACCATGTTTGCAGACTGTTACAGTACCAAACTGTATGTTTCAAAGCAAATTTTGGCAGAAAAACTGTGAGAAAATCTGTCAACTTTTGATTTTAGTTCTAATAACAGCTGAATAATAATCCTAATCCATGCTCCTAACCCTGTACAGTATTACAGCAACAAAAGATACAATCACGATGCAAAAATTTACAATGCATCAAAGCACTTGTGCATCTGTACATGTTGCAAGGTTCTTTGGTCATGTAACTTGTGCACTTTATGTTGAAATTCCAAAGTGCTATTTCACAAAATCAATTTTTAACTTTTTTATGCTCCAATAATTGCATTTCATTACTGATATCACTCAACATTGCCTAATGTTTGATGAGGATTGTCTTTTCATAAAAAATATTAAAATATTTTTGAACAAAATATCTTTGAACAAAATACCAGAATCTGGAAAATATTCTAGTGGTAGAATAATTAATCTTGAAAAATTTCTTCATTTTACAGTGTGACAACACTGATACTATAGGTGAAACAGTACTAAAAATTGAGGATCCATATCACTTAAACATGCTTGCCACCTCAACTTCCTGTAAGGCATTACAGTGTAAATAAGCATTTCTTCCAGGGCTAGACTACCCAGGTCCTATAATAATGACCACTGGGACTGTAAAGTGACTGCCAGGGAATCTAAAGTGACCACCAGGACTGTCAAATGAACACCAGGAAATGAAAAAAAGACCACACGGTAATTGTAAAGTGACTGCAAGGACTATGATGTGAATGAAGGGGACCGACAGTCAGTTAAGTGCCGCCGGTGACTGGTAAGTGACTACCGGGGACTGTGACCACCAGGGATCACTAGGGACTGTAAAGTGACTGCCAGGGGAGCCTGGGGATTGCAAAGTGAACACTGGTGACTATAAATTTAAATAACAAAAGGGACTAGCTGTAAATTTAGAGATCACTGCAGAGCGTAACAGCTGTAGTAAGACCACTGGGGATTGTAAGTGACCATTGGGGGCCACTAGGGATGTAAAGTGACTGCATGATGGGGACTTAAATTGACCACCAGGGATCCCTGGGGAATGTATGGTGGAATTGTTGGTGACAGTAAAGTGACTATAAAAAATAACACCAGGGAGTCAGGGACTAAATTCAGAGACGACTGGAGAGCATAAAAGGCTGTAAAGTACAGTTAAGTAAGTAGGCCTAAACTCCAGTGCAGCATGCAGATGAGAGGTGATTTTGATGTAAACATGACCTGTAATGTATAATCTTCAAACAACACCAAGTATAATTATTTGTCTCTTCATTTTGATGTTAAAAGTGAGTATAACACCCAGAGACAAATTTTCTTACTTCTGTTTACATATGAATCAGAAATGTGAAAAAATTCCCAAAGTTAGTACGTCTACGATAAAGTTTTAAAGAAAATTTCAAAGGAAAAAAACAGCATTCTCTTTGTAAACACAATTACTCTTAAATGTGGTAATTTTTTATATTTTCTTCTCTTGATAGTGACTGACTCAAGATTCCTCCATAGACATTGCGTTGTATACTACAATCTTCATTTCAAAGTTAATTTTCTACAGATGATTTAATCCAGACAACACCAACATAAAGCACAATGATTGAGGAAGACACATAACAAGATATTAGTGCAAACTTTTATTGATAAATGTTTCAGGTTTGAGGTTATATGTTTGAGGTTCAGTCAAGCATGCAGTTGAATAATAAATAATAACAATAATAATATTGGCAACTTATAAAGCGCAATCTGCCAAGGCCTCAAAGGGCTGCACAATCAAAAGTAAAAACAGTTTATACAGAACCAATACAAAATCAAAGCACATTAAAAATGAAAACTATAAAACCAATAGAAATAAGAATATCACTGCTCAACTTTTTCAGTGCCACAGCACAATGCGCATTAAGTTACTTACACAGCTGAATGTGCTTACCTTTCCTTTGGTTACCTGAAAGAGCACTGATGGGCAAGTAGGGAGCTTTATCTTGACTTTGTGCCTCTGAATCTGTACTACTGATACTAGTGATACCGTTTGACTGAAAATGAGTTTGTGCAATGAAAGAATCTAAGCTTGGGCCAGGTGGCAACTTTTCTTTTTTTCCCTTCAATTTGAAGTCACTCTTTAACCGTATATTGCCTATTCCGTGGACGGGCTTTTTGTCTTCATTTGTTCTCATGCGACTGCGAGGTGGTATGGTGAGAAATTGTCTGTGCTGAACGTCGGCATTCTGATTAACACAGGTACTGTTTCTGCGAGAAAAGACGAAGTATGGACAAATCCTCCACCAGCCATTCAAGCAGGTATGTGACGGCAAATAGTATTCGGATAGTGCAAAAAGTCTCCCCATCTTCATGAAGTGATCCATTATACTTCTCTCCGAGGAAATCTGACGAAACCTTAGAAAACGTACTTATGAAATTTCCTTGTTTACTTCACTGACACTGCAACGGGCGCAGCCATGTTGGTTTCATTAGAGGCTCTTTCTCTCTTTGAAAAAAATCTTTGGCAAACTTATGTACATGTAAAGGATTGATAGAGTTAATAATCAGGATAAATGTGGGCAAAATTAATTCATATTAAAATTTAGTCTTTCAGTATCCTTTTAATTTTTTTCAGAGATATTTAATTTGTAAGCTGGTAGTCGTAATTTTATGGCTTTCATCAGCTGTTACAGGCTGCAGCCAGAACTGTACGTACTGTACTTGCCAAAGCAGCCTAGCCTAGCAAGTCGCAGGAGTCCGGCCGTGTGATTACGATCATCCCGTGTGACTACTGCAAAACGCTATTTTGCAAGGTGGATTTCACTTGGTTTTATCTCATCTTCATGAGGTCGTTGTGTTACCACTCTTAAAAAGACATCGGTCGTCCTAACAGCGCCTATCAAGTATCATTGTGGGTTCTCAACCGTAATCTTGCTAGTAAAACAAACTTTTCTGAGTGCTACAAATCTTCATGACAACAGTACTGTGTTAGTGCTACTGCCACCGTAACTTGGAAAATTTCCGACACGACCATAATCAATGCCCTACGTACTGTACATGACTATAATTCAGTCGATTCCAACCAATCAATTCAGGTAAAATGTGGATGCGTTCCAGAAGTCTTCTGCTCCTTGCATTCTTTTCACTCGGTGTGGTTATCTTATTATCTATACGTCAACTTGATGGTTATCCCTTTACTTCAAACTCAGCAGGCAAGATAAGCCAACATGTTCGCAAACAGAAGATCATCAGTTATGAAGCTCCCTGCCTGTGCAATCAGAAGTACATAGACACATCAAGCAAACCAACTACTTTCGAGTCAGAAAGGTGAAACAGATAGCTCATTTGGCGAAAATATTTCATAAAAGGCCACATTGCTACCATATTACTGCAAATGTAATCCAACCATGAAAACTTTGTGAAATGTTATATTGTATTAGCCTAGGAAGAAACTTTTTGTAATATTTCTTTTGTCAAAACAATTCTTTTGTCTAATCAATTTGGACTTGACCTACCACTATAGCCATAGATGTAGCATCAGCTTTTGCAATCATGTTCAAGGAACATACCGGTACTGTAAGCATAAGTTGCCAGGAGAAAAGTATTTTCTCAATTCCTTTTCGTTCGTAAAAACATATCAGAGTCACTTTGCTCCCTATTTGTAAATAAAAATTAGGCCTAGAGGAGAAAAGTCAGAATGAAATGTATCTAGTCTTATAGGCCTAACCCTTGTGACTTGACACGGATGATCCTTTTTATGCATAATATGTACAGTATACCTTTCAGAGTTTTTCCTTATAGGTATACTACTGATTTTAGTAACATATATGTATTGTACTGTAAAGCTTTCCAGATGAGTATTGTTGTCAACCAACCATTGCTAATGGGTTCGTAGCTACGGTGGTCTACAGTGACAGGGTCCACATGAATGGACTCTACAATGGTCGATATGGAGCCAGTCACAGGGCACGGATACCATCCATGGCAGCAGTGTCATTCCATCTGCCAAGTGAAACAACCATCACGTCACAGAGTTTCACTTTAGACGTGGAGCAAGGTTAGGATTCATCGCTTCTTCAAAGCCATATGCAATCAGTCCTTGTTGAAATTAAAGCAACTTCATGTGGTTTCTCAATAGAAACCATACCTCCAGTACAGTACATTGTGGCACTTCTCGCCAGGTCTCTACTCAATGCTCCCTGTTCAAATTGTCCCCAGGGTATAAAGTTCCCTGTTTTAGTGTTATTTCAATTGTTGCTTATGAGTACAGGGTACAAGGTTAATTTTTCCCATTGTTCAAGTTTCCCAGCACTCATCTTTCCCAGGGTTCCATGTTACCCGAAATGTCACTGCAATTCAGGGTCAGTGTTCCCAAGGTTCAATGATCCTGAGGGTCAGTGTTTCTGAGATTCCATGTTCCCGAGGTTTAATGTTCCACAGGTTCAATGTTCCCGAAGTTTGATGTTCTGAATCCTAGAACATTTGACCTACTGTAGCCCTGATGTGCCATACTGTAAATACTGTCAATGATCTCCAAGATTTAATTTGCTGTGCTTCAGACATACAGTACAGTATTTGCATTGTGCTGTTTTCAATGCAAGTTTGTCTCCCAGTTACTTTCAATCAAAATTTTATTCTGTAAGTATATAGATTTAATTGAAGCCCCAATTGATTTTCTTCACATCTGAATTATAAGCTTGTCACAAATTAGTTGTATTACAATACCACATACACACTTGCATTGTACAGTTTGAAATTTCACCAAAACCTTAAGTTCTTCATTGCTTGTTTGTTCAAGTAATACTGTATGTGTCGAGCAAAACAACAAGGAAATATCATGAAGAACAGGCTGTCAGTATTATCACCAAGAGCAGCCTGTCGGTATCAACATTTTTGATGTTTGAGTGCTGTACTACCATAATCTTGGTGCACTTTTGAGTCAAGTGTACATATTGGCCATATTATCTCAGTGTACAGTGTATACAGTGGTTATTTAAAGCAATATTACCTTATAAAAAATGTGCAGATACAGCACTGTTTGTGGCACACTCTGAAGAAAGTCCTGTTACAACCTTTTTTTATAATGTTGTTCTTGTCACTTTTATGCAGCGGTTTTCATCAAATTTGTGCAGACAAAGACGTTTAATGTCACTCAGAGAATATACGCCCATGAGTACTTCAATAGGCTGTTAGTCAACGACATCACAGTGATCCGTAACCATGGAGATGAAAAGGAGGACATTGTTTTGAAACTTTCCAACAACACTGGACCACCGAGTGAGGACATTAATTTTATCACTGGCAATTCATATCGACCTGGTGTTGGGTAAGAAGATTGGTTTTGTGTAAATACTGCAATTTAAAGGTTGTGTGACATGAAAAGGATATTTTGGAATATTTGCTGACATATTACTTATTTAAATTGTTTAAGCTATCCACCAATTCCATCAAACACCACAGAATATTGACAATATTTGAGGCAAATTCCCACCTTATACAGTACCTGCATCATGAATCAACATTGGCCAAGTATGCCAATTTATGATGTCAAGAGAGGGATTCGCATGGTATGTCTCATGTTATCCTTTGTTTCCTTAACCTTTATCTCAGGGACAGCTAGTTTATAATTTTGTATGCTTCAGGGGCTTTGTTTTGGAAGCATAGCTGTAGTTGCCATAATTTATTAGACAAGACAAAATTGTGTGAAAAGTTTTAGACTCATTAAACAGAGCATTAAAAGGAATCAACAAAACATATGAAAGAGTTAACCAGAGCATTAATAATCTGAAATAAGAGTTCAGAATGAGATGTAAGAAAGAAGAAATTTGTTTGCATCAATTCAGTGTACAGTACTTTTACAAACCAATACCAAACGGATTCGCCCAAAACATGCACTGCACAAAGAAATGCAAGAAAACCTTGTTAAGTCCTGTAGAATCTTGCATAGCATTCTTTTAGTGGTAACCTACTTTGTTTCAACATGCTACTTTTGGAATATGGTCACCTGGTCACCAGTTGATATACATTTTGTAATAGGTGTGGATCTTTTACTGTCATTTTGTGAAATGTTTTATCTCCATTACAATAAATTATCTGAAATGAGTCCCTTGGAAACATTTGAGAGTAATGGAACTGGACCATAGCAGCAAAAGGTGCTGCTGACTTTTATTGGTAAGTTTTGCTAGAGATGGAGCCTGTTGACAACCCTACTGTTAGTAGCAAATGACTACCTGCAGGGCTTTCACTCCTTTTACCTTTCATAAAACAGATACATGTACGGAAATACGACATCATCAGAAACGGAGACGAGTGGGACTTTAGAGGTTCACATGTTCTGGACTCTGATTCCTCCGAACATAACCCTAACGACCGAAGAAGAATCTGGCACCTGGGCTTTCATCACCTCCATTTCAAACTCGTCCTCTGATGCAGGATCATTCTTTGACAGAGGGCAGGCATCCCTCAGCTCTGGAGACCTGTTTGAGAAACATCAAGATCTTTGGCTCTACAAATGGAGCCAGGGAAGAGTAGACATGGACCAAGATTTGCAGCTCTCCAAAGTCATTTATGGGAGCATGTATTACATATTAAGTTCCCTGCCACCTTTACGAGCAAGTTCAAGACCTGAGGACGACTTCACCTTCTACGGCCTGAGTCCCGCCAGTTTAGCTAGTGGGGAAAAAAGTGATAATTCATACAAGGGCCATGTATTTTGGGACCAGGAGACTTGGATGTACCCTCCCATAATGATTTTGCATCCAGAACTGGCTCTGAGAATGCTAGAATCTAGACTGATACACATGGATGCTGCTGCTGCCATGGCCAAGAGCAACGGATACAAGGGGCTCAAATTTCCTTGGGAAATGGCTTACTCTGGTAAGTGAAATTTGTTTCTCAGCCACCTGTCAGGCAATGTGTTCAATGATCATACATCAATACTGATTGTACACTGCCACACAGTGGTGCAGTGATGGTACGCTGCCTGTCAGTGGTACTGTGATGGTATACTGCTGGTCAGTGGTACAGTGATTATACACTGCCATTCAGTGGTACAGTGATGGTACACTGCCAGTCAATGGTACTGTGATGGTACACTGCCAGTCACTGGTACACAGGTGGTACACCACCAGTTGGTGGTGCTGTGATCGTACACTGCCAGTCAATGGTACAGAGATGGTACTCTGCCATTCAGTAGTTCTGTGATATATACACTGCCAGTCAGTGGTACAGTGGTGGTAGACTACCAGTCGGTGGTGCTGTGATTGTACACTGCCAGTCAGTGATACTGTGATTGTACACTGCTAGTTTACTCAACTGATATATTTTGAGAGATCTCAATTCTTGTCTCTCCCTGTATTTTTATTTTTAATAGATTACTGAAAGGACCAATAATTTAATCTTTCTACTTAATTTCTTAGGATTTGAAGTTTGTCCAGTACCTCCGTACAGTTCCAATGAGCTTCACATAAATGGTGACATTGCGTTTGCAGCCCAGCAGTACATTCAACTTACCAATGATCTTGACTTTTTGAATCATCGAGGAGGATTGCAACTGATCGAAGGACTGGCAGAATTTTGGGCCAGTAAAGCGGTCTATAACTCCACAACAGACACTTACTCTATTAAAAGTTAGTTTGTTTCACATGAAGTTGAAGTTACTGAACATGTTCAATGACATCACCACCTTGTTTACATTGTGAAATCCTTGTAAACATGTCTGAAGCAAGCTTGAACAGGTCTCATATTTGGTATGTAGGTGCACCGCATTGCGTAAAAGTACCCTGTAGTTTTTTGTGGAGTTCAAAGCTTATTAGAGGTCAGCAGGGGGGAAATATTATCAACATAGTAAACTGGATATTTCAAGAGGAGACGCTTGCACTGATCTCATATTTGGTATGTAGGTGTGTCATATTGAATACAAGAACCTTATTGTCTCTGGTGAAGGTCATCTGCGGTCAACAGGTGTCAAATTGTGAAAACCATATAAACACACTATGTGTAGAAGGAAATTTTGAACAGATCTCTTGTATGGACCTCTGAAAGTTTAGCGTTGAGTTTAAGACCCCTGACCCCTGTTTTTATTGGAGTAAAAACCTTGCACTCTTGATATTTCAAAAAGGGAAGTGTGAACTGATCTCATATTTACCATTTAAGTGCACACATTGAGTACCTGTACAAATATCCTAATGTTTTAGTGGAAGTGAAATGTCATTTGGAGTCAACAGAGGTCAAATGGTAAAAGTCTTATGAACCCTATATTTCAAGACTGAAAATTTAGACTCATCTCATATTTGTTATGGCAGATCCCAAGAACCCTATTGTTTTTGGTGGAGGTCAAATGTCATTTGGGGTCAACAAAGCCAGATGTTAAATAGTATAAACACAGTATCTCAAGAAATGCTGCTTGGCAGATTTCATATGATGGTGTACACACTGAGTATAAGAACTCCTTTGTTTTTGTTAGGGGTCAAAATCATTCGAGGTCAACAGGGATCAGATTATGAAAACCTTGAAAACATAATATCTGAAGAAGGGAAGCTTGCATTTAATGTGATATTTGTTATGTATGTGTAGTGTTGAATCATATTGAGGACAAAAGCCTCTTATATTCGATGAGGGCCATCAGGGTCAGGAAGGATCCCCTTGTGAAACGATAAACATATGCAATCTCAAGACTTGGATGTATTTTTTATTTAGTGTTCAGGTGTGCATGTTGATTTTATGAAGCCTGTCAATCATCATCTTAGATGAACATGTAGATGTCATTGTGTATATAATGATTGTTAAATCTTAATTAGTGACAGGATATGTGACTGATTTATGTCACAAAGATCTGTTTGTGACACTTCCTCATGACATGATGTCAAATTCAGAAGATTCAGAAAAAAAAAATGCAGATGATTGCATCATCAAAAACAAAATGCATTTTTGCATTCTGGTTTTATGGTTCCTTGCGTCAGCAAAGGAACCTACGCAGTCAGGTTGGCGTGTGTGTGCGTGCATCTGTGACACTTGCTTAGGTACGCTCTAACTCAATAGGGGAAAGTCAGATGAAAGTCAAACTTGGTATGTAGGTTTGCCATATTGAGAAGGTGTGCCCTATTGTTTTGGTGGAGGTCAAAGGTCATCTGGGGGAACTGGGGGCGAAAGGCTGAAAACCTTGTTATGCTATGGATGCTCATATGTTCCATGATTCCTCCTCCGGTGCATCATGGAAGTACTGCTTGAGTTAGCAGTTTCATGATCAAATGTAAAAGCAGCAGTGCTGTTTGCAGTACTGTAGGTGGCCACACCAGACAAGTTTTGGCCGGATCAGTTTACCTCCTTGTGCCTGACTGTGCATTCATGTAATGTGTGCATTCATGTAAGTGTCTTTTCAATTAGTGAGGTGGGCAGGTAACAATGAAAGAAAATAAGTCAGTTGGTGTTCTTACCAGTTTAAACTAAACCCCAGTAGTTCTCTCCAGAGGGCATGCTATCAGTTTGGTGGATTTTAAAGGGGCATAGATGTGATAAGCTTTATTGCGATTTGCAGAGCCCCTTCTTAAAATGAGAGATTCACAGCTGTTTGTGTTTTAAAAAATGAATGGGATATTGCTGTATATTGCAGAAATCAACGTCTTCAATTCATTGCATTAATTGAAATGGCCTTTTTTGATATTTATGAACTCAGGCATATCATTCTACGTATATTTCAAGTACAAGGATCCATAGTGCCCATAGGCTGTTGTGAAATCATGCAAAATACTTCTTCTCTTACAAATTGTATGTAACACTGTTGATGGTTGGTCACGTTAGTGCTGTGTAAGTGGTTCGATGTTGATGCATGTTTGTCATGTTTGGGGTCCAATGTCTGAAATGGGCCATTTTATAAAAGCATGAAATATGTTTCTGTCTCTACAGATTTTATGTTACAGTGAGGGTTCATGGTCAGAAATGGGCCATATGGGCTATTGTACAAAATAATGCAATATGTCCCATTTACTTCGTAATTTACATTGAACTTTCTTTCCATCTGTGCAAGGAACCACAGTGCCCTCGGGTTCTTGTTACTTGGTACAGTAGTAGCTCAATTTGCTGTTGTATGTATTTTCAGCAGAATGTCCAGGTTCATTTATTATTGACTGAGAAAGTGCCAATTTGTTTCATCTTTATTATAGATGTAATGGGACCAGACGAATACCATCCGAATGTCACAAATTCTGTGTACACCAATAGTATAGCAAAGATAACTTTGACGCTGCCATCACTTGCAGCTAGGAAACTGGGGACGGTTTCATCACCAAAATGGCAAGAAATTGCTGACAAACTTGTAATTCCCTTTGATAAGAAAAGGAATTATCATCCGGAGTTTGAAGGTTACAACCTGGGTAAGTGATGAAAGTTTGATGTAGACACACCATTCTGTGCATGTCTTCTCCTCTCTCTGTGCTTTTTTCTTTTCTCTTCTTTTTTTTACTTCTTTTCTTTTTTCTTCTTTTCTGGTGTCACCTCCTCCAATTCTGAATCTGTCCTTACATTTTCAACCCTGTCTTCCCTCCAGAATGTGTTTTACCTTCTCTTCTTTCCTTTTCTATTTCTTCCTCTCTGCTTCTTTTCGTTTTCCTTCTCTTTCCCTTCATCCTCTGTCAGCATATCTTCCTCATCTCCATGTTTGTCTTCCTCCCGCTTTTCAGGTCTCAAGTTTTATGCCATCTAGTCCTCCTATTCTTCATGTTTCCCTCCTATTTCTTCTTCATATTTTTCTTATCTTCTTGACATTATTGTTCCTTCTAGTCATAGCTTTGGTTCTTGTATATTCATACTTTGCTTGCATATCAGTAGAACCTCTGTAAGCAATGGAGCTATCCATTTAAATTTACACATTTACATGTGCTCCTTGTTCATACTCACTATTGGCAGTTTTCATACAGTACCCCTAGTGCTCAGGGTTCATTGTCATATACTTCTTTAATATTTGATCAAATTGTGGCATTACAGTTACAAAATTTGAAAAGCAGTAATACTAGATTTCTATTCAGTCTGATTATGGCATTGATGAAAAAGTCAAAATATTGAGAAAATCACTAGGTAATAGTGAAATATTTGTGGAAGTATCAGTTGGAATCAAAGAGAAATAAATTTGTATGGTTGGAGGAGTCCTTTTGTAGTGCCATTGGGCCTCTCAGGCACCTTGTTGTAGGTTCTATGTCAACTTATATGTGAAGTGTGTGAGGGAAATACCGGTTATAATCAAAGTACAATTAACCGATTAAATCGGTTGCCATTTCTCTGATACAGATAGTAGTACCGTGGTGCAATATACCTTGCTCATTTACACTATAAACTCAGTCATGGTGAAATTTCCCTGTAGTGGATAATCCTTTTTGTGCAGGATTCATGAATTCTTTCAATTATTGTTAACATAGCAAACAAGTTACAGATCTCTTGTAGCAATTAAAAAGGGTAATTCTGTCTTCGTTCTTGAGTTTAGTTTAGTGAGTAGTTTAGTGAGTATATGGCCAGAAAGGACAATGTCCCAATACAAAGACCCTGACAGAGCAGACATACCTAAATGGAGAACAACAACAATCAGAATTTCAAACACTGCAGAAAAATATTTATCAAATTCATTGTTAAAGGCATTAACACCCTTAGACATCACCAGACTCTGGCAGACCATTCCATTCATCTACAACTCTCTGTGAGCAGTTGTTTTGTAATGCTTATTGCTTGAAGCTTGACCTTTCAGATTAGCCATGTTATTTGATGGATATGATGATGTATTATGTTGCAAACAAACAATAGGATTGAGCGTTAACAAATGTTCCTTTAGTTGACAGATATGAAGTGTCAAGTACATGTATTACCGTGATTGTCTTTCGTGTGATGTTTCAAGTATTGCCATTACATTTCAGGTAATGCTATAGATCTACAACTTGTTAATGAACATTCCAAAGTTTCTGGCAAAATGGCTTGGTTCTTTTGCTTCACAGGAACGAGAGTCAAGCAAGCAGATGTTATATTATTGGGGTATCCTCTAATGGTGAACCTTTCCAAAAGCACCCGTAGAAACGACCTGGAGTTGTACGACACCATCGACGGCTACCACGTGACCGACGTCAACGGACCTGCGATGACATGGAGCATGTATGTGATTGGTTGGTTAGAAGTTGGAAATTTATCAAAGGCAGACAAGAATTTACAAAAGAGTCTCTTGAACGTTCAACAACCATTTAAGGTATGAAAGTTATAAATTGTCTCTTTCAGATTTGGGCTTACGGTAATTTAGCAGTGTTTAAACGTGTATTGCAGAGAGTTAGCAGAGAAGGATTGGCGGCAGGGAAGGGACGTATCATGAGTTGCTTCGATAATGGCAAGTCACCTTTATGGAAAGAACTTCCCCAGGATTCTTCCACTTTAATATTTGGGAGGTCCAAGTCCCATGGGAGGTTAGCCAGGCATCCTTGTTATGGAGTTCTGTTCGAACAAGAATTTAGTTGTTGTGAATCATGTAATTGCTATGTTGTGTCTGCTGATGTCATTATTATGTAACATGCGTTGTGGAGCAGGTTGTGTAGGTATCTCATATGCTCAGGTATCAGTAATGTGCAGTATGGTGTGGGTAATGTGTTACATTATGTGTCATTAGAGTGCAGTACATGTGAGTGGTATGTTGTGGTAGGTTTAGGTAACATTTTATAAGTGTCATTAGAGTGCAGTGTATGTTAGTGGTATGTTGCAGTAGGGTGTCGGTTTAATGTTTTTGCAGTTGTCATCAGTATACATTAGTGATCTCTTGCAGTATCATGCAGCTAGTACTAGCAATGTTGTGTATGTGCCATTAAAGTGCAGTCTATGCTAACAGCATGTTTTTCATGAGATATGCAGCTATCCATTTTCTCAATGTTGCAACATTTCTTCAAAGTGATTACTGCCAAGAGCATAAAGAGTCTACATATTCTAGTATTGGCTAGAGGTGTTGCATTGCACTTATCACCCCATTTTCCTCTTCCTCCGACCTCATTCTACCTCATTTCCATTCCATCTGCATCCTGTAATCTTCTAAATTAGTTTCTCCCATTTGCATTTAAATTGATTTGTAACATCATTTCCCTCAGGTTTGGACAGAGGAGGCAACAGGTTATGGTGCTGTTAACTTCATAACTGGCATGGGAGGGTTTCTTCAGTCAATTATCTATGGTTACACCGGGTTCAGAATCAAAGAAGATTTCCTGACTTTTGCATTCACCCTTCCCTCATCATCAAAAGAGTTCAACATCACGGGCATCTCCTTCCTCGGCAATGAACTGGACTTCAGAGCAACAGAGTCGACATTACTGATAAACATGACGTCAAGATTAACAACAGCATCAAACCTTGAGGTTGAAGTTGAAGAGAAAACATTCCAGTTAAAATTAGGTAAGCCAGCACAGATGAAAACAGCCTCATTCGTTTAAACTATACTTTTTGAAGTCTGATTGAATTGTCAGTCTTCGCAAATTGAGGTTTTGCATTGGTGGGGAGGGGGTTCTAAATATTCTTGGTGTGTGGGGATAGGATAGGAGACAAGTTCTGTCTCATCAAAGTGGTCAAGTTGTATACATATTGTCACATAGTATATCTCTTAAGAAAAGCTTCAACTTGTCTTAAAATAGTTGAGGCACTCTATCATTAGTTGAAGCTAAAGGTCAACAGGGGTCAAATTACAGTTCCATTGCAAAAACAGTATGTCACTAGTTAATATTTTGAAATGTCTGTTATTTGGCAAGCAGTCAAGAATTTGTTTGATATCAAGGTGTATCACCCTTGATAGAACCCCACAACCCTTTCTTTTCTAGGGGAGATGTGAGCCACATTGTTGAACCATGACATAGTATATCACATTGAAAAGAATGTTTTGGTAAGTCTCATACTTTGTGAATGAAAATGTCAAGCAGTGCCATTGCATTAAAGAGAAAATGTGATTGAATGTGAACACATTTTTTTGAAGAAATCACTTTGGTCAAATATCTTCAGTGATTTTGTGTTTGGATATCAATGCTATTGTTTCGATGCATTTCAGGCAAACACAAGTGCTTTGTTCTTTATAGTATAAAGATTTTGAGAAAGTAAGTTTGGTTCTTATAAAATAGCTAGATGATTTCTTCTCTGAAATTTTCAATCAGAGCATCATTTTTTGGCAGAGTTATTGCAGCGTTGCCTGTCTGGCAAATGTTCAAATTTTGCCACCACATATTAATGCACATAGTTCAGTACCATCTTATTATCGTAACTAGAAAGTTTGAGACTAGCACATTGATTGTAATTGCATGCCCACCCTGTGACATTCATCAAAGAGCTGACTTCATTCAAAAGTTGCATAGAAAACCTCTTAATGACAATCCACTGGAGTCGTATTCATATCTATTACCGTTTTTGAGACATACCTTTTCAAAATTTGATGAAGATGCAAATGGGATGATGATATGAAGTGTTGCACTTTATCAGTATTTCTTTTGTTTGGCCTATATTTTCTCTTAACTTGTGGGTTTCACATTGGTCAGTGATATCAACATTTTTAAAGAAGGCAATACATGCCTCAAAAAAAAAGCCCTCAGGGCATATAGAATGCCCAATTGTCCTTGAAATAAAAATTTAAGTAAACAAATGGTATTCTGAAGTCATATCTGATGAGTCCCTCCCTTAATGTCACAAGCTTGCCTGTTTAGCTCTTGTTTGCTCATGATGCAATCGTATGAAAGAAATTTGTAAAATGGGCAATGTTTGATGAATTTTGATGGAAATCGTTGCTATTTTCAATGTTATCATGATGTATTTGCTCAATACTCAGAAGTGTGACGTTCATGTCTTGAACTTTATGTACTATACTATGTACTTTAATACATTCCTTTGATTTGATAAGTAGTTGTCATACATGTGGTTTAAATTCCATTTTAATAATAACAATGGCTCTTTGGTCAGATTTCTGGTTACATGTACTGTAAGCATTTCTGATTAAGTGACAATATACAGTCATTTTACAGCACCACCAAGTTTGTCAATAACCTTGGTTACTGTATATGGTGATACGATTGAACTCAGGAAACATGAAATGTAAATATGTGAGAGTTCAGAGAAAACAAAGTATATAAAGTAAATTTAAGACACTTTGTCTTGCCCTGTGGCCATTTCTTCTTTTTGTCATGTTTTTATTTCAATTTCTTCCATGTACAGGCCAGCCACTCGTGACTAAAAACTTGCCAGGAAAAATTTTGAAGGCCCAGTCCAGAAGGGTGATCAAAAGAAAGAAAAACCAGCCAAAGAAAGATTCATCCAAACTAATAAATCCATCCAGAACTGAAAGAGAAAAACAGGTCCTAAGATTTTCAAGAAATAAGATATAATTGAACAGTTTAATTCTTTTAGTTGTGGAGAGATACTATTCTGGGTCGTGTGTCTGAAGTTAAAGGGCAAGTTTTTTACACAAAATGGTTATTCAGCTGGCCAAGAAATCTTGGAAATTCCAGTGTCAGGTCTATCTTTTCAAATGTACTATGGTATCGTGTTTGAATGTCTTGCCAGCGTTTTCCCCGCACAAACTCATTGATCTGTTTGTGAGTCATTGCTATAGTGATACAGTGTATGTGTGTGTATGTGTATGTATATGTATGTATATTTAAGATGCCAGACATCCCCCATTCCACATCAGGTGATGGTGTTCCTGGTTCCGAGTTAGCCTGAGAGTAAATGTAACAGCAGAAGATAGCTCATGGCTATATTGTGATACTTCTTAATTCTGTTGATCATTTAAAAAATGTCTGATGGCTAGTAAAGACCAAATTATCATTTGTTTGTAGTAATAGTCTGTCAAGCTCATGTTCATATTTGAGTCATTATCTTACCTTAGCTATCTAACGAGAATAGGTAGGCAGGATAAGTATACAATGGGTGGTCATAGGGTGATTTTGGTCCCTGTAATGATGGGGCAGAATTTTTGTGTGGAGAACCTGACCTATGTATGGGAATTTCTGGATTGTGGATTTTTCACTACTTACACAGAGTTTGACTGCCTCAGGTAGAAATTACACGCCTGGGCTGGCCCAGTAACTTTGGTCAATTACCTTTGCAATCTTAGCTGGGATATTGGTTACTCCATCAACACACAAGTGTTTCTAGGATGTTTATAGACTACATCCTATTTTGTGTTCTGCATGCTTTTTACTTAATCTTGGTAAACTTTCCTTACTTTCTGTGCAGAAATAAGACAACAAACTGATAAAGAGAAGCAGAACAAGGAATTTGTGAAAAGAAAGAAAAGAATACTGTACATGGCCCAGCTTAAGTGAGTGTTGACTAGACACACAATTACAGTTAGCTTAGAGCTTAGAAGATAATGTTTCACACCATTTTACCCCTGTAGGGAGAAGGCTAGCAATGATGGTTATTGCCTAATTGTCCATGAACTGGAAAGATGTTATCACAGTGAAGGTAGGTTGGAGTGAAAGAAAAATCTTGCCCATGACTACTGGGGATAGAATCACGCTATGTGGAATGAAAACAGACAGGCTAAAGAAATAAATTGTAGATGAAAAACTGTAGGAAGGACAAAAAAGATCTACGGAGAGGGAGGATAAACTATTAACAAATGGTATAGAAAGCCTGACGTGGAATAAGCACAGGAAAAGAACTGGCAAGGGAAGAGGCTCGGTCATCATGCCTATTAAAGCACATGAGGTCAAATAGTATAGAGATGAGCCCTCTCTGCTGAGATACAGTATGTGGGTTTGGAATTTCATGAAAGGGCACATCATGAAGAGTGTGGTTAGTAGACTGGTTAAAATGTTTTCCAACAGGGGTATCAATTAAAAGTAAGGAATATTGGGAAGAAAATGGAGTATGGCAACTTTTTGATCATGTTGTATTGTTCATGTTGTATACAGTCTAGTTTTAAGTACTGTTTATATTTGTCATCTATTGCAAGAGCAAAAATTATGAAGCAAAATTTAAGGCATCTTCATAAATAAAAGTAACGGCAATGTCATCTCTCGCTCAGTGATAATAATGAGGGTGATGACTGAATGTATTTTGTTTCTTTGAAAGGCAAGAGCATCAGTCACGCAGGCTAGTGCTCTACTTACACTTTGCTGACGAATCTTTTGTGTTCCTCTAGCAATCAGATGGTTTGATAGTGATTAGAAAGCACTCCACATTCAAAATGATAACTTACTTCCAAGAAAGTTGGGTTCATATTTGTAGTCGTGGCTACCTGCTCAATGATCTCTGTTGAAGTAGTTGTCAAACCGAGCATTATATCACAGCCACCAGACAGGACAAGCAAGGCACTGGATATATTGTCATTGTTGTCACAGAGTATGTCATGTTTTAGGTCTCAGAATTATTTTTCCTGCAGTGCCACACTGGACAGCTATCAGTGCCAGGCTGAGCAGCTATCAGCAGCCAGGCTGAGCAGCTATTAACAGGCTATACAGTAGTAATGCCTTCAAGGGTTCCATCATAGAGCATCCGTTTCTTTCTCTTTTTTTTTCAAGCTGGTGCTATCATTGGTCGCTTTTATCAAAGTCACATTTCTGCCTAACAGAATGAGACCGAATTTAATGTTGCTTTAATAACTTTCAACTTTATTGACACAAACAAAAAGTATGCAATAAATTTAAGGAAATCAGTATTTTTGGGAAGTATTTATTTCACATTATGTACAAATATATATTTCATAAATTGAATTTAAGAGATATGAAATAGAAATTGAGATGTAAGTCATCTATGAGGGTCAGAAGGGTGTTTAGGAGCAATATAAATCATTTAAAGGCAACCACTCATCAACCCAAGTTACATTTTTGGCTGGTGGAAAGCATTGTTTTGATTACACATGAAGAGGAATTTTAGACCAGCTGTGGGAGGGACTAGACATAAGTGGTTGGGAGAGTTGGAACTGTCTGGAATGATGAGTCTCTGCCTTTAAATTCCATCAGAATTGCACTTTTATTCATGACAACTTACGTACTTTACGGTTCACAGTCAACACTCCTCTGGGTAAACTTAACGTTTTGCCATATTAAAGAAGATGGTCAGATTACTGCTTTGATTATAGCCACTCCCTTAAGCAAAGTGATTGCTTTGAGAGGATAGGCGGTAGTTGTGACAATGAATTCCATGCATCGTTACTCCAGGGAGCTGTTACTGAGGAAATATGAAGTCTTTGAAGTATAATCTGTGTTTTGGATCATTCTTGACATTTCTATATGGTATCTGTCATCTGCTACAGTCATGATACAAGGACTTCTGTACTACAAAGGCACTGCCAGTTGTCAGGAGAAGAGTAATTATTCTGCCTAGGTGTCAAAACATGAAATAGAGAACCTATATCTGGCTATTTCAGGAAACTGTTCATCTAGGTGACAAAATGTTATCTTCTGCCTATTCCAATCATTGCACACAATCCCATGTTCAGGCTCAAATTCACTGATGTCAGTTAAACAGTCATTTTGTGTTGAGTGCCACAAGCTATGGAAAATATTGGCTGCTAAACACCTGGGATCAACGCATTATTCAGAGCAAGCTAATTGTTTGAGAATTAGATGACTAAAATGTTACTAGGTGAATGATATTGAACTGGTATCACCTAATGAAGGGAGGGAATACTTTGAGCCAATTGATCAGCTTATCTTCACTTGACTTGGTGGGTCTCGTAGTATTGGCAGTAATTAAATTTTCCATCCAATCTCCTCAATTACAGCTCCATGGTTACTCCAATGAATCAAAACTCACTGGAAGGGAAAATGCAGCTACACCAAACTGAATTCATACACCCCTCCATCCTAATTCATGAATGGCTCTTCTTATGAGGGAAGCAGTCTACCCCTGAGGTTAAATTACACAAGAGTTCCGCTCTGCTGAAAAATGTGAGAATAGGTAACAGTCATTTCAAATAGAGCAAGATGTTGTCTCCGAAATAACTCTGTTTTGGATCACTTGACATTTCAACAATCACAAATTTCTGGAGGTGATGGTTAAACACCCCCCCTAAATATCTCCCTAGCAGTCCACAGCAATCACAAATGCCTTTCATGTGTGCACCTCCCCCCTGTTGAACATCTGTCCAGAATGCTGTGATCGAAGTGAAACAGTCTCTATCCAACATCCAAACCAGAAGTATTATGCAATCCTCCATTTGCTGGTAAAAAATGCAAAACATACAATGTAAAACTTGTAATTTGCTGTTTCACTGTAGACACGTGACCACTATCTTTATTGGTAATTGAATGGCTCCGAGTCCTCTTGCAGTCCCAATAAAATAATGGACAACTTTTATAATGTAATGTGGGCACATTTCATTGCATACATGGGAGAACTTTTTACCCTTTCTGTTAAGTTGTTATACTCCATTCACAAACATGCATATTATAAGGGTGAAAACTGGCTTGAAGCCATTTCAAGTCTATTGGAAGAAGCATTTACTATCTTGTCTTAAAATTACGATCACAGTCGCAGGAATTCCAGGCGCTTTTGATCCGTCATTTCTAGGGGGAGCAGAGGGGCACAGGAATATTTTATTCAATGGGAACAACGTCTACAGGAAATCATGTAAGATATTTTATTGAAAGAGTCGACCAAATAGTTTCATATCATACATACTACTTTGTATAGAAAGACAATGACCATTTTTGGAAATCAGAGGACTCCAGCCACTCACAAGGATTGTTCTCATTTCCACCTGATTAACATCAACTAGAACTGCCCAAAATTCATCACAGTTGCACTGTTGCAGCCCCACGTCACGACGACTCCACCCCGGCACTACTTGCGGAGGGAATCCTGATGTTAGGAATGTACCGGGTAGTGTTAATGATATCCACCTTCTGAATCACAAGATCTAAGTCTTTATTTGAGTTTCTGATCAGTTGGCAAACATCCTGTAAAAAAAAAAAACAAGCACAATTACAAGTAAAGCACAATTAACAAAATTCAGTTGTTAACTGCAGGCAAATATGAATCTACACCAGATAGAATGCAACACTTACATGGGGTTCCCACCCCCTCACTCGCATGGCTTCACCCACCTGGCCTACCTCCCCCCCCTTGAAACTGATTTTTAAATAGGCACAACATGTTACTTATGTTCAGGTTGCACAACTAAATACCTTGATCCAAGACATAATGCCATTCAAAAATATTTACAGGACAGGTGCCAAGGAAATATAGAAGCAAATTTCACCTGAATGACAATTTGTGACTTGTGCATCAGCTGATTTGCTGAGAAAGCTACTTTTGAAGCATCGTTCAAAGATCTGCCGACGGCACCGTGGATGTGGATGAGCAATGCTGCATTCTTGTCCCTCAGGTTGTGATGTATGAGTGTATCGTATTTAGGGGTGCCTAACCCTTCCTTGGTGCCCAGGCTTAAACTGCTGATACTAGTGGTATCAGGAGATGAAGACGCATCCCTCGGTGAGGATGTGGTCTCAACTGCAATTAGAGACAGGGAAAACAGCGAGATTTGATGAAAGAGCATCAAAATAGACTTCATGTCCATGAACAAAGACAAGCTTCACAATTAGCTCAGAATTTTGAATTCTTACAAACTAATGTGTAATTAAAAGTTGGAAGGCAGGCATTTGCACACTAATGGCAAATAACACTACAGTAAGCTAGTTTTTAATTAAGAAAATGTACACTAGCGTAGTCTCATAAAAAGAAGAGGCACTGTACTGCTGTTTAACTTAACAGTATACTTTGAGTGACTGGGAGCTCAGCTACAGAAGTAATCCAACATAATGATGCAACACCATTTGACGTGGTATCAGTTTAATTCATTTTACCAAAACACCATTTCACATGGTAAGAGTTCACTTTACTCTTACCACATTAAACTTGTTATTGGCAAACCAACATTCAAGATATCCAATTTAATGACATGAATCATAAAATGGAATCTGGGCAATATAAAATGTACCCAGTATGCATCACAGTTGAATGAATAATAGAGTAATGTGACTCTAGTATTAACCTGTACTGAAAGGGCAATAATAATCTAATCACTGTTAGTTTAAATGTCACACCATTAAGCCATAACTTATCAGTCTGGATAGAATATTTGTGCTTTTCTATGCTGATGTCTCATTGCATGAAACCAAAATGTGACTTGTTACATACAAGCAAAGGCTATGTATTGGTTATGAATTTGACGACTGCAATCCAGCAAGGGTTATGTATTGGTTATGTACTTGTTGGTTGCAATCAAGCAAAGGTTATGTCTTGGTCTTGCATTTGCTGGTTGCAATAGAACCTTGGCTCCTTTTTGTAGTGGAGTCCTGGCAAACCAATAGAGGTCTGTAACAGTATATGTGCAAAGGTCTCAAGGCTTTGAGGCTATCTCGTCCTTTGAGACTTGAAGCTGAGGCTTGCCTTGACTACAACCCTGGTTGCAAATTGCAACGAACTTATTTCAGACAGATTCTGCATGTTAGCCAATCCAGAAGAAGTTCACATACAAAATTGGAATCTAAAGGACATTGAAGCTTCCTCATCATTCCAGAGGTTCTAATCTGAAGATGTTTCCCATCATCTGAGGTTGCTTCCTAATCTGTAGACTCTTATCACCATTCCTTAAACCTAATCCATGGACTTGTTTGCGTGTTTACAATTAAAAGATTCACCACAGTTGCTGTTAATACCATCAATTTCTTCTGAGAAACATTTCAAAAGACGTGGTTTTGATTTAAGTCATTTCATCTTTAGCTTACAGTACATGTTTGAAAAGATGCATCTGTTAAAGGTCCACTTCCAGTTAAGTGTATTTTGGGGACACCATCATGTGTAAAGTATTTATGGCAAAATGGACATGTCACACTTGTAGAATGCTGTGAGAATAATTTAACCACAACTTGATAAAAATGTACATTAAATTATTGAGGATCCATTTGGATTACTGCAAGTAACATGCAGCCAAAAACAAACTGGTATTAATCTGACTGAAGGACCTGGAATTCAAATTATACTTTGACTTTTAACTCATCTACATATATATGATAAAGATGCAGTTTTCAATTACCTCTGAGGGGTGGTACATCACCATGAATGGTTAGGCTCTCTGGTCCTTGTTGTCCAGAAATAGGCCCACTTGGCAGCTGCTGATCTTCTGCATCACTGTCAGTCTCTGATGCTTCACCTTGCACCACAGCTCCGACTTTGCTGGAATTAGATGAGCCCTGTTGGGGTCTCACAGATGGAGGAGGAAGACCAATTTCATCATCTGAGTCCGTTTCACTTGCCTCACCGATGACTACCGCATGGGAATCCACTGACATTATATAGTTTATCCCTCAGTGTCTGCTGGTGTATTGCAAGAACCAAAAAAAAAACAAACAACATTCCCTTTAACCACATACTGAATGTATCTAATTTCACTTCTATGGCAAAATAGATTCATTTAGCCTGATTTCAAATACAGGGTAAGTTTGCATTTCCTTTTGTTTCGTCATTTAGAATTTTGTTTTGATCTGGGATGAATTACTATACAATTACAGCATAGGTTACTTAACAAAAGAAAAAGATAATGGCTATATATACAGTAACAACTATATAATATGCCATACAGTGTCACCAAAGATAACACATGCTGAAGAAATTACACATTAACACTATTAAACTTTTCCCTATCCAGCACAAGCGTGAGTATATAATTAAGAAAATATGAATGCTTTAACTTCAAGTGAGTCTTGTCCTGCGACAAAGATGTGGGTTAACACATTGGCGGATTTCACCATTTGACCCTTCTTGACCCCAACTGACTTTTGACTTGATCTATACAAATACATTATAATTCTTGTGCTCTATGGGGTACTACCACTATGACATTTGCAACTTTCCCCTCTTCAGATATATTGTGTTTACAACGTTTTCACTATTTGAACACTTCTGACCCCCAAATGATCTTTGACCTCCACCTAGAAAAAAATGGCTTTTCGTACTCAATAAGGTACACCCACATAAGAAACATGGGGTATGTACAAGTTTCCCATCTTCAGATATTGTATTTACAAGGTTTTCACTATCTAACCCATGGACTATCTGTCCCCAAAGGACCTTTGACCTCCACCAAAAACAAAAGGCCCCTTGTACTTAATAAGACACACCCCTATACTAAACATGAGATATGTAAAAGCCTCTCTTCTTGAGATATCATGTTCGTAAGATTTTCACTATTTGACCTCTGTTTACCCCAAATGACCATTGACCTCCACCAAACACAATAGGCAATAAGGTCCACCCACAAACTATACTAAATATGAGATCTGTATATGTGCTTCCTTCCTTGACATGCCACGTTTACACGGTTTTCAATATTTGACCAATGTTGGCCTAGCTTTGACCTCCACCAAAAACAATAGGCTTCTTGTACTCAATAAGGTACACCCACATACCACATAGGAAATTTGTCCAACATTACATTCTTGAGATAGCGTGTTCACAAGGTTTTAACTATTTGACCCCTGTTGACCCCTAATGACCTTTAACCTCCACCAAAAACAATAAACTCCTTGTACTTAATATAGTACACCCACATACCAAATGTGAGATCTGTACAAGCTTCCCTTCTTGAGAGATCCTGTTTACAAGGTAGGAATAACATATATACACAAGCACACACACATATGCATGCATACACACACCCGCATAATAACGTAACAATGTTGAAATAAAAAGTCAGCAAAATTACAAAAATACAGGGATTGTGGGAAGACTATAGTACTACTGCACAGCTTTGATACATGACGACTGCGGCTGCGATTTCATATTGGCGGGGTATTCTTTAGTTGTACCAGTCTGTCACTCAGTAAAAATAACTTATTCATCCATGTATTGGTTACAATGAATAAAAGATGAAATGAAACATTTTTGTCAATGAGAAAGAGCAATGCACATCAATTTACTGTAAAGTTTAATGCTGATAAATACCTGTGTTACCACAAAGCTACTTGCTATTGCCTATATCAAAGTTTCGCTCCTGGGCCTCTACGTGTTCTTTGTCTACAGCCGCAGTACAGCAGCAATAGCTAACGTTAGGCCTGATAGTGATAGGACTTAGTGATCATAGGCTAGCCTAGGTCAACTTTACACTTCGTTCACTTAGTTTTACTGGTGTTTACATAGCCAGTACGATAAACAAACTCATGCATGGTTTACATTTTACGTATACACAGTTCCTTTTCATAGATTTTTCAAACTGTAAGACTTTCAGCTGTTATTTGCTTTCGGCCACCATCTTTGGTAAACGAAAAACTAAAGCACTTCCGCACTCTCTGGCTAGTTCATTCCTCCATACTTATGTGACCCTCAAGCTGGCTGAGAAACAGCCAGTGCAATAGGTTATGCGATAATGATAAAGAACGCGTAACGTTACGTAAACGAGTACATAAACTGTGTGTGTGTGTAGATATATATACATTGCATGCACTGTTACCCTTGTATTATGCTGTTACAGTGTTAGGCACCTCTGCTTCAATTTGTGAAGTTAAATTAAGCTGGAGGTCTCGAGAACCTTTTATCTTTCACCTATAAATTCTAGTCGTTCATTCCCGATTTTCAGGCGGGATGGGACGAAGTGATCGTAAAGCGGTTGAGAGAGTGGTAAATTGACAAGTTTAACTTAAAGCTTTATTGAACCCGATTGTTTTTCGATTTACCGACCTTTCGCTTAACAGGTGTAACGTTAGGCTTGCATTTCTTTGTGTGTGGGTACCTGCTAACTTAGCCATTAACGTTACTCGTTAGGCTTGCATTCAAATATATATGAATTTTAATTAACAGTACCATGAGTATGTTGTAATTGTAATACTTCTGGAAGCATGTCAACCATTCTGATTTTCCTTGTGTTTCAGCACACTCTATAGTCCTAGGCCAATGTGTACAGTATTCATAATTTCACAGCCTACAAGTGTAGTGTAGGCTAATTACACTTTCAAAAAGTTTCAAATTTTGTAAATTCCATTCAATAATAAAAATAGGCCTACTGTTTGTACCTTGTGAAGTTGTGGCATTGAGCATAGCCATATTTCACACTTAGAAAGAAAATCCAAATTCATTAAGAATATGCTAGAAGTTAAATAGCTTAGGCTAGGCCCCTTTACTCTGGACTAGCCCTTGAACAGGGCTGTCAGTTCAGTTGCATGGCATACTGTCTGCTCATTACACCCCACATTACAGCCCTTGCGCTGCTAACACAAATCTTTGATTCATTAACTTTCTTACCAAATTGTGCATAAACAAGCTCTGGCACCACATCCACCTTTCTGCATTTATAAGCTTTTCACCAAAATATGAGGAAAACGATGACTCGAAAAACTGAACGTAACGCTAGGCCTAAGTCATTATGCGACTGTAGGCCTACGCCATCAGGGAATAATTTATCCAGTATCGCATCTCATTTTGCTACGCAAAATGGTCCAATTGCTACATATATTTTGTGTAGCACTTTTTTGGGCATGCAACATTAGGACTTGTACTCATTTTGCAACAAAATACCCAAGAAACCTGAAAACTGCATGCAAATTTTGAGAACTTAATTATTCCTTGGCCATATTTGCGAGCCTTCGAGTGAGTCAATTTTGAATTTTGCTGTTTTATCTTCAAATGGTCACCAAAAACAGTTTTATGGGTAATCTCAGGTAGTGGATTCCACGCTGTATAGGTACTGTAAGGTTACACTTACATAACCATCTGTCCAGATTAATCAGGATTGCTCTATTTAAAGGTAACTGGGTGTCCCACAGTCTGGTTAGGTAAGTCATCCAGATTCTCATACACGAATCGCCCATTCCCACCCGTGTAGTCTCCAAATGTGTCCCACTTTCACTTTAATAGCAAAGTGCAGTACAGTATAGTACTGTCACCCTATTTGTAGGTAGTCATGAATGAAAGAACTTTCTGTATCCTTAACATTCTGATCAAGTCAAATGTCAAAAAGTATAATGACACTGTATACATTGGCATCTTTTCATTCTTAACTGTCTTAGCACAGTAAGTTACTGTAGGTTTCAAATTTTAAGTTACCAAAATGGACTGTAATGAACTGCAGTATGAAGTGCATGTGGCTAAGTCACATGCAAATTAAAATACTGTATGTTGAGTACATTTCACTGGATTTTAAACATGTAAGATGATTGATACTTTAAAAATTTGCATAGAAATCAGTCTTGATTTATAATTTTTTCTTAAATTTTGCAATATGTTATAGAAACATGAATACAGGAAGGATAGGGAGGAAAGATCACACAAACATGAGAGAGGAAAGAAAGACGAAAGCCACAGACAAAGATCAGACAAAGCAAGAAGGAAAAGTAGGAGCAGATCTCCTCAAGAGAGACACAGAGACCGGGAAGAAGAAGATGTGAAGCCAAATATAAAGCAAGAACCAAGAGACAGGGACTATGAAAGAGTAAGTGGTAGACACAATGAAAAAAATGAAAATGTAAGGATAAAACAGGAAATAGTTATGACCATCAAGGAGGAGAGACAATACAATGATGAACGGCGAAGAGAAAACAAAAGACACCAACCAGAAAATCCATTCCAAGCTACAAACAATGCCGCTCAAGAGGAAGGTAGTGGAGCCAATCCACCCAAGGAAAAGCCAAACTTCGAAACGTCAGGTGCTCTAACAGAGGATACTAATACTTACAGAGGAGTCGTCATCAAGTATAATGAGCCTCCAGAGGCCCGGAAGCCAAAGCGGAAATGGCGGTTTTACATTTTCAAAGGTGACCAGCAGATGCCCGTCCTTCATGTTCACAGGCAGAGCGCTTATTTACTGGGCAGAGACAGAAAGATAGCAGACATTCCTGTAGACCACCCATCCTGCTCAAAACAGCATGCTGTCCTCCAGTACAGACTGTGTGAATTTACGAGGGAGGATGGCACGATAGGCCGAAGAGTTCGGCCTTACATTATCGACCTGGAGTCAGCTAATGGAACATTCTTGAACAACAAACAGATCGAAGCAAGGAGGTACTACGAGCTTCAGGAAAAGGATGTCTTAAAGTTTGCTTACAGCAGCAGAGATTATGTCTTACTTCATGCAAATTCAAAAGATGATGAAGAAGATGGCTGATTAATACTTTGAACGCAAAATGATTCACTGCCTTTCAGTGAACTGAGAAGGGATGTCTTTGCCAAGTCATTTTATTCTTGGGAGTGGCAAGAGAGTATTTCTTGCATCATCAACTACATACCTGTCTCCTGTAAACATGGACTGTACATGTATGTTAAATGATGTTTCTGCATAGACTACCATTGTACAGTAATTTTATTGCCATTAAACTTGTTTGTTTATGGTTAATCTGACCGTAACAGATCAAAGGCAATCAGAACAAAGTGGATGACAGACTTTTTTCTCATGAGCATTTGTGTTGTGAGGAACAGAGATTTTGAAGCAGAATATACTGTAGGTTCATTGCCCTGAAAGGAGGGTTTTGTGGCCAACTAACCAGAAATGTGTTACAAGGTTTAGAAATCGACTGTTTTACTTGGTTATGTTTGAGGGGGCTTTTCACCATAGTGTGCAAGGCCTGTGTACTGTTTTATCCTGCATACAGAGTTACTACCCTGTTACTCTGTTACCCTGCAACTAGTACTTTTTAAAAGCATTCTTGCTTACCATTACATAATAAACATGTTTAATGATTGTGTTTTGCTATACAAAGATCAAGAATTTATGCTTTGTTTCCAGTGATTTGACCATACAATCTCATCAGTCATTTAAAAGATCCTGGCATAATATATTCTTTGTAGGTTCCAATATTTTCCAGTCACTTATAATATACTTTGAATTAATTTTAGGTGAAACCCACATTTGCTGTCTTTGAAATTTCACATCATTATACAGTACTTGGTCTACAATAACAATAAAAGTTTCTATGATTTCGATTTTTGTTGAGATGATGACAGGAAATGTCATCATTTTAGTAATGAAAAGTCCATTGTGGAATGAAATGATGTACCTCCATTTCAGGGACAGAGGTATACTGTATATTATTTTAAGAAACAAAGGGACCAGTCTCACTGGCAACTGCCTCAACACTGACAAAATGTTTTGAAAGATGAAATTAATTTTGTAGCTTTTCTGTTTCATCTTTAATGTGACATACAGCATCAGTTTGAGATTTTTTTAGACTCACTGTCAATGTTGAAATGCACTGTCACCTTACAAGTATATACTGAAAAAAAAAATTATTTTTGTTATGTCAGGTTTGTTAATCTATTAAGGTATTGCTGTTTAGGTAAGACTGAATAAAACAGAAAGAGAAATGTTTACTCTATTTGTACATGAAAATTGTGTTCTAAGTTGGTTCATGATATTTTAGAAATCCAGAATTCAGATTTTAAGTGTTTGGTCATTTATTATGAAGGAACATTATTTCTCTCATGGATACTCTATTTATGGGTGGTAATGGAGATTATCTTGAACTCTTAATTCCAAATTAAGACACATGAATGCCAATGGTGGGACAAAAGAGTTCAGAAATGTGGGACAAAATAGTTCAGAAATGTGGATGGATGGCACAAAGGGTTAATTACCTCATATTTTGCTTCCATTCATTTTCATATCCTGTATTTGAGACTGAGTGTTAGATAAAATTGCTGATGTATATGTAATGTCTAACTCATAGAAGATTTTTGTGGCCTTTGCAGGTCACACATTTTACTTTTTGGTTCCTTGCATCAGCAAAGGAACCTATGCAGTCAGGTTGGCGTGTGTGTTTTTGTGTGTGTATGTGTGTGTGTTTGCATCTGTGACACTTGCTTAGGTACGCTCTAACTCAATAGGGGAAAGTCAGATGAAAGTCAAACTTGATATGTAGGTTTGCCATATTGAGAAGGTGTACCCTATCGTTTTTGGTGGAGGTCAAAGGTCATCTGGAGGAACTGGGGGCAAAAGTTTGTTTGCTTGCATACACTCTAACTCAATAGGGGAAATTCAAATGAAAGTCAAATTTAGGTATGTAGGTTCGCCATATAGAGAAGGTGTGCCCTATTGTTTTTGGTCGAGATCAGAGGTCATCTGGGGGAACTGGGGGCAAAGTCTGAAAACCTTGTTATGCTATGGATGCTCATATGTTCCATCAGTCCCCCTCTAGTGCATCATGGAAGTACTGCTTGAGTTAGCTGTTTCTTGATCAAATGAAAAAGAAGCAGTGTTGTTTGCACTACTGTAGGTGGTCACACCAGACAAGTTTTGGATGGATCAGTTTACCTCCTCGTGCCTGAGTGCTAATGTGTGCATTCATGTAAGTGTCTTTTCAAGTAGTGAGTGAGCAGGAAATAATGAAAGAAAATAAGTCAGTTGGTGTTCTTACCAGTTTAAACTAGACCCCAGTAGTTCCCTCCAGGGCATTGTATCAGTTTATTGGACTTTAAAGGGGCATAGATGAGATTAGCCATATTTCAATTTGCAGAGCCCCTTCTTTAAATGCGAGATTCACAGCTGTTTGTGTTTTGTAAAATGAATGGGATATTGCTGTATATTGCAGAAATCAACATCTGCAATTCATTGCATTAATTGAAATGGCTTTTTTGATATTTATGAACTCAGGCATATCATTTTAAAGTATGTATATTTCAAGTGCAAGGGCCCATAGGCTGTTGTGAAATCATGCAAAATATTTCTTCTCTTACAGATTGTATGTAACACTGTGGATAGTTGGTCACATTAGTGCTATGGAAGTGGTTCCATGTGGGTGCATGTTTGTCATGTTTGGGGTCCAATGTCTGAAATGGGCCATTTTATAAAAGCATGAAATATGTTTCTCTCTCTACAGATTTTATGTAATACAGTGAGAGTTCATGGTCAGAAATGGACCATATGGGCTATCGTACAAAATAATGCAATATGCTCCCTTTTACTTCATAATTTACATCATATGTGCAAGGAACCAGAGTGCCCTTGGGCTCTTGTGGCAGAATGTTTCCTGAACCAAGACATTACTGTTAAACAGAGATGGCAAAATGTTCAAGATACGTATTGTAGTGATAGAGGGATTCCTTGTAATTTAGCTTTATCTAAGAGGTTTCATACATCCAGATGGAACTTCTGCAATGGTTTTAGAAGTGTTTGTAAGAAAGAAAGATGTGCAGATCACCCTAGCAATGCAAACTGTTATTTTATACCTCTTCCTACAGTAACTCAGTACCCCACAACCACATGTACATTGTGAGAGGAGACTCCTGAGTACGTTGCTAAACTGATGCTGCAATATCATCATGCTATTCATGTTGACAACATGAAGTACACAAATTGTTGACTATTGGCACTATTGGCTCCATTATTGGCATAATCCTAACCCTAAATTCATCGCTAATATAATGATCGCTGATTGGCTAAAATCTCGTGCATGCCAATGATTTTCTTTTTTTTTAACATTGTTCAGATCAATAGCCAGAACCCAAAGCTATGCTTGGATGTGGAAGATAGTTATGCTGTTTGTAGAATCTTTTATATCACCAAAGAAATTGATGATATCAATTTATAAGAGAACTTAAGGACATTACAAAATAAGTTACAGATATCACTTCTTTTGATAATTTCAGTAATGCAGATTTGTTATGATATCACCAGTTCATTTAATGATATCAGTAAATCCAGCGTATAGATTAAAAACATGTCTTTTGAACAGCAAAATTGACCAAAGCTTTATGACTCATCAAGAGTAGCATAGAGAATCATCATTTATGTCCATTGAAAGAGGTAGAAAAAAGAAAACTTGAGTAATGCTGGCATATGATATATGATCAATTGTATTAAAGGTTATGCATGATCGATATTTATTGGCTATGTAACAATTACAATAAATAATTTCAGATATCATCAAAAGAAGTCATAAAGCATCAAATTATTGCTGATATCATCAAATAGTGAATAGCAAAAATTCAAGAACACTGTGTGGTTTTATGGTATGCAGCCCACAATAGTTTACAGAAGCAAAAGGAATTGGGCTATGATAAATACTAGGCCCACTTGTACAATCTGAGATGACACATACCAAGTTCTAATCAATTTGGTCTTCATTGTTCTTGTCCCAATGTACACTATTTTAGATATATTTATCAGGTTTCCACTGCTGGTAACTTCATTTGACCTTTGACATGCACTAAAAACAGATGGGCTCTTGAACGGAATATGATTGATATGTATAATGTTAGGTTGGCCAAAGTTGGATTATTGAACTTTTGTCTTCACAAGTTTGTCACATTTTGACTGCTCTGGTTGCTGACCAATAGAAGCTCAGGAGAAACTGGGCATTTGGCCCCTCCTCCGTCTCCTACCCCTATGGTTGTTATCACAACTCCCTGCTCTGACATGGTTGGTCATATGTGACGTCATCGGTTAAGACAAACGGCGGGAATTCAGTATGTGCTGTGCTGCTAGCACTGCACGTATGCATATCCGTTGAATTCCATTCCGTCCAAACTGGAACTTAGACAAGTATTCAAGTCCCTATGACTGAGTTTGGTTGATGCGCGTAAAAGAATGGAATTTCCTCCCTTAGAAAATGGAAGAATGCAGAGGATTTGACAGTGGAAAGGATGTCAAAAATTTCCAGAAACATTAAAATCCGTTCTGAAACAATCGATGTGTATTCCAGAAGAGTGGGATCAAAACTCAAGGAGATAAACCTTGAAGACGGTCAGAACTTTTTCTGTCTCTTAACTCGACATTCAACAATAGTTTATGCTAAACTTTCACGAAAGGTAAGTAAGACTCTTTTTTTCTGTGAACAATTAGAAAACGAAAGAAGCTTTTGTAATGTGTTTATCTCTTGTAAAGTTCAAAGCGCGCAAACACAAGTGATTTCGCGGAAAGGCTACCAATGTAGTCCTAAGTGCCATACCAGGCTGTTGAGTGTTGTACCTGTAGCCATTCGTCTTTCAAGTTTCAGTCCGTCTTGAGCAGTAAGAAAGACTCTAATTTAGACTAGGGCCAGCACTGTAGGCTTAGACCTATTGCAGCATAGTAGCAGTAGTAACAGGTCTAAAGTCTAGAAGTACAGTGTATACTTGCAAGTTGCTGAACTGTAAATTGCACAAATAAAAAGTGGAGCCAAGTACTAGTTAGTAGCATTACATGGATGAATGGAAGAAACTTCATGGGAAAACTATGTACACTGTATTTTGGTTGTAAATCTTAAAGGCATAACTCATCACCCTAAATTCCAGAGCTATATTTAAATCTTCCAGAAAGCAAAATTCTCAACTGGTTAGTTACACTTAAGTACTCTTTGACTGGCAGTAAATTTGAGAGATAGAGTAGCTCATATTACGCAGTGTACACAGGGCTCCATTGTTTTGATTACACGCAGAGAAATTTATGATAGGTTGAGGGAGAGACTAGATGTAAGTGGTTGGAAATGGGAGAATTGAAAACTGTGTGGGGTAATGAGTTTTTGTCTTTAATGTAAAATTGTTACCATAAATTAATGACGGCTCGAATTTAGAATCCGTGACCACTACTACATAATAGACAAGGATAAGCATGAGAGTGTACTTTTCAACAGTCAAGGTGCAATAAACATGGTTCAGAACCGTTCACACAAAGTCAAACTTTGAAAAGCTAATCAATTTCGTTCAGTATGAGTAGTTTGATTTCATCAAAATTATTTTCAGCTTATTACTTACTATGATTATTAATGATGTACTGTAGCCTTGACCAACCTAACCCTTGAACAGGACTGTGCATTCCATTACATGGCCTAAACTCATTTCACTCCACCTCACAGCCCTTGCACCACTTACTCAAATTTTTCACCCATTAGCCGAGCCTTGCTAGGTTCGTTAATCCTCACATTCACAAACAGTTATGTTTTTTAACCAAACTTTGCACAAGCCATCTCTGGTAGCGCATTCACCTTTCTAAGCTTTTTGCCACAATTTGATGAGTGGATGAATTTTGACTCAAAAAACTGAACATGAAGTCAGTTTTATGAGTCTTATAGTTGAGTTGTACAAGTTTCTGTATCATTTAGGTGTGATTAAAATACTGTGTGAATCATTTTCACTGATTTGGCTGCATTTTGTAGCAAATCTTAAAAAGGTTGAAAATTTCAGTTAGTGGTGCAAGGGCCGTGGTGTGGAGTGTAACATAATGCACAGTGTTGTTCAAAGGCCAACCAAGGTCATCCTTGATGATGTAACTGTATTTGTGTAATCATTAAGTTACTGTTTCTGCAAGATGGGCCATTAGTGGCATAGTCAGTAGTCTTGTGAAGTGTGCCCCATTGTGTTGTTGCTGAGTGCCTATACAGTATTTACGAAGCCAGGTAACTGTAATGGTACATAACCTACTTCCTAACTAATGTTTAGCTAACAGTACCATAACACCTTTGGACTGGCCTTGTGACTAGCTGTTTTATTTTGCAGCCAAACAATGTAATTCATCAACAGAAATTACCCTAGGATAAGTCATGTAAAGAATTATTTTAGATTTGGTATTTTTTTAACAGGACTTGGTCCTATGATACTGCACACATTCCACCAAACTCACATTTTGAGTTTGCAATGGTCAGACATTAAACATGCATGCAGTAAGTCTAAACTGAGCGTACAGTATGTCTATGCCAGTACATCACAAATGTTCATCCAAAATGCGTAACAATGTAATTTATTTCCAGCTTTTGTTTTATCTGCTTCACAGAAAGACAGTAGTTGTAATTTCTCCATCATTTCAGGTAATTTTTGTTTATCCTGAGGAGCTGCAACAGACTGGTTTATTACAGAGTGGAGATGGTTCTGTGGCGTTGTACGGTATACAGTCTGGCTGCAAAGTTGTGACATTTGATGTCACTCACAAAATCAAGGATGTTAGTAGAAGGACCAACAATAAGAAGTAAGTGAATTTGTTATATTTGGAGAGACATGTCATTACAGTATGTGATAAGTTTTGCCTATGATTGAATATTCGTTTTGCACTCTTCTGTGTTCAAATCTTTGTAATGAACATCATTAAAACTAGTAAACAAAACTTTCCTAAATAATATTACATGCCAATTATGTAACAATTTCAATTGAAAAAAAAGAGATTCGTCCATTTCAGGCAAAACTAATTATAACAGGCCTTGAGTTTTACATTTTCCAGGTGTGCTAAAAGTCACACTCCTCAGGAAATTAAGGTTTGGCAGATGTGCTGTTTAATTCAACATTTATAATTTATCAGAGTTCCCATTCTCAATCAAGGTGTGCAAAAAATCGCACTCCTCACAGTGATTTGAGGCGAGGAGTGATCACATGCGCATGTCTCGAAATTCAAGGCCTGTCATAAAGAAAAATAAAGGTAGTATGCTACATTTTCAAAACCAATTTTGTCAAAGCTACTCATGTTAAAGGAATAAGCAGTTGTCCATATATTTTGAAAAATCATGAAAATCTTGCAATTCTCTTCTCCTGTAAGTACTTTTCATGAGGTTACTGAATATCAGTACTGCATAGATAAGCAAGGTACAGTATTACATGCTGCAAAATTAAACGTTTAAAAAAAAAAAAATGATATCACTTGATGAAGAGGAACCATTCATGAATTAGCACGTGGGGGGGGGGGGGAGGAGGGGGGTTACTTATTCAGTTTGGATTGACAGCATTTTTCCTATAAAGGAAGGCAAGTCCTACATCAGACTAGAAACTGTAACCATTTGATGTGGGTTAAGTATCTGAGCACTAGAAGACAGCAGCGCTAATACAGTGCTGGGATTGCTGTTTTTCATTGGACTTTTTGTAGTTCAGCTACCTCTCCCCTCAAAAAAAAAAAAATCACAGGAAAGAATTGCAAGACATGCTGTAATAGTTTTGCAGATTGTTTTTTTGGTCATTTTGTCTTGCTGGGATAGTACATACTGTACATGTGCACTGTAGCTGAAATATTGTAAATAAAATAAGAGTTCTGTTTGTTGTTGATGGATTAGTGAAGCAAGCCAAACAGAAAACTTGTTTCTCTATTGTTGTCATTATTGTTTTTGTTGTTAATACCTTTGTGACTGTGACCATACTACTGTCATGTGACTGTGACCATAGTCCTGTCATGCACACCTTGTAGGAATTAAACCTGAACATGCAGTTACAGGCTGATCATGACATATTTAAAATCTTTTCACCTTTTCATGTATATCATACAGTAGTATTTGTTTGATAATACAATTTGCTTACTATTTATCCCATGTGAAATCCATTGTACCATAAAATTGGCAAAAGTTAAGCTAGAGGAGATTTTCGCTCAACTTCATACTACAGTACATATTTGTTTTCATTGTCTCACTAGAGAAATTGTATTTTCTCTTGACAGCAATCAATGCTTCTCTATCTTCAACTTTTAACAAGTCCTGTACTTTATTTAAAATTGAATGTTTAGGAAGTCATTCATTAGCGTTTCTTATTTGATGTTTCATCTGTTTCTTTTGTTTTAATTTCTAGGAGATCAGAAGATGACAAAGAAATCAATAATTCACCAAAAAGGTCTAAGATGGAAGAAGAAGAGAAAAAAACTTCAAGTAATGAGATAATCTTCCACAGTTTGTTGACCTCTGACCCTGGAGGTATGAATTATGAATGTGGATCAAGTGACAACAGTGACTTGAAAGACTTTGGTAATCAGATACAGGAAGACATTGTGTACATCGAAGGAGGTACAGTTATATTGGAAGATGCACAGTTGACAAATTGCTTGCTATTGGATAATATTTTGGTTACTTTGACTACATGTGTGGAAGGTAACATTTTATCTTTCTACACTGCCCCCTCCTTTAATAATGTTAGCAATGGTCAGCCATGCTCTGCTTTGGTTTTTGCTTCAGTGAACATGTTTGCATCATTCTTTATCAAGGAGCTGAAACTAGATGAACCTCTCATTAGTCTATCCAAAAAACACAACAGCAAATTTTTTAAAAAGACTGAGAATTTCCAAACAAGGCCTTCAGTTTGCGGTTTGAAGTTATCGCCATCATCACATGTGCAGAAGAATTCATTTTACTTGTGTGCAGATGACATCAACAGGGAGGTCTTTGCTCAGATCTTTGGGCATGATTGCACCAGCTTAAGATCTGAGGTTGTTGTCACAGGGACACCAGATGGTAAAATCCTCAGTGTTCCTTTAAAAGGCAGTGAAGATCAAAGAGCGAGCGTCTCAGTCCTGTTTGACTTGCAAGAGGCCGTTGTTTTGGTGTCCACTATGAACTTGACCAATCACAATTCTCTGACTGATACTGTCAGCATTTTAGATTGCTTATTGTTTGTTGGAAAGAGAGGGAAACTTGTGGTTATGTATTGTGACAGAGAGCAGACGACGAGTAGCAAGAACTCCAAGATGCATACCATCACTGATGAAAAACTTGTGACAGGTGATGTCTATACCCCAATCAAGGTTAATTCAGATTGCTTTGTGTATTCAAATAAAAATGAATTGTTTAGCATCAGAATGGTCCTTGTGGATAGTCCAAACAGCAAGTCGAAGAGAAAACTCTTGAAGTTAATTACAAGACGATACCACGTGAAGAATGTTGTGTCCATCACCAAATTGCCAGCCCTTAGTTCCTCAGAAGGTAGGCATATATGTGCTATTCATGTCATTTTTTTGTTTTGGATTTGGTAACCTTTGCAGTCTTCATGGCATGCATGTGTAGCATGTGCTTATTTGAAGGTAGGAGAACCCATAAACTACAGTAAGCCTGTTGCTCTTGTTGGAGATCAAAGTCATATGAGTGCAACAGGAGTCAAATATAAACTTCGTAAACACAATATCTCAAGAAAGGAACATATTAGCTGATCATGCTTTATATGTTGGTATAACACAAGAAGCGGGAGAGAAGGAACCAAAACTAAAAAAATAAAAGAACATGATACTGTATCTTGAGAAGGCAATCTTCGGCTAAACTCATACTTTTTGTTCAGATAAACCACATTGGATTTGGATGCAAGAACACAAAAGTTTTTGACAGAAGTCAAAGGTCATTTAAGGTCATGCAGTAGGGGTCAAAATACAAGACCCTTTTAAACACAATATCTGAAAATGGTACTCTTGGGCTGATCTCATGTATGATGTTATGCAGGAACTCTAAGTGCAAAGTGACTATTAATTTTGATGCTGGTGGAAGGCCATTTGATGTCAGTGGAGGTCTTCAACCATTCTAGTAGATGATCACAACGAGTGTTCAATGTTCAGGACAAATGGCTAATGGTTTTACTGTATCATGTCATACGTCTTACAGTATATTCTGACTGGTTATATTTGTTAAAATGGGTTGCATTTACTGCTATTCCCTGGGTGTATTTCATTTATACAGTTTGTCGGTTTAATTACTGTATGAAATTAACTTTCATGGGGTTAACAGAGTATGCTAAGCAAATTAGAAGTTGTGTAGCCCTTTTATTGTCGGTAATAAGGAACATTACAGTATTTTTGTAATTAAGTTAGAAATAACTTTCAAAACCCTGCTAAAACCCTTTTCCACTTTTCATCTAGTATCACACATAACTGTACATGTCATCAAACTCTTAAATGGACAGGTAACTTGTAATTCAATCATGCCTGCTCATTTGGGTTCAAACTGTGCTGAATATAGCTACAGCTTATTATGAACAAATTGTCACACAGCAATACTGACAGAAATATATATATACTTACATGTAAGCCCATTCACTGTTAGTACCCTATCTACTCTACATGTGACAGCTGTACATGTATTTCCCACACATCGTAAACCTGCACTGTACATAACTACTAGATTTGCATTACAAATTGTACACACAGCAAAATGTTAGTTCCCTGAGGTAAAGGTCTCTCCTTCTCACTACTCTTTATCAGTTATATTCAGTATAGTAATGTGTTCTTCTTTTATTTAATATTTCAATCGGACAGAGAGTGCCCAGAGATTTGCAGCTTACGTGGAAAATGGCAAACTCGTTCACCTTAGCATTGAAGACGATCACCAGTCAGAGGAGATGGTATCCATGACAACCAGACAGGCTGGTCAACGAATGAAGGAACTCATCTTAAACCTCCAGGCGGTGGCTAATAGAAGCGAGGATGTCAAACACACGTCAAACATCCAGAATAAAATTTTATCAGAAATGGCAAAAGCAAGTCACTTGGCAGGAATATTCCTTGGAGAACAACCCAGGGTAAAATCAAAACCCTTCCTGATGGAGACAAGAACACTCCTCCAACACAATGGCTCTGAGAAGCAGTGGATGATTGAATGTAAAGTAACCAATAAAATGGAGTGGACCTTCGCTGAACATTGGACAATGTGTGCTTACGTATTTAGCAGTTGTAAAAGAATGGAATCCCTACACACAAGCAGTGTTTCAAATCCTGTTGCTTCCATTATGTATCCATTGAATAATTGGCGTCCAAGTACCTCTACCCTATTTGTGTTTCCCTTGGATGATGGAAGAGCATTTTTAACTCCTCCAATCAATATCAAGTTGCATCTCCACTTTAGGTCCTGCGCGATCAGTTTCCCACAAAATTTGAGAAAGATGGACATTGGAGGGCAGCCCTCTCCAGAAAATGATACACCTGGGATAGCTCTCCCCATTGGTAGCATGAGAGTAGATGTAACCAGTTTCCTGGAACCTGCTTCACCAACTAAACATGATGGAGTAAATCATAATTATGGAAATGCTCAGAATTTGTCGACCTTTGTTGCTATGGAAACCAAACATTTGACTACAGGTGATTGGCTGTCATACTCTTTGAAGGAAATAGTGTCAGAAAGAATGCATAGAGTTCATAAAGATGGTGGAACCAAGGAGATACCAAAACTGGCTTTAAAGTGCCCTGGAATGACCTTAATGAAGGACACATTGGCAGTGTTACTACCACAAGGTATTATTACAGCCTTAGAATTGTTTTTAGAACTGATAGTTAAAAAATTCTTCCAAGTACTTAGATATTATGACAAAAAACATGGTTTACCATGTGCAATGGTTTTATTTCTTGCTTTCTTTTAGGTGGAAGTATTTTGCAATGGCTGTTTCAAAGCAACTCACCTGTAATGTCGCTGCTTCTGGAAAATTCTTCCCAGAATTCCTTGGATTTGCAGTCATTGTCAGGCATTCGTGTCCAGATCATGCAGAGTGTAGAAGGTTGTGATGGGACTGAGGTCAAAGTTCAAATTCATACATCAAGCCATCACTTACTCACTGAAATCATGGAGGCCATTCACTTCCATTTATCAGTAAGTACTGTTCACTAATGAACTTTCGCATGAGCAGTTTTGCACAGAATTCATTTGTAATCAAACTATATTTGAAGAAGACTCATCTTGCATGATACATGATGATATGGGAATGTGCTATTAGTGCTCTGGTCATCATCATTTGATAATAAGGTTCTACCTACAGCAGCCAGTGATTGGTTGGCTGCAGACGGCATTGATGCTTGTTGACTGGCATGAAGAGCAAATTGGTTGGCACACAATTCAAAGAAAATTCTTCTGAAAATGTCTGAAAATTCATGGATATTTGTATTATTGCAATATAAAACAACCCTGTACCCACATTTTTATCTGGTAACCCCATACCACCAATAATATTGCAAACAGAACTTTCTGACAGGCACCCCTCCCCCAGGATGACATACGCACTACACTCACAAAGCTCTACAGCTGACACTCTGAATTCTCTCACTAGAGCCATGTTTGAGAAATGTTAAAACATAATGTTATGTGAGGATTCTTTGCTGTATCTTTGCTATATCATGTCAGTGTTAACCTTGGTATCTCTTTCATGTATAATCTACATTCATCTGCAGCAATCTCTCCAAGGGTGTGACCAATCAGACAACACGATAGGGACAGAAGACAAAGCCTTATTGGATAATTTCATTCAGGTCAGTACCATGAAGAGAGTGACATTCTTTAGTTTATCGATAACATAAATGCATGTAATTCTTGGTACCATCTTTCAATTTTCTGTCTCGAAGATTGTGCCAGAAAGTTGCTGGCAGTTATTTAATTTGGTGTTCACCATTATCTAGGGACAAATTTTGTTCCCATGGAGCTATGGTTGTCTCAGCCTATGATCCAGTTTCATGATTGATCGGCTAACAAAGCTTGGAGTGCCTCCTTCACATACAGTAACCCAATTCCATCTGACTGGATTGTATCCATTTATGTTTAATGTGTCGTACATGCACTGTTTTATGTTCAATGTGACTTACATGCACTGTTTTATGTTTCAGAACATTGAGGCAAAGCTTGCTCAGCTGAAGGAAAAGGGTGTCGCCAGCATCTCCACCTGGGACTTGGAAGATGTCTATAATGACATGAGAAACCTGAATATCAGATTCTGAAGATGTCATCACTGTACTTGACCCCTTCCCCACCCCTGCCTTGTCAAATTTTTAAATCTGACACAGGTTACAGGTCTGACACAATTTACTGCAAATTTACACAAAAGAGAAGAGAGTAGGATAATGTATTATGTTTGAACAAATTTACTGTGATGTATTTTCTATGAATTACGTCATAAATGTATAGAAATGTACAATCATGTACAGTCTTCTCATTGTCATCGATTAAACAAGACGTTTCTTTTCAGACTTGGCAGCTCAGAACCAAACATCCATTTATAGTGCAATGATTTGCCAACAACCAGGTGATATACTGTACTGTACATACAATAAGACTAAACAGAAGGACTGTATGGATAAGGAATGATCCTAACACAAAACAAAAAAGAAATCAGATGAACTTTAAACAACCCTGTCATTAATTAAACATGATGTGTTGATTTGTGTACTTACAACAGGTCGACAGGTCATTCTACAATTAATCAGACTTCAAGTTTTACAAAAAGGAAGAAAAAAAAAATACCTAGGCCACTGTGGATGTTGGTATTCCTTTCAATACAGGGATCTCCTACTTGCATAAAGGACCAACACATTTTGGAATTTTCTGGATTGTAATACGTCATTTCTCATTTCACGCAAACAAAAGCAAAGATGAGAATTCTTGAGTGAATCTATGTCAGCACTGTTGTGACAGTGTCACACAACCAGACTATATCCGGTCACTCATGTCACATCATGTCACAATAAACCAGAATTATGGCTGCCATTAGGAGCTGTAAATCTTGCTTACTACCTATAAAAACTGTTTTATTCTTTCAAAGTGTATCTCTTAAGAGACATGTAATTCTCGAGGAGTGTTACAGTCTGGTATTCATGAGGGGAACATTATCTAGATATTTTCTTGACCAGTTCACTACACTGATAACTTATTATCAGACTCCAGTCTGAATGGCACTGTCAAAGTATCACTCTAAACACTCAAAGAATGTTAGCAGTCCTCCCAACATCAAAACGAAAGCTTTCCTGAAACAACTTGTATGATAGCATTACAAATTATGAGAGATCACAACACAGTGACGACATATTGGACAATGCCACTGAAAGCTAGGCCTTTGTGTTATACCATGGAGCTACTACAAATGCAGTGGAAGCAGAGTCTTTGTGACATGGTGCTATTTTTCAACCCAGATGTTACCTTGAATCACATCCTCGTCACCCACTTTAAAAGTCCATTCAGTTCCTAATCTCTCTAATCTAGCGATTCCTTTGTCCTATTCCTCCACGTAATCCATTTGAACTTCCTTTACATTCTGACAAACAGGAGCCAAAAACTTTGATAGTATGAAAAGAACAACTGTCATTATAGTTTACACATCCAAATACGTAAATGAGTTTATCAAAAGATAATGCACAGTTCCTTAATTAACAGTATATTTCCTAGCAATAAATGCACAGCCTACAATAACCAGGGAGTTGCTATTAGCAACTCCCTGCAATAACCACTACATCTATAAACAATCCACAAAAAAAGAAAAATTTGTAATTTTTTTCTGACACCACCACCTATTTCATGACAGAAATATTTTCATGACTATGAAAACTGAGGAAACTTTTAACAATTAAATTTTCCACCTTTCTGCATCCTTCCTGACATCAAAACTTAGCTTACTTAAAGCTAGATTCTACCCTAGTTTTGTAAAATTGACGGCATATGTGAGCACAAGTGCACATCTCTTTTAATGTTACTTAAAATTTATGATGAAACCAACAGTGTGGACGTACTAGGATTTGTAGGTGGTAAAATATTTTCCATGCAGCTGTCGCCTTCCTTGCAGCTTATGATGGTTTTGAGGTTTGGAATGTCATAACAGATCATAACTTAAGGGTTATAAGCTGCTTTTACTCCCTTGGTAGCTCTTAGTTAAACATGAGGAATTGCAAGTCAAAACATATCATGTGACATTGATGTCAATCACAACTTTCACAAGCTATGGATTAAATCATGGTTCCCTAAAAGGAAATATTTCCACCTGTTTCTAATAATTTTTCTCATTGAAGTTTTAGTTATCACCATAAATTCTTCCTCTTAGAAAGACAGGCAATCATAATGGTATGAATATAGCACTTTTCCCAGAATTAATATGTATTTTGAAAGTACTGACATTGGTTTTGAAATCAGGTCGGGCAACCAATTTTATCTTTTAAGAAAATTAAAAAAAAATTTTTGTTCTAACATATGGATTTGTCACACACTGTCAGTCTGTACTGTGGAGAGTTGAAATGAGTAAATCTTGGTTTACAGTTGTTACATATCCTATTATGTAGCCTTAGTTGAAAACCAGAAGTTGAATTTCTTAACATCCAAAGACATGAACTGAAAAATTATAACTAGCAGTCTTCAAACAAACTAAGGAAAGAAATGCAATGTATTTTTGGAACTGCATAATGTTATTTGAAGCTTGACTATATGCATCTGAGTTTAATACTACTGAAACAAAAATAAATGTTACATGCCAAGATTCCTTGTTGCTATGGTTACATCATTATTTCAACTATCTTAATGACTATCTCAAAGATGAGATGTGCAATAAACACCTGATGAATGAATATAGAGGGTGTGCACTTGCTTTTAAAATGTTCTAGATATCACACTGTAAGCTGATGTATTCCTATCCACACTTTGACCTGCGATGGAAACTGTGTTGATGCGTGATGTTCTTCAATGTTGGTGAAGTATGTGTTAGTATTATGCTAATCATTCTTGTTAAAGTATCAAAATGGACAGATAACAGTGGTCTACTTGAATGGCATTCTGATGGAAAGCAACAACAATCAAATGCATTTCTGTTCAATACATATCCACAGCAATGCACATGTAGTTACAAGTGAAGGTTGCAGTTGTTGCAAATGCAATCAAGAAAAGCACATTCCATTAAAAAAAAAGAGAAATAAAAAACTACAATGAAAAACAAATCTTGTACAAAATGCATTTTTTCCCTGTTAGCTGCTTTTTCTCTACTTTGCATACAACTGTTAGTTCTCTACCATTTTACACACTTGCAAGGGTGACTAGACATGCAGGCAATACGTACATACAAACACAAAAGGCAACATGAAGGCTTTGCACCTGCGATATATATATATACAATTTAAAAGAAAGGTCATCTCAGTTTTAGTAAACTTAGCAAAAATGTCTACATTTGAATGGAGTGTCTGTGAAAGCCGATGACGTAAGTACTCAGTAACACCATAAATGCTTGCTGTAAATGGATTTGAAGGAAAACAAAAATGTCACATTTGGAGTTCTTCTTTTTATATCTGCTCAACATCTACAACAGCCTGATTTTTCTCAAATAATGGACTGTTCCATTTAGGTTCATTTTTCTCTTACAGTGGCATATTTGCCTGACCAGGAGACCACACTTCAGGTCTGTCAACTAGTATCCCCACAAAAGCCTTCACACAAACCTTACCAAAAATGGCTATCTTGATGAAAAATCTGGGATTAACATCTGATGACTTTAAAAGCTCTAATACAAACACAACTTTTGCAACTGATGAGATTCACACTTTGGCAAGTAATATTTAAACACTCGCTGATCATTATTCTCCATGGTAACCATTGCCCTCATAGCTAGGAGTACTAGTCATCCAAATATGGACATGATGTGAAGATAACACTCTCCAAATGGGAGGTTCCACAAATATCTAATGTATCTGTGAAATATTAAATGGAGCTTTTAAATAAGACCATTTAAAAGACCTCCATGTGAGAACAATGAAAAGTAATTACAGGTGTTGGGCACAGTCCACCTCATTATGTGAGTTACATTTGACCTTGACTTTCATTGTTCATTTCCTTGGAATAAGTGGAATTTATTTTGCAAACCTAACAGAAAATGCTGACCTTCAACCTGAACTGAAAATTTCTTAAGTTCTCCCCAATCATTTCCATGTCTTACTGAATATATATTCTAAGGAGATTAATATGGACTAAAATATCAACACTATATGCAAAAATGAAATAACAGATTAATTCTTCCAGGACTGATACAAGTAGTTTATTCCCTCTTCCAAGACTTTACCTGAAATATATATCTATAGCACCTAATCTTTCCTCAAGGTTACAATTTGATTATAACATATAATATGCTTAAGCAGACAATGTGGAAATAAAAAAGCGTGGCACAGTGTTGATCAGAGTTTGAAATGTTAATGGAGAGTACTTTGATGCTGGATAATTGGAAGGGGGGTGTGTGTGGGGATGGGGGGGTAATGGTATCAGTTTCAGGAGGCATCTGGAGGGTACATCATCAATGTTCCAAATCCAAGCTACCCTCAGAGGAAACTCAGAGGGCTGCAGGCTGCCTTTTTCGGGGTTTCCATGGAGATCAGGTGTCTGTCTCTCCTCATTGGTCATGAAAAGTAACAAAACTTATGTACAACAAAATCACAAGTAAGGTATGATCTTAAGTTTTCAATTCACCTTATTTTGAGCAGAATAAACTAAAAGAGTGAGACTTATTATCAGTTAATTACTCTGCAACTATCTCTTTTAACTGTCACCATTTACGTTCCAAAGCAGTCCTACAGTTTGCCCTTGATTTTAATAGAACATACAAAGAAACCCAGTACAGTTGAAAGGTTCATTTTGCTGTGTAAAGTGATTGTATGAGTAGAGAAAAAGTGAAAACATTAAAATTACATGTCCAAAAGTCTTCTAATTGCACCATTCAGACAATTTGGGAAAATAAAAAGGTTTCGGATGATAAAGGCTGCCATATGATTTCATATTCTTCTAACATAACCAAAAATGTAAAATACTGTTTTTATGCTGTTTCCATTGCTTTTCAAGGAGGGTTCATTGAATCACACATTCCAGAAATCAGGAATGTCATATTCTAAAAGGAAAAAAAAAAAACGGAGGTTAAAATAATCTTATCTTTCTGGTTTTTCTGCACACACACAATCACTTAAAAGGGAAGAAAACCTGTCTGAGCTCCAAGGGAGCTTCTTCAGGAGAGACGAAAAAGTAACAATTCAACAACGATAACTGATGCAGAACCAGATCAAAGGAGGAACTATAAGGGCAGTCTCTGACAACATTGAATAGGAAAGTTCAGATGTTAAGCACAGAAGAATTTCTCTGATTCAGAAATGACATCACCTTCAGGCCGAACAATTTCTCGCTGACCTTTTCAACGGAGAAGGGATGTTCTTCTTAGCTGAAGGGAGTATCCTCCTTTTCTTGCAAATGATCAAATTAAGATTCCTGAGATGACATTTCATGTAAGTTAATATTGTCTTTACCTGCCATGAATGCATTCATCCATCAACCTCCCAGTCACAGTGGTATGCCACTTGAGGACACAAGCAATTTGTGAATGTTTATTACTACATGATGACAGGGAAAGATCTCATCTGTACAGTTGTACAGTCTGAAATGAGGGAAATACTCATCTTTTGCTACACATTGTTACAATCAAGGGCCGAGGTGTAACTTTTTTGGCAAATACCACCTCCTTCCATTTTGAAAAACTTAACTTGAAGCTTTGCCAGCAAACAGGTGATCATACTGATACATACTTAGAAAGACACATCTCCTGCATTCAAATTACTTAATCAGTTGCAGCGACTGCTTAAGTTTTACTTCATTCCTTTGTGCTGTTTTCTTAGCTTACCGTGTTTTTCATTGATACTCTGTAAGTATAATATGATATTCAGGTTCCATCTACCCAGTAACTGATTTGCTGTGAGTTGTCACATTCCCCACATCAAAACTGAAATGCTGGAATAAAACCTTTGACTGATAGACATTACACCTCTGACCAAATTACAACACCAATAGGATCATTTAATAGCATATTCAAAATGGTGAGGGCAGGTTACCACTCTGATGTTTCAACAAGTGCCTTTTAACCTTTAAGAAATTAATTAGGTTTAGTTACCTTCTTAAATAATCTCATTTAAAAGGGAATTCCTAAATGAACTTCATTTTACCTATTTCTATCATATAAGGTCTCTTAATTTCTCACAAAGCGTTGACCCCACAGCAGTTTCCTTGTATCTTCTATTTAGCTCGCACCTTTTTTCTGACATTCCCAGCCACCCATGAATACCGACAGTCTTTTTAGCAGAGTTGAGAAAACTGAGTAAAGTTCTTGATTTTAATTTGAAGCATTTTCTGACCCATTTCTCAATTTCAAGTCTCAATTTCAAGAACTCTTTACTTCTGAGGAGTCTGTAAGCTCAGTTATATCCGGGTCCAGGGTGTTGGTACCCTACGCCTCCCCTACCATATGATGATGGTCTCGAATATCGACTAGCGGCCTGACCGGGCATCGACTGCTGGAGTCCTGGGGTCCCATATCCTTGTGGCTGTTGGGCTGGTGGCTGCTGGGGTTGTTGGGGCATCTGCTGAGGTGTCTGCTGTTGTTGCTGTTGTTGATTATAAGCACCATATCCTTGTGGCTGAGCAGGCTGTTGACCATAACCAGGTGCCTGGGTTTGAGAGTTATATCCAGGATAGCCACCATAGTTAGAAGATGGAGGATACCCCTGAGGAACAGTTTGCTGAGATGGCTGTTGCATACCCGGCTGTTGGTATCCATACACTTGTTGTGATGGTGCCTGTGGAGCAGTCCCTTCAGAAACAAAAGAGAGTGCAAATTAGTCACTAAACATCACATCCCAAAACAGAGGAAGGTTTGAGTGATTCATACACATTCCCTCCCCCCACCACCCTCCCCTGGAAATCGAGGCATCGTTGGTCAAATATTTAAATCTGGAAGGCCAAAAATATTTTATAAAAAAATAACAACCAAAAATCTGTTGTGGAAGGCTGCAAGTGAGGTTGCCCTCAGTCGTCAGGAAGGTAGTCTTTGGGAATTGCTGGAAAATACCCCTAAAACAAAATGCAATTTAACATGTAATATTGAGTAAGTAGCCAAAGGTTGTTATAATTTCTTGTACTAATGATACCAAGCCACTCTATTGGGTATCTTAAACTCATTCATATGATGTAAGGCAGTGCAAGTCTTGATACCGCTCTGTCAGGTGTGTCAGAATTATTTTATAGTAAGTTACTTCTCATTTTAACAGGATGGCGCACTCAACATGAGGTTCCTCTTCCCTACAATCATGGGTTAGTACAACCAGAAAGTCAAATGACTCTGTGATTCCTTGCTGATATCTCATTTTTCCATACACACACAAACCCTTTAAACAAAATCAACCATATGATTTATGGGTTTGGCATAAACTTCATTGATCACAAGTGGATAGAAAGTTCCTGACTCCAAATTGTGGTTAAAGGTCTGAAATTGTGCGAGACAAATTAAAGTGTTTTTCTCCCTTGGAAGCCTTTATGATGGCTAACACAAAGCACCCTGTAAATCTTGACAGGGAGTTATTTCCTTAATATGAGTGATATTTACCTCTTCATATGTTCACATTTAGGACATGTAACACTTCCAAAGAATCGCATGTAGGGCTTTTTGAATCCAGGACAGATCTTTGGAATGATAGAACTTATATAAGTTCACTCAAGTCAGCCCATTCAGTACAGTATCTTAAATATCGTAAGTCCTTTTATGCTGACCTCAAATGACCTTTAACCTTCATGAAAAACAATAAGAATCATCTACTCACAGTGGACTACCAAAACACCAACTTTGAAGTTCAAGTGCCTTTCCCTCATTGATATAATGACATAGGTTTTCAAACTATGTCCTCTATTGACCTCAAATGACCTTTGACCTCCAAAACAAATGACAGATTGCAAAGGGCAGTTACCTACACAGAAGATGGGGGGGGGGAGATGAAAAAAGACAGACAGGTAGGTGTACACATATTCAATTTCATATTCCAGGATGCTCATTTGCACGAGTGAGGTTCCTATGAAAATGTAAAACTACGTACCATATGAGGGCTGCTGCTGTTGTTGTTGAGAAGGGGCAGTAGGAGCTGATGAGGGTATCTGTGATGGGTCCTGGGTTTGATGATGCGGGGATGCATACTGGCCCGGCGGCCTTTGCTGGTGCTTGGATGACCCATGGCTAGAGATACTGTCTGATGGAGAGGCAGCCCTTTCTGGTTCACCTGAAATTTGGAACATCCAATGACAACATTCCAATACACATACCAAGATGAAAATAATGACACTTAAATAACACAGTGTGAACCAACAGGAAATAAGCTCAAGATCCTCCACAGAAAGGACCCAACCATGTTGCAAATTTGGAACATGAATTGTACAGTTCAAACTTGTTGAGTTTTGGAGCACCAATAGGATCAACCGATTGTCTCTAAAATGTATGACCAACTGTTTCCCTTCTATGTTTTAGCTTCATTCTTTCATTTTATTGTTTTTTTGTTTTGTCCCTTTTTAGTCTACTGCTCTATGTTCTGTCTTTTAGTCTATTGTTCTTTGTTTCATTTGTTCTTGTTCTTTTTGTCTTCTTTCTCTGGTCTTACCTATCAATTCACTTAAGTCTTTTTTTCATCTATTGTTTCCTTTTAAGTCTATTGAGCTTTGTTTTTGTCTTCTTTCTCTTCGTCTATCAGGAAACTGAGACCTGTCTCTTTCTTCTGTTTATCTTCTTTCTTGTGACCTATTGTTTTCTTGACTACATGTCATTATTAGATCATTTGTTACTCAAACCTTAATACCGCAAAAATCACCTCTGTAGCCTGTTGGTCGACAGATGCTTTACGAACTGGTAACAAAGAACGATCCATCCAATTGACTCAATGAACTTCAGTCAAAGCCTCTTCTAATTTCTTCAACTACTGTATACCTGCTCTTTAAAGTAGTTACGAAAACCTCACACACTACTTCTCTGGAATTGTCCTTTGGGTTTTGTGGGATTTGTCACAAAAGATGCATACGCTTGTCCGAAAAATAGATCCATAAGCATGCAGTCTACGAACAGTGGATTAGTACACAATCTCCAGAACATTCTTAAGTTGCCCTGCCCACGCGATTTGGCCAATCTAAACGTGATTTTTGGGAACTGCAATGTTCATGAGCAAAGGGAATAAAGTACCATGAAAAGTATTAGGTATCAGCAATCAAGCACTAAATCAGGATTCTGGTAGACTGTACAATGACTACAAAGAAATTATACTTTCAGTCGAGTTAAGTAGCCTACTGAAAAGGATTCATGTGTGGAGTGAAAGAGCACTGACCGATCCTTACAATGGATATAACTAGCTGAATGTTGCTATTACCGTACGGACAAAGTGGGCACACACTACCTCCACGTGAAAACTGTCTAATTTGAAACCATGTCTAGTCTTCATTGTATATCAATGACCAGTTTGTCTTCTACTGCTTGCATGCACTGAACACTGATTTGATGTGATACTCATCATTGGCAGTTACTGCAGGTTCCTATAGATATGGTATACTGTGCATCTGCTTGTTTGAGTTTGTACTGTTCTACTGGCGTTTCTACCAACCAGTTCAGGTAAATACGTGGGTAGATTTTTGGTGGTTCGTACATTGAGAACAGATTCAACTTCTTAGAAAGTTGCCTAGCATTATAGTACAAATTACCACAAACAGCATTAGTGTCATTAGACTACTGTGTATGTAGGCTACTGACGCAGTGGCTAAGTATTGTGTCTACATCGCAGTTTTCTAGAATACTATAGGATAACGTTGGTGTCTGCATCGGCATCATGTTTTGTTGCTGTACCCTCAATGATCCCTATGTACAGTATGGATTGGAGGAACAGCTGTTGGCCACTGTGTTACCTAGTGTAGATATTGTTTGTTCACCGTAAAGTGGATAGTTGGTTGCATATAGTGATTTCTTGGACCATGCTAAGATTTATCAGCAACAATCATGAGGCCAATTTAACCAACTTCAATTTTTTTATTTAACACTCTCTCTTGCCGATCGAGGTTACGTCAAATTTACCATGTAAATTCATATTTCTGGTTTTCTATGTAACATACTCTTTAAAGCAGTTGGTGAACTTTGTACTGGAAATAAATGCAGCATTACCTTCATTAGCATTTACAGCAAAGCTTGACATGACAGAGGCATCTTCTTGAGGCTTCATTGGGTCAAACATCCCAACTTGAGGACCCTCCGCTTTCTGCTCCTGCGACGAGGACACATTTTCCACCGACGTGACTTCTACCGGTTGAGCTTGAGGTGGTTCTAAATTATCTAATAATGAATTAACTTGATTCCTAATTGACTGAAGTTCTCTCTTTAGGTGTTTCACCTGATCGCCCTCCAAAGGCTTTGGTTGTCCGTTGACTGTGTTGACAAACAAACAAAAGTACTTAAGTAAATATAAGAAAAAAAACATTAATAATCAAACCAGCAGAGTTAGCCATATTGGATCAACGTAGCACCCAATATGTAATTATCATGTAATCTTTGGTTTTCTCTCCAGGACATACAAAAAGCTGACAAAGACCAACACAATTATTTTTAAAATGAAGCTAAATATAAGATGATGATCATAATTATGCAATCAGGAAAGCAATCTCCTTAATTAGGGTTGGGTATCCCACAAAATGTTTGGCATACAGTAAATGTGAAATGTGCTTCAAGTAAAAATGACACACAGACTGACCAATGGGGCTCTGCAGATAAAAATTTGCTGCTATCTTGGGAGAACAATGGATGCGTCTTGGAAGATACAGTGTAAGTGAGATCATACCAACATACGATGAAGGACGACTTATGCTGCGTTAACATCAACACTTACACAGCAAAACTGAAGTCTTCACAGGCCAGTATTTACTCACCAAACAATGTTAATTTAAGAATTCTGCTACACTGGATGGCAAATGAAAGGTCAGAACTGTCAAAAATAGTTATCAGATCACCATCTGTGATAGAAACAAACAAATGTTATCATTAATAACATTAAACACAGTGCAATACTATCTCTTGTAGTACATTTAAAATGGCATAATTAAAGCTTGGGCAATTTCAACATTCACTAAAAACTACAGAGTCATAAAAGCACTGAAATAATCCTTGGCAGACTGACAGAATGACAAACAGGATCGGGAGAGGGGTTAAGACATTTTAATCATTACAACTTCATACTGTACACACAACTCAAACAACATATCAATTACAAGGATCACATTCATTCAACTCCAATAATATTTTGCATGTGGCCAACATATTTCAACAAGAGACTCAACAGTGTGCAAAGTTCAGACTTTCATATCATATCACCCTCTTGCCTGAGGTGTATACAGTACAACAAAGGCAATGGATGAGACTAATTGGAGGTTAAGCAGTCTGGTTTTTCGCTGCCAATTGGTTGGTCGAGAGTTTCATCACAACATCCGTTAATATCAAATTTGATCCAACACTTTTGCGATTAAATGCTTTCACATCGTCTCACAGCAGGACCAAACATTCCCTATTAGGAGTGACCTTGTGAGTCATGGCTCCATAAAGTACCTTTTCAGGTAAAAATCTCTATTGTGGGACATCCTTTAATTCGTACAGTACTGTATGAACCTTGATTCACACATTAAAATATTTATCCCCTAGTGCAAATTTATTTTCAAGTAGCTTGACATCAGCAAATGTTGGCAAATGGAATTTGCTAACTTTCCTTGATCAGAGGTTTTACCTGAGGTGGTAGACAACTGCTCTGCCCAATCAAATTCTTTCCTGATCCATCAAACGCACATGTCAGTGAAAGGTATTAACTTTGTAATTTTAACTGATCTACAAGCAAATTTACAACTTAGAAATTTCTGCAACACATTCAGTGGAGTGCTACAGTAGATAGGTTTGCAGAATAAGATATTTCAGTGGATTTGTACCATTATGTGTGGGAACTTGCTGAATTTGCAAATAATTATAACACAGTTTAGGCGGCAAATGATTGAAACAAGGCCATTTCATTGCTGTGACTACGCGATTATGACTCACGAAAGCAAAGGTTCTAACAGGATGAAAGCAAGCGTGACCTTCAAAGACTTGCCCAACCAGATTCATTGTGAGGGGTCAGTCTAAGCATACCAAACCCAACCTACAGACTGAGCTCAAGAAATGACACAACTCCCACCAACACAAAACATGACAGGACTAACTCCCGCCCCCACAAAACATGACAGGACTAACTACTATACCACCCCCACAAAACATGACAGGACTAACTCCCCTATCCCCACAAATCATGAGAGGAATAACTCCCCCACTCACACAAAACATGACAGGACTAACTCCCAACCCCACAAAACATGACAGGACTAACTCCCCTACCCCCACAAATCATGACAGGACTAACTCCCCTACCCCCACAAATCATGACAGGACTAACTCCCCTACCCCCACAAATCATGACAGGACTAACTCCATGACAGGATTAGAATCTTTGTGTCTTTGCTACACTGAGACTGATTTCCAAACAGCTACCAGCATTACTGGTATACTGTAGCTACTGTACTATAGAAGTATCACTGCACTACACCAGCATGCACCTGAGGCTTCAAAACATACCTTTGAGCCAAAATACCTTAAAGCAGCCATTGCTTTCTTGTTAATCACAAAAACATGAAATTAAGTCAGAGACATACTACAAGAGACATAATTCAGCAATTTCTTCAACATAAAAAGTGACTGACTGCTGCTTGGCAACAAAGAAATTAACACTCTGCATTGTTTGAAGCCTAAAACGAACAAAGACACTAATACAAGAACTTCATAACGTAGTGATGGCGGTCAAGTTTAGCCGTATTTGCTGATTATCATGAAATTCTGTAAACAAACCATTGAAAAAAAGGTTTCTGAAGAAAGCTGACTGCGAAGTTAGTGGATTCTCACCATCCCAATCTCTCTATACATTCACAAATATTGTTCCACGAAATACATCTACAGTACTTATTATTTAAAACAAAGTCACTTTTTCATTAGGTTTAAAGGTTCAACATTTTTTGCTTGGGTTCCAGATCATTTGTGATGTAAATTAAGTTCCAAATCCTCTATCATTTAATGAATGTTAATTTAAGTTGCTAAGTTTGACAACTTTAACACTGTATGTTTACCTTCATCTTTATATTTGATGACGACTTCGTCGTTACTGTTAAGGTTTCCCCGAAAGACTCTCTGCATCATCAAGACGAGTTCATCGTAAGTAATGTCTTCATTGTGAATCGGAATTCGTCTGATATCGTCACCGAGTTGGGCTTTGATAATCAGTTTATTACTCAAGTCGATCTGTGCAAAGTTAGAACCATCTCCTCGCTGTAATGCTCCACTTGCTGAATTATCCATCATTTACCCTCTCTGTGGTGGGGTAAAGAGAAAATGGAAAGTTCATTCTCAACAACATGTTGAAAGGACAAGACATATCTTTTTTCTGCGTAATGTCACACATACAGTGTTAAAGTAAAACCTTGCACTCAAACAGAAAGAGCAAGACCTCAATGGACTCTGTGGTTACTTGCATGGACTGGAGATAACTTTAACTGTGTAGTCATAACAAAGGGTAGTCCACAATGACATCCAAAAAAAGTTTTGGCTACATTTTGTTCTTAAGAATGCTGACAAGCCAAACTGATGCTGATAATTTAGTAATTTCTAGCTTTTGAAAGATTTCTGTAAACGGCATCTGCTGTACATGGGAAATCACTTCAATTAGCAATGACAATTCTTAACTGACCTGTTAAATGTCAAGGCTGCAAAATGTACAGCAACTCTTCCAAATAATTCTACCCATTGGTGATATTACAAATGTCAGCACACAATAGAACTGGCCAGTTGAACTTGTTAAAGTTAATGGTGAAATAATTACTTGTATATTAATTGAAGCATGATTTTTCATGTTCAGTACCTAGAAAAGCATGATTTCAGAAAATGGTCCACGTGAAGCCATATGGGACCAATAATCCTGGACAACCTGAAGGACCCACTGCCAAGTCTGCCATAGTAGTAATGTGACACAAGGTCAATTGAATACCATACGATCTGCAGGAGAAGCATTTTGCATGATTTCATAAATGGGCCCATACGGACCTTGGACCCAAAATTGTGAACACACCAAAGGCACTAATACCACAATGCATCCATATACCAAGTATACACTTTTTCAAAGCTTTAAAACTTGAGATACCCTGTTAACCAGTTACCCGCATAAGATGTACAGTACTGTACATCCGTCCTGCATTAACTAAATGCTACTGCCTAAGACGGATATACTTCCTGTAATACATGCACAAAACTACGTCATATAACCCCTAGCTATTCAACGATATAGCTTTGACACAGGACAGGGATATTGTCATTCAAATTGTACGTTGATTATCTAAAAAAAACCTAGAAATGTACTTCAGCTTGCTGAGTCGGTTGAACTTCACTGTGCAAAGCACCACGTGACGTATTTTCTTTCCGATTTTGATGTTGCAATGGCCCCCCCCCCCCCCATTTTTTTACCTAAAAAGCTTTGCATGGTTTGTTTCACTTTAATTCCAAGTCCAATAGTGACTCAGAAAATGAAGAAGAGCAAGATTTTTGAGCGGGACTTGTGACTTTGACCAAACCCCTAGAAATGAAGTAACAACACTGTCTTTGGCATACTTGCTTCAAAGTAATACTATGACATATTTTGTGTCAATTATTCATAGCTTAATATTTTTCTCGTGTTAGGTCAAAATTTACGCAAAAGACATTTTTGCGAGAATTAATGCCACAAAGGGATGTAAGCTACGGTATTTTAATTCTGCAGTTAACTGGTTATGTTGGTGTGTTATGTTGCAATCTAACCTGAACTGGTACTTAAGCTATGGGTTCAAACCTCAGTAAAACCACTTGGTAACTTTCCAGGGATTGAAAATTGTTTTTCCAGCAAAGCTGTTTTCAGTGGTTAGAATGGAGAAGAATGTTTAGTACTTCATACTGAATCCATGTTGTCTAATGTAGTTCTCATCTGATCCGGGTTGCTCGGTGTCAACTGATGGGCTGCTGAGCTGGGCAAGGCCCCACCCCTCTCACCCCTTGGGGGAAGTGGCTAAAGACTGATGAGTACACTCTCATCTGTCAGATGGAGACATTAAACGGCAGTCCAGGAGAAGCAGTTTTACATGGAAATTATCACCAGTGTCTTATTACCCTCTTTAACACTTATCAAGGAATAGAAGGCAAATCTTGCTGTTGTTCATCCATAATTACTGTAACATAGTGGATCCTCAGTGCACCTTCAGACCTTGCATTCCTTGTATTCCATCAAACCCACCACCTATTTTCTTAAATTACAGTAAAAAAGGACATGTAGTAACAGGATGTAAAGGATGAATCCCACAAGAAGAAAGGTTAAAATGAGTAAAAAAACAATGTAGATTGATAAGGATGCAAACTAATGTGCAAAATTTTACTGCAAGACCAAAATGCTGGCAATAATGGAGGTAGAGTATATCACAGAGTCCTGCACACACACAATTGGCAGATGCTAGACAATAGTCAATGCAGTAATGCATTGGCTATATGAGGTGAGTATATCACTACTTAATTTCCAAACCAAGAAGTTTTGGGGAAACCTTATATATTCTTATATCTCTTTTTTGTTACCTTTTGTTCTTATTCTGTAGTGTATGTATGTGTCTGAGATGTGAATTATCCCTTTTTATCGAGGTTGAGGGCGTGACACAGCAATTCAGGATGTTGAAAGTTTGTGCCTAAGTAGGATTAGAACCCTATCATTAAACAATATTGATACTAGCACACTACGAGCCTAGTCCATGCATCTAATAAAGAGTTCCAGTAAATTATGTTGTACTGTATAGCCTACCTACAAATCCAACCGGATGTGACTAGAGTGAACCCCTACATATCATTATCAAATGGGTTGAGATGATACAGGAATCGACATTATGATTGCATTACCCTGTACACATCCTCTTCCATTTATTCTTGGGGTACTGGGCAAATACTTTAGTCCACGCTTTTTTCATGGAGCTTGTTCCCCGAAGACCCCCACCCTGTTCTGACACCACTGCACCTACCCCTTCTAAAGTTCTTTTTTTTTTCTTTTTGGTTAACACAGAGTCGCTGGTGCATTAGCCCTATGAACGCTCAGCCACAAGACTGTTGTTACTTGTAAAGTGAGAGCACAAATCATTTTTCATTAGCGAAACGCACCTTACAATATGATAATTATGACTCAACTGCACCATCTAAGGTTAGACATAGGCCTACTGTACGCCAGAGGCCTAACACTACAGTTAGAGTCAGGCTAGGTTTGTGAACTGTTACCTAGTATACCCTAGTGCTAGGAATACTAAAAGTAGTACCACTACCACATTATAGTACAACTACCTACCACATGCCAAAATTACCAAACTTAAACGTCTGAGTCCTTCATTAGCAACTGCTCTTTGTAATAGGCCTAATATGAAATTATGATATAACTTGTCTTTATTCCTAAGAGCGATGACTCAGAATAGGAAGATCAGATAGGCAGTATGTTGGAGCATAGTGCTAATTAAATTAAGATCATTCTTAGTCACACGGAGTATTTAGCCTAGCCTAACTATTTACTATAATCCTTACGCAAATTCACCTACAAAATCTTGGTCTAAACAGGAGAAAGTAGAATTATTGCAAAACACTTAAAAACGTTGGTCAAGAATCCAGTCGAATTTGTCATCAATCGAAACATGAAGCTACAGTATCTGATTCGGAGTAAAATAAGAACGAATTTATCATTTTTTTACCTTTCGTGGAACTAGGAAAGTGCTGATGTGGGTTTCATACAGTTACTCTACGTGTTTGTGTCTAAGTGAATACTGTTCTCTAAGTTGGCAGTTCGTTTTCGCGTCAAACACATTTCAGCAGTAATCATCGGTGTGTGTGATCACCCGTACCAAATGCAGAACATGCTAGCCTACATTTTAATGCGTCTCGAGAGTTGAATCTTGTAACCTTTCCTTACATCTATGACATTGCCTGTTCAGTAGGGTAATTCTCCGCCCATCTCGAGGTGTTAATGCATGAGAGGACTCACCTCGCAAGTTTTGAGGTATTTCAGTGACTAAAGGTAAGATTTTCTTATACTGAGATTGCTTTTACATAACATGGAAAGCAATTTCAAAAGGAATGAAAAATGGAAATCACAAATCAAGGATTGTTTGTTGAATATTCAACAGTGGGTGTGATTTACTTCATGCGGAAATTCTCAATACAGTAGTCAGTTGTTTTCTTCCAAGAAACATAAACAATTACACTACAAAAAGGGCAAAAGTGAGATTTTTTTCAGCATTAACTTCAAAACGTCCATTGACTTTATAGAAAAAGATACCCTCAGTCTGCTTCTCTGTAAGTGGAGTGTTCTCACAGAAGTGACTCACTTTTGAGGTGCAAAACCTATCTGCATATTTAGCACCGCCCTTGTCAAAACGTCATATGGGAAAATGCTTACCAATCTAAGGTGAATATTCCATTATTCCTGGCTGATTTGTATTATTGACTAACAAGGATAGTTATTAAAGATCATACGATTTACAACGTGGTTTCTTTATACTTATTTGATGCTTTCAATACGCTTTTCTTTCATGAAACGGACTTTTGTACAGTGTACTTTTACCTATGTTCACTACTAACAAAAGTGCATCTTTAAAATTACTGTCGATTTGAAAATGACATTTGCACTTTACTACTATACTTCCAAGGATCATTTCTACAGTTCGTAAGTCATTACGAGTGATTAGATTTGATTGGAGATGTACCCACGATGACGAGTTACAATGTCTTTCTCTGAGCGCGAAGCGGATCAGATGTAGCGTTAATTCGCAGCGTCTGGTCATTGATGACCGTTCCTCTGCTCTTCGGAGTTTAGGAGGAGAGAGACATATTCAGAGTGGTTACAATATAGTAGTTATACTTTTTCTGAAAGATTTAAATCAGGAACTGTCTGCCTTATAAGTCCGTCTTTCTAATGTCAGTTCATCTGAGCACATGGAAGAGCAATTTGCTATTTAACGCTCCCCGCACATTTTAAACCCACATTCAGTAAGCTACACTATGAAAAGTAAAATACCCTAAAAGCGGAAATGCATATGTAAATTAACAAAATATACGGGACATTAATATCCAACTCTTTACGCAAAGACAGTAAGAACGTGATTTTTGGTTTCCGTGAAATCGTAACCTTTTTCATCATACGTGTGTATGTTTGTGACGTCTACCTTGTAAACGCGATATCCGACTGTTTACTTCCATTTAAGGTTCAGTTTGACGTCGGCAAGAAGACTACAATACTTTTTACTTCCATCCGACGTCGTTTTCCAGTCGTAGAGAGGATGTTCCTGTGAATGACGTCCGTCCGACGTCGGATTTACCTCTGACAAATACCCGACTTAATCCAACCGATTGGACCAAAAACCGACGTCCAACCGACTGCAACATGTTAACAGCCTAGGGTGGGGTAAGTATAGGTCAAACAGTGGTGAAAACCTTCAAACACAATATCTCAAGAGGAGTAGCACCGCTAAGGGCTATTCTGTCATTTAAGCCCATTACATGCACTTACCCCTTTGCTTCATCAGCTCTTCGCTCCTTTAAAATTTCCCTAATCGTCCATCAAACCGGCATACAGCTTCACGCATAAACTTGAGCTCTCTTCACGCTCTACCCTTTTTCTTCTCTATCGTACCCCGTATCTGTTGGCCGCCGGATTCCCATTCACTTGAATAGCCCTCGGAAGAAGGGAGTTCATTACGTACAACTGAATATCCACACATGCAGGCTTTAGGTAATGCATATTAAAATTTTACAAAGGTGATCGAGTCACTATGAACATACTTTACACCCCCGTTTGACTGAATGGTATGAATCACAAAGGGGCACAAGTTACACGCACTTTGAGTGCTTTTGGAATATTCACAACTGATATGGACATATATATTCACAAGAACGCCCGCAAAGTGCACATGTAATTTTTTTTGTTTGTCATATGTCTAGTAGATGGATTTCACTATTTTAAATTTCCTCTAACGGATATCCTGACGTTGCATCCACCCCCTCACTTTGGTCAGTTCCACTTTGAACTGAAAGGCGCATTGCCATTGGTTGCCATGTTTTGCCGCTTATTCTGTAGCAAAATCCAGTGTTGCTCTTTTAAAGAGTGTGAATGTATTACTGCTTCTTCCAGGGGTGGGAAGACTGTGATACGCGAATGAGAATGAGAAACATAGTATATCGAGAAAGTTAGCTTGTAGAGTTCTCTTTTCTGGTGTGTAGACGTACCTAATGGATAGCAAATAAGCCTATTGTGTTTTATGAAGGTCAAAGGTCATTTGAGGTTACCAGGGGTCAAGTCAAGACAACCTTGTAAGCACGATTCCCCATGAAGGGAAGCTTGCATAGATTTGATACTTGGTACGTATAGAAGCTCGTGGATTTATCTTCATACTATGCAGCTGCTTATGGTCAGATGAATACCCTCAGTAGGCTATCATTCATCAACTTAGGCCAGCAAATTCCATTGTACTTCTGAAATGGTGATATGATAAATTTTTGTAACATTACAATGACCAAGCATGTTACACTTCTATGTCAAATGCGAACTACACTGAAGAAACTGAAATCAATGACTGCTTTTAAACGCTTTATTTTTATTGTCAACAAAATATTAAACAGTTGGTTCAAAAAAGAAGGCAGTCAGAGTAAGGTACAACCATCGAACAAAGTAAACTACAAAAAAAAAGTAAACTACGAATTGATGACTGTATTACTATGGAAACCGAACTTCTACCACTTGTGGCTCACGCACCAATGTTTCTGTACAAAAACAGAGATGAATTGTTATGTTGTTTGAAATTTATAAATTTTGCATCATTCTTCAGGCTCACATAATCCATAGAGTTGCAAAGGAGGCATTGCTCCATTCCACGGTGTTGTTTATGCAATAATTTTGTATTCTAGCAATAGTATAGGATACGAAGATCCGTTAAAATGCAATTGCCATATTGGTTCTGTACGTATGCACCTCACGGTACTCCTCATTCACATACAATGTGATTCCACTCTCACATGTTACAACTACGGATTAGTACTCCACAAATTTTGCTGCAAATTTTGCACGTAGATAATCATGGCTGCCATGGTAAGGAAAAAACTGTAGCAAGTTTAGACGAGAAGGCCAATGTAAATCGTTTGCATTGGCTGAAAGAGTACAATACCCATAGGTGGTAACATATGACATGGTCCACTGGTCCTTACAACAGAGTAAGCGTACACTGTCAGATGAGTGAGCAAAATTATAAATGTCGAAGCACGTGTTAGAAATAGCAGAAGGCCGATCTCACAACTTGTTTACAAACATATCTAGACTGTATCAACCATAACGTGATTAATAGAAAACGGTCATCTCCACCGTAGTGGTCTGTGATGCATTGTCTTAGTTCAAATGATATGTTCATCAGACAATCAGGCAATTGACGTCTGTCAATAGACAGACGTTGCTTTCGAAAGATGCAATTTACACTCTTTACAAGGTGGTAGTGGGTCAATTCTCTGTTTGTACGGCTCCGTAGGCGTACCATGCAAATGCACACATATCTTTAATTTGGTGACAAAGCTTTACAAGTCTCTTCTGTTACAAGGTTATGTTACTATCAGGTAGCAGGTAACGTGTGGGTGGGCGACGGAGGGCAAGTGTTCGTAGATATGAACTTGTATGTTTGTCTACTTTTTGGGTTTCAAGCTTTTGTACTTGAGTATTTGGAATTTATTTTATTCAGGTCGAGAGTGAATTAAGTGCACATGCCATGTTCTGGCACTACCATGTCTGGACACAATAGACAAATCCAAAACACTTCCAAAGATTACTTTATGAATAGGTTTATTACAGAATCAAATATGTGAAACTTGATAGGTCAAACCATTCAGGATGTTCAGCAGAAGCCTTCATTATTCCGTCCATGTCGGTTTGTATCGTATTTGTTTGATCTTCCGCTTGTCTGTATTTCGCGTAATAAGTAGAACACTAGAAGTACTGCTTTCATCATACATCCATGTCAAAGTTATGTTTCATCAGTCATTCGTGAAACTAGTCCTTTGTTCGTCCTCATATAGTTTTGGTTTTATCTCGTTTCACCCTCGTTTCACGCGTTAGACATAGTTTCGAGTTCCGAATAAATCAGTACGTACGAAAAGTTACGGTCGAGTGATTTCACCGTTTTATCGGTTCCACGTCTTCACAGCACATGGTGTGTTTTGAGTGTAGTATACAGCCTTCCAGAAAAAGGAGCTGTGACATTATTGGAACATTTTTTATTGAAAGCTATAGACTTTCATATATATGTTATACGTTCATACTCAACCAAACATTTGAAAAATTTCCTACAAGTTCACACACCGCAATATGTATAAATAGCCGTTGCTATTATGAAGTACTACTTTATACTGTAACATAGTCTATATTTTACCATGTACTAACTGTAACATCTGACTTGTATACCTAGCATTGTAGTAGTTACTTCAGCTGTATAATGCATTGAATTATACCATGAATTTTGCTATTAGCTGCAATACTGCACTTTATAATTTGCTGGCCACTCTTACATTGTTTTATTCTGTCTCTTGGGTAGTGTGCGCACAGGTAAACAGATAGTAAAATGTACATCTTTACCAGATATTGCCTTCAAACAATGCCCAGTAATCCACATTAAGCGTATATGATTTATGATGTATGCTTTCTAGTTATTACTACACAAATGTCAGAATCTGTAAGGCAGATGTGTTTAGAAAATGTAAAGCCACAATGAAATATAGATAATTATTACATACAGTGCATGATGAACTACTTCCCCATTCGATTTTCAAATTGCTAATGTATGAACCTGAAGGGTGTGAAATTAATTAACATTACCTTTCACTGAAATTATGATATGAGTGCAACACTTGTTTGAATTCTTTTGGTAATGGATTGGCCACCCATGGGGTGACGTTGTGCTTGCCTTCAAAACGCACAGGTACAGAGGTCAACTGATTCAAAAATTTTATCTTTGCTGTAGTTTTTAATCCAAATGGCTATTTTGACGGGAACTCCAAATATATTACCAGTATACAAGATTTTAGGTTAAATCATGTTTCTATGTATTGTTAGGTCAAAGTCAAGGCCAGAGGCCAAAATCAAATTTGACACTGAAAAGGTTGCAATTGCGTCAAAACCGCAGTGTCAATGGAGGTCAAAGTCGGTAGATAGATGTTGTGTTTCCAATGAAAATTTAAGGTCAGAAATCAAAGGTGAAATCTAAAATGGTTTGAAAAAGTTTGTCAGGCGTTTCAAAAGGAAAGTAAATCTAATTAACTTCAAACTTGGGTGCGAATATGCAAAGCTTGCACAATCGATAGTGTCATAGGTGAAATGTCATGGTTATTACAGCATACAATACAATACGCTACGTTCTGTTAGTACAATATCTCAACAAACTTAGATTTTGCTTTTTCATCCAATGTGGTTTAATATTTGAACCTATGCAACCATGTTTGGGCTGAGGGATTATGCCTCATAACAGTTTCATTTACCATACTTTTTCGTGAGGTGTTTTTTACTTTCTTGTAAACACGAGTACGAGTTGAGATGTTTACAGTAATTTTTTTTTTGGGGGGGGGGGAGGAGAAAGATATGAAATGTTGCAAATGATCATGATTCGCCTCTTAGACATATTACCAAACGCTTAGAGTGGTGGAGAGATGATCTGAGAAATAAAGAAACCCTAAGGAATACATTGAAGCTCACGTCATTTTTGCATGTAAATACTTTGAGACTCCTACACATATACACGTATGCACAGTCACCCTGACTTTGAGATTCTTTACATTGTGATGATCAGGTGTACCAGCTAATGGAGTACGGAAGACGATAGGGATGCCATTAGAAACTTCCTGAATTGTCCTGTTGTTAATTATTGTACTTACATGAAGAAATATAATGATAAGCAGATCACATTTATGATTCTCAGTTACATTACTTTCATGTGTTTTAAAGAAATTACAGATTTAATCGTATTTTCATTTCAGTATATTTGACGTAATACCCCCTCTAGATAGAAACCACCAATAAATAGACAAAAAATCTTTCGCTGTTGTATAGTACCCGTTGAGGTATTGTTCAGGCGTTGTACCACCAGCTACCTCCACGAAGAACGGCACAGTGATGGCTGCTGTCATCATCATTGTCTTTGTCTTTGGTACTGAAGGGACAGTTCAGATGATACCTCAGAGAATCATTTCCTAGTAAACAAGATCATCAATCATTTTTTAATATTTTTCATTTAGTATAATATCTTTAAATGTTTAATATCTAATAATAGCATTTAAAGATAATACGGTCCTGGAGCTAGCGGAGATTTAATTCACATCTCGAGTACAAAAGGTTTGATTGCATAAATGGAAAGGGTGGTGTGGGAACATAGGAATAAACATTCTTAAGTTTTGAAAATGGTTCCACTGGGGGTGGGGGTGTGGAATGACCCCCCCAAAAAAACCGCTTAAATTACATCTTTAAGTACATCCACGAAAATAGCGCAGTCTGATCATTTCATGGTCCTGATTTTAGATCTGATGGTCTTAAGTGCACAAAATGGTGCTAAAGACTTTTAAGAACACATGAAAGAGGACTCTGTTTTGGCACAATTAAAGCACACATGGAGTACATCGATGAAGCTTCACACATAAATTACTCACCTACATTATTCACAAGTCCCTGATAATAGATCAGCATTTCTTAAGTGATCAAATAAGTGCGAAATGCACTCAAGACGCGGAGGCCCAAAATGGTGCTGAGTTTTTGCACATGTAAAGAACATACATAGGACGATGTACTTTGTCGACAACGTTCTAATGCCAATACAAGGTCAATAAACAGGATCCACTCAGGGGAGGGAAACTGAAAAAAAAGTACGAGACCATGCTAACACTGTAAGGTATATTTAGTCGAAGGTCATCGATTTAACTAATGACACTTCACAGGTAGACGACGCTAAAAGGGTCACAGTTCAATGTCCGTAGAGATCCACCTAGGCTGCCAGAGCACCTTATCTTCTCGGAGAAACTCACGAGGTCTTGGAGCTCTGTTCTTCGACGGGAAGGAAAAAAGGCTCTTCGGAGTTAGAAAGAAAAGCTGTCACTCCAACCTAAACTCAACGTGGGAGATTTCTCGAAAAAGGAAAATAGAGCTAAGGCTCACCCGAACCCCATTTGTGAATTTGTCAAGCCTAACCGCCTCCTAAGAACGCACTTCAAATCTGCCAGAAAGGAAGAGAATATAGCCTCCCGTCGTTCGAAGTCATTCAGTTTTATCCTTCAGACAAATTGGGTAGTTAAGAAGCGATAGAACTTTGCTATAAACATCAATGGCTCTTTTTAGGGCCACCGAATTCTCAGGACAGAGCAGTTGATTATACCCTCTGGTAAATATGCAAAGTTTTTTCTCTTTCTTCTTCCTCTTTTACCATATCTAAGAATAATAATAGATTTAAAAAGAAACTTTATCAGTTCTTTTAAAGCTAGCAAAAGCATAAATAAATGTCTCATGAATTACAATGGGCACGAGGCTACACGTAACCATTTTAAAAATTCTATCACTCCATTGAAAAGCATAAACATTTTCTGCTCAACATTTTCGTGCTCAACATTTCGGATAGAAACATCATGTCTGATATAGAAAATATTGCACTGGATTGAGAGCTAATATTTATTGGCTGGCCGAAACATCGTGAAATTCTCGCCTCCAATGAAGACCTAAAGAGGAAGATGACTGAAAGATACACTTCATCGTGCATGATAAAAAGCAAACATGATACAATTAATTCGGATTTCCATCTACATGGTTACCTCAACTGACCTTTAGCAAAAATGTTGAGGACTATCCAGAGGTAACACAGGCAGAAATTGGTAGTGTTCCTATTTAAAAAGCAAGGTTATTAGACTTGTTTGCATTTAACATACCAAAACGACCTCTTCGTCGTTGGTAAAGCGTTTGATAAAGGTAGAGACATTGCAGTACTCAATCACACAGACATATCAAGTCGAAGTTGAAAGGCATCTCTCTAGTCACCACTACGAAAAGTTAGTGATATGACATTGAAAACTAAACCGTCAGTCTAAGATGCGCTGTTAGAAATGTTCTCTAACAATGAGAATAAAAGCACTTTGAGTTTAAAGGAAGATATTGAGTTGCAAAATACATCTTACATAACTTTTACACTTACTATGTGGCAGATTTGTGGTAAGAAAAAAAAATGATGTGCCAATGACAATTTTTGTCAACCTTAAATTAAGGTTTCAAAGTAAGGAAGAATCCAGTGACAATCAGGACTCGCACGAAGATCTGGTAAATGCCTTCGTAGCTGCACTCTAAGCTTATACTGGTTAACATGCGCCACAGAAAAAGCATTTTCTAACAAGAAAAATATCACGACATATATGCCAAATACATAAAATATTGACAAGTTTTACTACTGCTCCACAATTGAGTATGAGAGTAAAAACCGGTCTAGTTGGTCATAAGAACAGTTACGTCGTCATATTATTATTGTAAAGTACACGTAAACTCTATAACTGAAAAGTACATTTACACTCATGAAAAATCTTTCACCACGGTTACATGCAACAATGTTTTTGTTTCTCCTGACGTTTCTGATAAAATAATTTCATTCGGGTTCTTCGTTGCATTGTTGCGTTTGAGTGTCCGACGGTCTACCCTCAATTTTCACTTTCCAGTTTCATCCATGTACACAATATTTGATTTAGATATGCCACAGAAATATAAAGCTAGAATTCAAACTCCATGTGCAGAAGTGAGGAAAATTGGTTTAGCTTAAGAGTGCACGATGCTTTTTTTGTGGTGTTAGGTGACATGCGTTGGATATTCAGCCATAAAAGTCGATGGCACGCCCGCCCTTACAAAGAGGTGCGCACACTCGCAAGGAATTTCAATTTCTGTGGAACGATGGAGAAAGCTCAAGATTATGTAAATAAATTATCATATGGGTTCTTTGTGACTGCAGAAAAGTTGAGTGTGTGCTTAAATCGGGATTGCATATTAGTATGTAGTCTTCATGTTAATATTTGTGTGAAACGTGGAAAAACATGGCCATACTTTGGGCCTCTTAAATATATTCGCGCCTGATCTGAACACTTAACAAATGATGAGTTGTTATGAAAGGCAAAACAAGCACATTTACCTGCCAACTGGGTTCATCGATGTACTCAATAGGCCTATATGCTTTCAATGTACAAAACCACCACCCTTGAGGAGCACTTAACTGCCTTTTGCATCAATTTGCAAATAGTCTGCCTAATTCTCTTGTAAACAGTTTGCTTTTGAATAACTGATCTGGGCGAGCTAGTATCCAGCAATGTGACGTCATTGTTACATTTTTGGCTGGGAATTCTAGTGTTTTAACCAATCCTGAGCAAAAGCATTGCCTTATTTGAGCAACAACGCAGATTTTACCCACGTTGAACCTGTTAACAACAGTTTGATAACGTATATGCCAGTTTTGTGGTTAATAATTTACACAAGTTGGGTAGTTTGGAGTCTGCCCAACCTTTTTTGTTCAACTGTTTTTAGAGTGTAAGACATATTACCACTTAACTATAACACCGGATTGTCTTACACTGATTGTCAATTATAACCACAATCCTTATTACAGAACCAATTCCTTGATTGTGACATCCCCTGTAACTAAACGATTTTAACGGTATTTGCTTAATTTTTCACGAGTCTTACAGAATGTTGGAAGCTTACTCTCTCCCCGTTTTCCCGTTGCCTGCATGCCATATCCAGCTTACGCTATGTAACAAGAAAAAAAAAAATGAAAGAAAAAAAAAACAAATGATACTCATGCTATGAATTATTATTTTGTTCCTTGCCAACGTTTCGGGTATTGGACCCTTTTACAAAGGTGACTAATGTCACACTACAACCATGCCAGCTTCGAAGTTAACAAGCTTATACAAAACAGATTTTAAAGGAAACCTAGACGCACATGCACACATACAATATTGTCATCATTTTACCAGCCTACATAGAAATGTCGCGCACATGTACAAGTAATACAGTGCAAGGTCATGAGTAACTAAATAGTGATTGTTATGATTGTCATGCTATCTCAATTATTTTGTGTGTCACAAAATATCTGAGAAGTTCAAGGTCAGTGCACCTGTCTTGTCCACCTTGCATTAAGAAATTTGCACATATCAGCAACCACTAAATAAACAGCCTATCATACCAAGCAATCTAAGGAAGATGGTTTGGCTACTGTTAAACTGGATTTTGACATACTTCAATCCTCAATATACACCCAATTCACATAAAAGTAATGTTGTGCTCCAGAGAAGGAAAGGGAATATCTGCACCTATGCGCAAAAATGGAGCCATCTGAACTTGTTCATCAATTTTTAAGTAACTTTCTCTTTGTTACATAGGATAAATTGGAACGAGTAATTCTACACAGCTTTTTCTTTGAACTTTGAAAATTGAGAGACAACTTCTACTTATTTAGTTCCATTTTTGTTTGGAATTTAAGGAGGTCTAATCCTTCGAAGGTTCTGTTGTGAACAGGGTAATACAGTGCTAGGATGAAGACTTACCGTCCATCCTCCGCCTTCAGACATATTGCAGTAGACATTGAAAGGTGATCCATTCCAGTTAGATGGTTTGATTGAATATATCCCGCTAGTGGTGTAGCCAGCATTTAAAATATCCAGGCAGTCGATGTTGGTGCAAATCTCCCTATTACCATCGTAACCACTAATGCAATAGCACTTGTGCACATCATTTCTCGTTTCACAGACAGCATGAGAGCTGCAATTGTATTCCCCATCGACATTTATCTCTCCATTGATACAAGTAATTCTTCTAGTACAGTTTGAATTCACAGCAGACGACCCATTCTGGAGAAATATCCAAAAAATAAGACCAACATGTCCAACAAAGAAATAAATATAAGTGATTGCTATTTGAAACTGCCTTCTTGATTCCACATCTTACAAATTAGCAGTTCTACTGTAGACTAGAGATTTTAGTCTCGTGAATGAGATAATGCTAGATATGATCAGTAACTCCAAATCACTCATGTATGCAAAAATTAAACAGCAAATAAACAAGATTTGCAGACATAAAGGCATCAGGAAATACAATCTGTTATTTTACAACGTTTGTGGTTTGTGCCAACACAAATTATTTTCTTTACTGCATAATAAGCATTTGGACATCTCGATTATTTAAGAGACTAATAGCTGTTACAACGGTGAGAACAGATGGAAACCGAGTGGCCCATGGTACAATTACATGTCGTCTTAAAATTACAAGAGTATACTTCTCAAACCTGTATACTTCTCAAACCTTCGCTGATTTTGAAATCGTGATGTTCAGTCGCATTCATTTGGTAGATATATCATCTTGCAGGACGCAAAGCGAACGCAGGACGCTGCCAACGCCTGTCTGACATTTGTAGGGGTCGAAATTCTCAGTCCTGATAACCCATTTTTTTTTTCAGAGATCAATAACTTTAAGTAATTTCTACGTCGACACGCTAATTTGGGCTGGGGACGTTACTTTCGTCTTTAATTTAGTGCTTTACAAAATTGGAGGAAGCCCAACTTTAAGATAGTAATGCAGTACTAGTGGAACAAATGAGTAATTTCTACCTCCTTGAATGAAGAGATAAATGCTGTGTTTTAAATGCTTTCCTGGAGTTCGAGTGTTATTCTCCCGGTATCCAATGCCGGTTAGATTTCTTCCTTATTTCCCGCTTTCTTATTAACAACGTAACTGATAGCTTTTTCAGGCCTAGAATTTAGACTGCTCACTCTGTTGTAAAACCTTTGTTTTTCTTTGTGCAATCTGTTCGTGGTCCAGGTTGCTGCAAAGTTGATAATTCATTTCTTTCAGATGAAAATAACGTGATACTGGTTACTGGTTTTGTTGAATCTGAAAATTCGTGCTGTTAAGATTATGTCTGCTGCTGGGAAACAATCAAATATTAATTAATATTAAAATTATTTGAAAATAAAAAACTATTATATTAATGATTAATTATTAAAAATTAATTTTCTCTAAACAGAAAACCAGAGAGCGTCGTAAGACTGACACTGTTGTGAGCTGTTCTCAAAGATTTTTAGACGTGAGCAGAAACTGTTTTTGAATCACTCATTCGCTGACGCTCGCTCTCATCTAAACCAGCTTCGTGATAACTGGCAATTGCCAGAAGACTCAAGCTTATTTTGAACAGCGTTGTATATATGACCAAACCAGACTAGGTTCCTAAAAGGCAGGTTTATTAGGGAAAATATTCCCTTGGTTTTAGATCTTGTTGCCCCTACTTCCAATTCTAATATTCCTGGCTATAGTCTCTTACGTAACTTCGCAAAACTTTTGAACAAAATAGAATGGAAATTTATTCATTCTGTTTTGAAACGCTTTGGCTTTATTGAGTGAGTGAATGTTTATTATAACAATACTTCCTTCGAAGTAGTAATTGGTTTGTTTCAGGTGTTTTAACATTAAAAGGAGAGGTGAGGTGTGAGATATGGATGCCCTCTTTGACCTTATGTCTTTATTCTCTATGCTGAGACACAAGCTATAGGTGTTAAATCACAACATAAAAGCATTTCTATAAATAATTCTATGACAAAAAACCGTCAGTAGGCTGACGATACTCTTTTTGCTATTGGACAGAACTGAACTTTCTCTCCTCGAAGCTCTTTGTATTTAAATTCTTTTAAAGTGGCCTCTAGCCGTACCATCGACGTTAAAAAACTACTTTTCGTGTTACTGTTCAGGACCCTTACTTAATACTACCGAAGTTGTTTTGAAAAAAAAAATTAAATATGCCTGACTATTTTGCTCATATACCCTTAGAGAATTATTTACTTAAATTATGTAAAATAAGAACTCCATAAATTTTATGTAAAATTAATGTAAGCAGTATTTGTAAATTTTACATAATTTTGGTAAATTTTACTACATTTTAGTAAAATTGTTATATCATAATGTAAGACGTACATTAACTGTGTGTAAAATTTTACCAAAAAGTTATGGAGTTCTTATTTTATTTACGTTTTTGTGAGTGTAGTGACAAGTTGTTTAGTTTAAATTATCGTGGTTCCTATGCCGTATCGTTTGTGGTCTAGTCCTCACTCTAAAAGGATGTAAAAAGATAATGAAATGATTTGTATTCTCCCAATTAGTGTTTTCATTTCTTACCCTCCCAATCCTCTACTCATTTTATTGAAGAGCTCCAGATTTTTATTTCTTTAATTTTATTTGGACTGGCAACCCTTATAAAATTAAGTGCTTGTCAATGCTCAATGGCGTAAAGATGTCTAAAAGTTGTACATCTCTAATCCCTAGCCTTAAATCTAACTGAGTACGTAGATGTTGGATTAACTCCTTTAGAGTGTGGAAAAGCTTAAATTTGTGATTTAGTTCTTACGAAGTATGGCAATGAGTGTCACACGTGACGTAAACTAGGAAACATATAGCTCACCATAATCTTTCTTCAGGATACATTGTCCGCTTATTTCGATAGAGAAATACTTTTACTTCCCGGCACACCACCCCGAGTGATATAAAGATGTAAAGTCCGAGGTTTTTCATGTGGGGTTGAGGGGAAACAAAGACATTGGCTGACCAAGGAAATTCCGGTTCTTTGTATGCAAAATCACCAAATATTTGTGGTTGTATATAGGCCCAGTTGCGTTGGTTAGTGTAGGACTCTCTTTCGCTGTATGTTCGTTATCGACACCGTAATTTGATTAGCCGTGTGCTCCAGCTCCACATTTTAAGAAAATAAGGTTAACCTGTATATTCGTCCTCTACCACCCACCTGGCAAGTTTGGGTTACTTTGAAGAGTCACTTGTTTTAAGGAACATATAGGGTGAACTGAAGGAGGAGACTGGTCTGGTAGTGCACCGACTAGAGAGTTGGAGCCAGCTACTTGAGAATGTACAAGCCAATGCAAATGGTAAGATTTATTGTTCTTTCATACTCTTAAATAAAGTTTCATATACGAGTATATGTACTCAGAGTATGAGTCCTTTGTTAATTTGGACAATTGATTTTTCATGTATTAAAATTTATACTCAGAGTTTGAGTATACTAATATATCTGCTGAGGTTTGGAACCATATTTCTAAATGCATCTGGGTTACTCCACATGAAAAAAAAAAAATTGTATTTTTTTCTGTTTTTGTATTTTTAAAATTTTATTCAATGATCCTCCCCACATGCAGGCTAATTTATTTAATGGGTAAATCTACCGGACTCGGAGCTTTGATTTTTTTTTTTTTTGTTACAGTGCACTAAAATGTGAAAGGGATGTCATCAACAATTTGGTGTTTTTTCACAACAGAGATATATTTATCGGTTATCGGTTATCTTCCCCTTCCATACAACGTCTTGATTTTGCTTTTGAATATTACTTACTGTAAATTTATAATGAAACTAATTAAAATTGTAAATTGCAATCCTTCTTGCCTAATGTAAATAGTTTCTAACTTATGTTTAAATGTACTTTAAAACTTTCGAAAAAATGATGTTCTATAGAAATGACAACAAATTAAAAAGTGAAGTTATTTACATAGATCGAAAGCTTTTCTGTTTGAGAACATCTGTCCTGGTGTGTTAATTAAGAAAATACAATTAATTTAATTTTATTGTAGTACATGTTTATTGTTTTATGTTGTTCAAGTTCCGTTGACGTACCTAAACGTAACTCAAACGAACCGAATAATATTTACAAGTAACAATGGAAAAATAAATGTTAAGAAATATAAAAGGTGAAATATGTTTACTGGCTGATCCAGGCCGTTTTTTTAAAGGGGGCAAAGTGTTGGTACAGTGATATGGAGAAGGCGAAGGAATGGTCTAAGGAAAAGTGGTATCTGTATCTATAACTGAATACGAAATGGGTGCAGCTTTCTTGTAAGGCCTTCATGGGTCTTGTGGGGCCCCCTTTGGGAAGACTATCTAAGAGGAGCTTCTCAATTTGTTGGCATTGAGCCTTCCTTTAAAATCTGCAATAACAGTACTACCTTGATCCCCATATATTGCTTTCCAATGATTCTCGGGCGCCTCTTTTACTCTTGTGGTACCCCGCTCTCTCTCAGTATAACCATGAAAGTCCAGACTGTGTACCACTCCCCTCCCCCCCCCCCCCACACACGATATTGTGCAACGAAAGTGTCCACAGGTGCGAGGTTAATTTCCTGTTTAAAAAATGCAGAACACTTCTCTATTGCTTTATTTTCTCAAAGAACGTTTCGACTGCCCTTCTTGGATCCGCCAGTGAATTTATTTTCATTATTTTCAACATTTGCGTTTGGCGGATTGAAAGGCTGTTTACCATTAAATCTTCTCACAGAACATAAAAATAAAGCAGAAACATACATACGCATTAAGATACAAGACTTAAAGAAATCATGATACTTCTACTGATATCAGAAAATTCTGATATACGGTTTACTTAACCAGACGTAGAAGTGTTATTGATGGCTGTTTAAAAAGACAAATGCAAACTGCTCATTTTAAGTTATCAACTAACAATTTTACTAAAATGTAGTAACATTTACCAAAATTAAGTAGCATTTACATATACTGTTTACATTAATTATATGTAAAATTTATGGAGTTCTTATTTTGCATAATTTAGGTGAACAGTATATGTAAATTCTACATAATTTTGGTAAATCTTACTACATTTTAGTAAAATTGTTTTATACACAATGTAAGACTTACATTAACTGTGTGTAAAATTTTACCTAAAAGTTATGGAGTTCTTATTTTACCGTTACGTTTTGTGAGTGTATAGAAACACGAACTTCTACCACTTGTGGCTCACACACCACTGTTTCTGGACAGAAACAGATGCATTGCTACGTTCTTTGAAATTTATAAATTTTGCATCACTCTGCAGGCTCAGAGAAACCATAGAGTTGCAAAGCAGGCATTGCTGTATTCCACGGTATTGCTTCTGCAATTATTTTGTGTTCCACCAATAGCAAAGAATATGAAGATCCGTTCAAATATACTATTACCGTATCTTAATAACATCCTCTCTGAAGGAGAATGTCTTGGAATTGTCACGTTTCTCAGATTGGTTTAGATCAAATAAACTGTCTCTAAATATTTTGAAAACTAAATTAATTATTTTTAATAATAGTGTTACCGACTCAGGTCGAACTACATGCCTCATACAAAATTTTAGGAATCATGAAATCTAATGAACATATCTCTGAGATTGGGCAAAAGTTTCTGAATCAAATGATATCAACAGACTAAAGGTATTTCTGTTCAGGGATGTATTTTTAACTCTTCATAATGCAGTTGTGCTTCCTCATTTTAAGTACGGTCTTCTTCTTTGGGGTAATACACATACCTGCTTACTCAAAATATCATTTAAGATTTAGAAACCAGTTATCGATACAATTCAAGCAAATTACAGGTCACACATTGCCCCATTATTTGTAAACTTAAAAGATGCTCACATTGTTCGACTGGTATAGATATTATCTATCTGGGACTTCTTTACAACTCTGGCCATTCACTTATTCGTTCGATAACTTTTACACTTACAACACAAGATATCAGACTTTAATACTCGGTTCAAAAAAGTTCTACACCATCCCTTCTCTTTAACAAGTCTAATCTTTTCTCAGATAAGTAGCACATGTATTTATTACTAGAATTCATTCTGTAATGATACTACAATTTTCATCTTCACTGAATGCATTGAAGCCCAGGTTAAAAATTTATTCCTAGAAAACATACAATTGTAAGTTAATGCACAGTTCTTCTCCTCTTTCTCTTTCTTTCTCCACTTCTTTCTTTCTTTCTTTTCTTAGCTAGCTCAGAAAAATGCTATGATGCCAGGTTTAGTCACCAACATTTTCAGAAAGGTGGTACACGACTCCCGCTTAATCAACAACTCGACCCAGAGTGATGCGATGGCTCTATGCTAATCTTGTGAAATAAGAGGATACTGCCTACGAATGCATGAGTACTTGGTACTGAGAAAAACTAAGACACCCTAACAGATGTGCTGCGCTTAATTAAAAAAGATAGTGCAATGAAATACACACTAAATATAAGATGAACCTGAAAAAATTTCAACAGAAATAAAATCACTTGCATAGGCTTCCTTGCATCCCGCTTAGCAACATATCCAAAATTTGCAAATATTCTGACAGGGGAAAGACCAAAATTACATAATTAAGCAAATTAGTGTCTTCCATAGGGCGCAGCACTCAATCGACAACATGTAAGATATCTTCTTGAGACTTACATATGTAACTGTTCCTTATGTCCCTGACCACAACCTAACCTTGTGACTTGATATTAATTATGACATGCATATCTCCAGAAGCTAATGATAAACCTTACGAACCAAAACATCAGGATCTTGAACAAATTTTCATCAAATTATATTCTCGTATCAAAAGTGAAGTTTATGTCCATGTTTTGAAGGTCGTCTGTGAATCCAATCATGCTAGTAACAACATTTTTTTGGTTTTACACCGACATTCAAAAATCCTGATAGGGGGAAGTTGTCACAAATGCATAATTATACTTGGTAATGAGCGTCTGTCATGAGCACGAATTGATCTATAATATATTTCCACCAGATAGTGATGTCATATCACAGGTGGTATCTCTACCCCTGATGCGATGATCAGTGTATTTAATAATGATGACGAGATAACGAGATAACGATGGCAATTCCTATGGGTATTACGTAACATGGAATTTGCAAAATAGCAGCCTAAACAAGCAGTAAACTGGAAAACAGGGATAACGTTGCACCAAATTGTCTAGGAGTAATAACTGCGAACCCATACAATTTAATTATATTTGTTAGAAATTTTCTGATTGAGCAGTTACGAAGTGAAGAAAAAATAACAGCTATTATACCAGCAATAGATTTCCTCACGCACTTATCTCACGTGAACATCATGTAGCACTCACTGTAAGTTGTGGAAACACACTTTCTGCTGCGGTATTGCTGCCTTCGATATCTGCGACCTCATGTGCTCCGAACTTCTCTGATCGGATCCGGTCCCAGCTCTGGCATCGCGGTGTGGCCTTCTACTTCATTTACATTTACACATATACTTTATATCATATACGTTACATTTTTGAAAGGATACCATGACAACTAATGCATGAAAAGTGGGCCACCCTTTGAAGGGTGGCACCGTTACTGACTTTGGTGTCCCCTGTAATTTAACTTTAGCGGTATTCTATCAGTTAGACAGTATTTTTTTTTTTAATTCGAAATGTTCAGTAATTTTGCTATCATCACAAAAACTGGAAATGCCAGATTATTTCTTTAAGCATTACCAAGGCAACTCTTTTCAAACCAATTAGCCAGGCGTTTGAATGTTCTCATCATGCAGAAAGTAAGTCGTGACCGCACCACCTGTCAGTCCAAAATGGTCCTAATTATTGTAAATAAGAAAACCCGAGAACTCCATATTACCAATTTCAAGATTTACCACAGCAACAGTCTGCCGTCGAGTCACCTGGCGACCCTTCTCCTGCAGGGTATCACGGCTATGGTCTTTGGTGTAATTCAGTAGATGGAACTTTGGAAATAGCCCCACTGTCTGTTTAACTATGAGGTCATTTTAAGACATGTAAAATATGGTCGCAACTATCGTCGAGAAAAAAAAAAAAAAACAATGCTACTGGCAATTGGTCTAGTGTCCCAACTGAAATCACTTTAAACTTTGTAGGGCCCCTTCCTGGAAGATCGGAGGGAAAAATTGTCAAAATTGGGACGAAGTTATATTCACAATTTTTACTTTATGCCTTACAGAGTGACCGTTAATCAGCAAAGTATATATTATGACAACACCCATGAAAGGGTACTCATCATTGGATTCACCGACCTTCAAAACGTGGGTTGAGACGAAAACACCACTTGTGGCAAATGAATTAAAATCCTGAAGTTTGTTTTCATGGTGTCTGGAGACACGTATATCATACGTGATACCATGTCACAAGTTTGAATTATATAGTCAGAGACATCAGAAAGAGTAGAAGTTTGACTCTCGAGAGTCATAATAATGCGTGATATCATGCAGTGGTTGATAATTAGCATGATGATGCAATTTTGAGAACTTTACGCTGTTAGAATTTTTGCGGATTTGAGATATAGGGCAGAAGAGAGTTTCCCATCAGGCAATGGAATTTAAATTATTTCTGTTTGAATTTTATCAGGTCAATCCATAGCTTTACTGGACTACCAGTCAAATGCAGTTTTAAGTATTACGAATACGTTTTACTTATACCACACAGGTCAACAAAGCTTGCATACGGGAGAAATCGTAGGAAAACTATACTTTCGGGCCACTATCGATGCTATACCATTTCATACTTTCTTTTAAAGGAAAATACTTGTAAAATTTGCCCACCCGGGGTTTCTCAAGTAACCTTCTGGAAATCTCTCCGTCTTTTCTAGGTGGAAAACTGTTTTTCTTAAAAATTATTGGAAGTTGTTTGCATTTGTACACAAAACCTTCAGAACTCATTGAAAAGTGAACCAAGTTTTCAATTGTTTGATAGTTTTTTATTGTTCGTTATAAGCTATTGATAACTGTGATAACAGGATAATATGCTTGTTCATCGTGAACTTTGTATAAAAGGTAATATAGCTGTGAGATATACTAATGTGCCTGTATTTGGTCAATCTTTGAGGGATTTTGATGGAATGTGTGGCTATGTTTAATATTTGCAATGCTGAATGCACCCAATATTCTAAAATGTAATTTTCATGTCACACGGCCTTTAAGCAATACTGCAAACTGGACTGCTATCAATAGTCATACAGGGTTAAAGTCAAATGAATAATTCTTGACATTAGCAGGAGTAGTATGAAAGACTATGAAACTAATAAGACACAAAAATAACTCATCCATGGTCAATTTTGGTGAATTGTTACTACTGCAGAAGTAGAAACCAGCGTATTAAGGCGTGAACTCTTTAGAGTGTTGTATATTTTTGTATTACTAGCCATGTATATTGCAGACATATATATCAAGAAACACAGTTTTAACCACGTTTTAACCTCAATCTGATGTTTTTTACATTGCGTGGCTGATGTTTTCCTTTTTTGTGGGGGATTGGTGGACTTATCCATGGTTGGTTTGCATTATGTTTGTTTGGGGCTTTTAAATTCCTTTTTTTGTATTCGTTCAAATTGCTTTCATTTCATATTTTAGTTTTCGAAACGTAATGTATTATTGACTAACATGTGTACTCCACATCTACAGTGCTTTACTTACTTTTACCACTCTGGTTTTTGACAGAACCTAGAGTGATTTTTCACAAATTCATCTTATACACACATTCATATGCTTTCACTTTAGGGATGCACTACTGACACCTGCATGTTATTGGTCATTTCAAACAGTATTATCATAATACTGCCCACTTTTAACACTTTGATATGCAGCCCTGTTATGTAATGCATGAAATACTGGAGCTTATTTATATCCTTGTACCAGGTACCTCAACTTGCTAGTTGGTTTAACATGGTGGGTTCAGTTTGAATAATGTGTAGACAGGAGAGAGCTCAGAATGTGTTCGCGCCTTTTCAAGTTCTCAGCAAACCTTATTGAAATTAAGGTATACTTTAGTATTCACTTTCCTCTTTTCTCATTCAATAATTTTGTATCTTTTTCAGATGTACGTTTTCTACATGACTGTATGCATCCATTACAAGCACATGCGTAGCAATTAAGTACCTGACATGTGTTGTTTAAGAGAATGAAGTATTACAGAATGAGTTGTCCTATTAAGTTCACACTCAAATGATGGAGCTTAGTCAGTCGTCTGAATATCATTTTCGTTTGCCTTAACTTTTACAGCGTAACCATTTCCTTCCTGTGTACACTTCCATTTTCAGCCTTTGTTGTAGGACTAAGAAGAAGATAAAAGAAATGACGCATAAATAAAATGTAGAAATTTTAAAGTTTTGTTGCAGTAAGTTCTCTTTTTGTCATATGTAGTTGTCAATAAAAAGTGTCACCTGAAGTGGTTACAGACTTAGTGATTTAAGTAGTAAGTAGTAACCTTGGTGGTCAGAATACTAAGATATCAATCAAACAGTGTAGCTAATAATAGTAAAATGTGTCTTCCTAAACTTGAATCAAGTAGCGTAACACCCCACCCCCCATAAGTTGCAAATTGGTTGTGGACTGATTACTGTACCCTAGATACTGCTGCTCGCTTCACCCATGAAACCCATCCTGTGTGTGTCTGTCAATGGTCACACATGGGATTACGGTCTTTTTCTGTTTGATAAGGAACAAGTATGCAATCACTCTGGCAGTTGGATGGATAAGTAGGCTAAAATATGTGCCAGTAAGGTATATTAATTGAACAGATAAGAGTACAGAGTACAGAAAAGAAGTTTGCAAGTATTGTTCTATCGCTGAAAACGACTAGTTTTTACACAAGACATTAGTACAGAAAAGAAGTTTGAAGAAGTATTGTTCCATCATTGAAAACGGCTGGTCTAGCAGGTCTTATAATTCGGTATCAGAAAAGGTAGCGGCAGTATTCGTAACTTACACTCATCGGAACTGTAAACGCTAAGTGCACCTGGATATTTGGCCATTACGGATTATTCTTCGCAGAGAATTAGCGGTAATATATGGTGACTATCGTTTACCTATTCGACTCAGAAAGTCTATTCTTGCCAGTTTGTGGATGCTCCTTCGGTCGTCTTATTTCGTGTTCATCGATTTCGAGAGGTCTTCGTTGAAACTTGCACTATAATTTCACGGATTTCTTTACAGTAAAAACAGGGTATATGTACGATACGTTGATTTGGAGCATCTAGGTAAGAACAAATACTTCTGCATTAAGATTTTTTTATGTAAACTGAAGCTCTAATCTACTTCGCACGAGCGAGTAAATTCAAATTTAATGAGATGGACAGAGGTTTAAAAAAAATGGGTTCAAACTTGGTCAGACGTCCTTTTGTATTGTAAGGCATAGTAGAAGAATGTTTACAATGCATTGACGTAGGAAATCAGTCAAGTAAAACACAGCTGTTTCCTCACACATTAGCGATAAGTACTAAACTGTGAATAGAGACCGCTTCACAACTTCAAGTTCTCTGGATAGCTTTATCATCGTTGCTGTACGGTTAAAGCTCGTAAACTAGGCGTATTCACCGGCGGAATTGGTAGTACACGTCAACACAGAAGGAAAAATTCTGCTGATGGACTGATGGGAAAGTCCATTTGGGTAGGAAATAGGTCGACGTATTAACTATTGGACTAGCTATGCGATATTTTGGCTATAATTACTGCGTACCGTGAAACGAATCTCTCCAGTACTTTTACTGGGTGTGAATCTGTGTGGTGCCTTCATGTTGATTCCATAAAATGTTGCACTGAAAGGAGCAAGTGCTACGGACTGACTGTTGACTGAGTTCGTCGCCAGAAGGGGCCTTGCAAGACACCAGTGAAAGACCTGTATTGTAAGTGCTCTTTTGGTAACTTTGGGAAATTGGAACTTTAAGGCTGTATTGCATCACCCTAAGCTATATTTTTACCTCCCTGAAAGGAAAATTCTCGACTGGTTCTAAGTTACAGTACTCTTAGATTGCCAGCAAATTCGAAAGATGCAGAGCAGCTCGTATTACACAGTGTACACAGGGATCCATTGTTTTGATTACACATGTGGAGGACTAGAGTTAGGTGGTTGGGAGAATTGATACTGTCTGGGGTGATGGAGTACAGCCTTTAATATTCAGGTAATGCTCATTAGGACAGGACTACTGTAGGGTATAACTCGAGGTTCAGAGACGTATGTTAGTAGTTAGAACCACTTGGGAGATCTTAGTGTCCATTAAAGGGTTTATTGTGTATTCCATATCCTTAAGGGTATAATTTTGTGTAGGTTAGCGTATATGTGATTCTGTGTCAGAGGAGAAGAGTAGTTATCCAGACGTTTCGATCCAGTTACTTATTATTTCCAGGTGGGGCAATAAATTATTGCATATCAGTTACGACATAGTTCATTGACGGTCAGCCTGTGACAGTGTGACAGTCTGATATATTAAGTCAGATTGTGTCGACTTTATTATCGTATTAAAGCATCGGTATATAGACTATATGTGTACATTGTAGTATTACATGTGATATTGTAGTCCAGTATATGTTGAGGGAATTTGGTATGACACCATTTCGGTTTTTACAAGGATCGTTTAGTGGCATTTTTTCTTCGTTACAGTTTATACTTCAGAAGCTGAAATAAAGACTGTTTTTACTCAAAATATGTGGAAAAAGTACCATAATAATCACTTAAGTATAACATAAAGAACGGAACGGTTTCAGCACATGCCAGGGGCTCATACTCGGGCGCTTACAAATATGAATGTGGTGTTGAAAGGAACTATTATTATTGAAACGCTGGTAGAATACAAAAATCACAGGCAAGATGGAGGCGAAAGACATGAGCAATTGAAAAAACAAATAGTGCTTACAGATAGTGAGACAAATTTGACATCCATTTAATCAGTTTAACTATATGTGTATGCCAAAAAAAATTATACAACATAAATTCATCAATTACACGTGACCTGGGAAAATAGAAACATCTCAACAGCATAACCGGAAATTCAACTAACATTAGATTTAACTTCGACCATGATATGAAACACCTAGCTGAGGTACGGTAATATCGTGTAGCGGAGTAGTACAATCATCAGTCTGAAAACATGTATCACTATTTGCTTATATACATGACGGATAAGAAATATAATCAGCCATTGTTAAAGCTGGAATTTGAATTGTACTCTAAATAGCTGTTTCATCTATCTTTGTTCTTAGTCATTGTTTCGGGGAAGAGGAATTAGGAGAAAAGATCCCACGCCAAAATATCTGAAAGAGAAGTATGTACTTATCTTCCACTTACTTGAATATGCAACGGTCTTTACATTTTGTTGGCCATAAAATTAACTCTTCAAAATCTTCTAGATATCAATTTCTGGTTTTTGAGATCAAGCAAACTAATGGAAATGTATATGCATATTGATGCATGCAATAATGTGGCATAAACAATGTTTTTTTTTTTTGTAGTGGATATAACATTTTGCTTTCAGAGGGTAAAATATGGAAAATATTTATATTCCAACTTTATATCCCCAGTATTTTTGCCTCTGGTAACCAATGCCTAGTACAAAGAAGTATTTGCTGGTTTCAAGTGTTAACAAAAGATCTAGGGAATAATTCCATGTAGTGTAGAAAAAGTAGTACAGTTGCATTGCAACACTTTGAATATGCCTCTCTCCTGCTAAGACTCCGAAGAACAGAGAAACAGTCATCAATGGCCAGAATCGGCGATTTAATTTTGACATTTTCAGTACAAAGATCTACACAAGTTACAGGACAACAGTCAAGTTCGTTCTTTTGTCAGGCACAATGTTTCTATTGTAGAAACAAGGACAAACAAAATTGGTAGTATCATGCCATGAATTTTGCACTTTCAAATTATTTGTCATGAAAGTTTCTAAATTTCCAATGATCCCTCCTCACTTTGCAAAGTACTCCATAAAATGTATGAAAATAAAAAGCAACCCATTTCAGATTAGTATTTTGTGAATCCTTTAGTCACTGGCGGCGCTACGGGGGGGGGGGGCATGAGGGGGATTGTTTCCTTCCCCCAGTTCCCCCCCCCCCCCGTTGCTCTCACCCTTCCCAATCAGATCTTGTACTCATCCAAAATTAATTTAATCACAAAACTATGTATTGGCATTGGACTGAATAAGAACAGCTTCCGGGGAACCATGATTGATAAATGCCTAATTTATGTTACACAGGCTGCCAGTTTTCATATCATGCCCGTAGCCACTTCAACAGTTGGTCAGCCTGGTCAGACCAATTTTCTCTGGAATGTTTACCGTCCAGCATAAGGGAAGGGCGGGTAGGTGGTTGTTTTCCTAAATACAGCAATGTCGTTGTTTTCTTAAATACAGGAATGTCATTGGCTGCTATCATGATAAATGTGTTAATAGTAGGCCTCACTTTTTATTGCTGTTGATAAGTACTGCACATTTTTATAGAATAAAGTGACTGGAATGGAAGTGTATGTAGCCTATGTGTGTGTGCGTGTGTGTGTGCGTGTGTGTGTGTGCACTCGGTGGCACCGCGTAAATGTGAAATGGTACTCCCAAAGAGAAAAGTTGGGAATCTTGGAGTACGGTCAACCGAAAAAACAAATAATATAAAAATAAATAATATACCTCTCTTGGGACTTAATTTTCGACCCAGAGATATGCTAAAACCTCAGAGCTTCGGGGGGCTTCGCCCCCTGGCCCCCCACCTGAGATTTACCCTCGACCCCACCAGGGGCGTTAAGGCGGGCCCCTGGACAGCGCTCGGTTTCGCGCTGCGCGTGAAAATCTTTGCCCCCCAACATTTTCCTCTGCCCTCAATTTGCCCCCCCCCCCCCAAGTCTGACATTCTGGCGCCGCCACTGCCTTTAGTCGCTTTTCTTCTATCTCTCAAACAGACAAAATGTCGCAAGGTAGGTTTGGATAAATAACGTTATTCCTCTATTGTGTACTTTGATACAAGCTCAAAAGGCTCCAGGACTACACTCATGCTGTGCAATACATTTCTTTCATTTTCTCATTGCTGGTTTTACCATAAATAGTAAAGTGCCAAAATATTGCTTCTTTGCATGTTGCACAGATATAATATAATGTAGTGTTACAATAGCAACATTGTGTCTACCTTTATTACTCCATTCACTAAAAGAAAGTAGTCATTGCTTTTACTTCTATGTGAGAGTGTCTGATAATAATATATGAAGTATGTTTCGATATTCGTGATAATTGGCAATAATGTACGTGGACAACAAATCGGTATCGTTACTATTGCAATGTGTCAGTTTAAATTTGATAGTCCTGTAAGAATTATTTCAACATGACTGGCAATTATTTTTGGTTTATTTGGGAATGAATATATCATAAACGTAACTAAAGTAATAAACAAGGTTCAAATTATTTAATGTGCAGTTACTACAATAACTTATGTCTCTTGATTATGATATGCATATGAGTTTTTGCCAGCCTCTCTACATTTCTGGGCAACCTAGACAAGACTGCAAACAAAGTAAACAATTTTGTTGTCACTCCATCTGCAAACACTCCATACTCCATCTGTGCGTAACCATTTGCTGCCTCCGCTTTCGAGCTAAACAGTTAAAAGAAATTAATCACTATCATTGGCAATCTTAGGAGTTTTGAGACAATGATATTTACATTACCTTTGCACTTCAGAATATTTTAGTAGATATCATTTGTTCAATAAATTTCCAACTCACATTGCCGTGACAGTAACCATATATTTACGGTAACATAGCACTACAACTTGTACTTGACAAGTCAACGGTTCTTTGACAGGTAATTACCAAGTTATGTTTGGAAAATTTGTACTACACAATACATTCAAGTTCCTGGTCACTGACTCTTATCAGCCACTACCATAATCTACCATAATGATAATTGTTACCAAACTCACTTTTGACTATCACTGTCACAGTCCATATTTTGCTGGGTCCACTTAATTCATCTTATTGCATTGCATTAGTCACTGAGATTGAAATATACAGGCACTCCCTTGTATTATACTCCTCACTACAATACTCACTGCACCTCAGGTTGAACGTTTTTTTTTTTCGTAATATTGATAGTTGTTTAAACATTAATAATGACTACAAAACACATAAACACTGTGTATCTGCTCAAACGGTTAAAGCACTAGTAACGGATATCATTTAAGATTACCTCTAAACTTTGGAACACTCATATTTTAACTATTAATCGATTTAAAAGTCTCTGCAGGTAATCGGAACACACGCTTCAGTTTAAAACTCAAAGAGAGTAAATCGCTGAGGAATATTTACTTCTCGTGATGATATGCATTGTCTTTACGTACTACTTCATCGTTTGGTTCAAATTATTTAACGTAATTATGAAATAAAAAATCGCTTGAAAACATTCAAAAGGTTAGTTCTACACGATGACGCACTTCACCATACAACGGGAATGTCGACTGCAAAAAAGAATTAGATTGCTTAAAAGATCAACAAACCTTTTTGGTTTTTCAATCAATTTCCATGTCACTGAATATATATTATTATTATTGTACATATATTAAGTCATTGAATTATAAGCTGTTCATATTCTTACTTGCAGTTATTCATATCCGGTTGTTATAAAATGAATCATATTTTTGGTCGTATCTTCATTTCAGTACCGTTAATGATGTACCTATCTCCAGGTGCACCGCCCCAAAAGATAGATGATGATGATGATGATGATGCAGTATGGGATGCTGTATAGTCACCATTCAGGTTAGAATAATCGAGTTCGGTGTACCACCAGGCACTACGACGATAAACAGCACAGTTAAGGCTGCTGTCGGGATCATTGTCTCTGTCAAAAGTACTGAAGTTACGATGTAGATGAGCTCTCATAGCGTCAAATCCTACATCGTAAAATAAGAAAGATCAAACATTTCAGCAATAATAACGTCAATGGGAGAGGGATTAGGACGCCGGGACAAATCTCCCGCATTTTGACAGGAGGGGACACTAGTCTAATACATTTTCCTCCTACCCTTTTTGTTAAGTGCATTTAAAAATTACGCTATTCTTAGTAGAAGGATAAACTTCCGAACATATTTGCTCAGTAAAAGTAAAAATAGCTGCAATTAACAAGACCAGAAAGATTGTAAAGCGCAATTTTTTGCAATCCGAGGGATATTTTTATCAATAATTTCCTCGGTACCCTACGCTCCATCTAGCGGCTCTCGATGTACATGGAATTAAAGACCCTTATCGCATCATTACTTTCTCTCAACCCTTTGATCAAAGGTTGCTCACACCATTGGCAAGTGAAAGGGGAGAAATTGGAATATGTGTATTGTCAGCATCTAATATTTGCCAAGTGTTTTAAAAATGAATGACAGAGTGAGAATAATTCAATTATGGTTCTTGTATCATCTCGGCCCTTCTGATGTATGATATCGCTCTTTATAGACTAATTGTTTCCTCATTATTGCGAAACTGCAAATATGATATCACTATTTTAAGTGTTTGTACATGCAGCTTAGAACACTATGGATGAGTCGTTTCAGCCATGGCGTGGAGGAGGGGGGGGGGGGTTGCAAGGCAAAAATATTCTTCTATTTATCTGCTACAACCTATAATCGTGAGGACACTCCTCTCAAATGTATTTTCTTTTTCGTTCCTTCCCTCCTACGTTACAGCACTATTTCGAAAATACCCTATTTAGGGTAGATGTCTCACACGTTCAGTAACAAATCAACGTCCATGTAATATCACAAGTTTAAAGCTAACACACTGATGATAACAGACTACAATTTGTCCGGGAATAGACAAAAGGGGGTATCACATATGGTATATGTATATATATTTCTTTAGAATTCTTCTTCAGAATTCTTTACACAACCTTTTGCGTCGGCTTCTGAACCAAGGCCAAATTACACACAGGATGAGTTTCAGAGACTACGCGCATCAGGCAGCAAACCCGGTCTTCACTATGGTCTTCCGAAGATCCACAAGGAAGGTACCCCCTCCCTCATGAGGACTGTTGTCAGTTGTATTGGCACTGTCCATGGGTCTCTAGCCAATTTTCTGTCAGAACTGTCGAACAGGTTCACAACCAATGACTTTAGTGCTAAGGAATCTTTCACTTTTTGTTCTAACATTCAGAATTTTACTCTAGATTGTGGCCTGTTAATGGCAACTTTTGATGTCACTTCTCTATTCACTAATGTACCAGTTCAATGTACCATTGATGTTATTTTGAATTATATGTACCTGCAGAACCGTCTTTCAACTACAATTAAGTGGGTTTATCTCAAAAAGTTGATAATCTATCTAAAGCGATATGATCCCACGTCATTTTCAACGGTACTCTATATGAACAAATTGATAGGTGTGCAATGGGTTCCTCTATCAATGTTTGTTTTTCAAACAATTTTATGTGCCGCCTAGAAGAGAAACTTACAAAAATTTGTCCCAAACTCAAATTATATGAATGGTATGTGTTGATCATATTTTTGTTGTTATTTCTTGCGGCTACCTGCGTTACTCGCTGCTCTTAACTCCTTCCATAAATTTATTGAATTTACTTTTGAAAGAGTCGGAGGGTACATTTTCATTTCTTTACATTTAATCATCTAGATTAGTTGGATCAAATAATTTTGATTCCATTGTCATTTCTGGTTTTTTTTTATTTGGAAGTCGTGGTGCCCTAAAAAGTACAAAATTTCTTCTGTGATAGAAGATCTTGAACACGGTTGCAGCTTTTTTCGAAAAATTGCATCTGCCCGTAAGTACTACATTTTCCGTTGAATCTGAAGAAATTGAAATATTTAAATGTAAAACGCAGAATTTCTTAACACAAAGCTTGAAAGTTAATTGTTCTGTATTTTACCATGAAAAATGCAAGAAACAAGAGAAGTAATACATTTTTCGGACTTTTCTTATGTAAAATCAAATAACGTCCAACTACCACTCAAAGCGCCAAATATTTGGAAGCACAGATCACTACTCGTTAACACTGAAACTATGCCAATCATGAAATATTACTTGACACATATCTCTTTTTCTGTTGTAAGTCATTAAGTTCGCGTTGACCCAGAGATTCTTTAACACATGGTGTATTTTCCTTCAATTGTACGTAAGCGGGAAATTTTCTTTCAGTTTTTCACCTAAATTGGTCAAAAATGGGAAAACGATTGATTTCTTCCATATGTGTTAAAGAAAAGTAAAGTTCCTACCTATAGGAGATCATTTCATGGTAAAGTCGTTTTATGTTGTGTTATTGTAAGTTTTTCATTGTACCTTTGAAAATAGCATTGTCGAGAATGGTTGTTTTGTTATTAGGATTACGTACTTAGATTTAACACTGCACCGGTCTTCCCAGCGCTGAATATTCTTCTTTAAAGGTGGAAATCGTGTACCCCTAATGGAAATAGTCTGCAAAGACTGTGGGCAGTTGGATCCGGTACTGAATATTCGTCTATAAAGGCCACACGCGTGCACCCCTCATGGAAATGTCTGCAAAGACTGCTGGCAGTTGGATCCGTTTTTGATTCCTTGCCGAAGGCAGGCAAGGAATCTATGCGATTGTGATGACGTGTGTGCGTGTGCGTATGTGCGTGTGTATGTGACGCTTTGCTTGTAAACACGATATCTCAAGAAGTGTAACGATGACTGATCTCATACTTGGTGTGTGGGTTGGTCATATTGAGTAGATGATCCCTTTTGTTTTTGGTGGAGGTCAAAGGTCATTTGATGTCACCAGAGGTCAAAATGAGAAAACCTTGTAAACACGACATCTCAAGAACGGTAACTGTGACTGATGTCATATTTGTTGTATTAGTTGTTCATATTAAGTAGATATGATCCCTATTGTTTTTGGTCGAGGTCAAACGTCATTTGAAGTCACCGAAGATCAAAATGTGAAAACCTTGTAAACACGATATCTCCAGAAGGGTAGCTGTGACTGATGTCATACTTAGTGCTTGGGTTGATCATATTAAGTAGATGATTCCTATTGTTTTTGGTGGAGGTCAAAGGTCATTTGATGTCACCAGAGGTTAAAATGCAAAAACCTTGTAAACACGATATCTCAAGAACGGTAATTGTGAGTGATGTCATACTTAGTGCGTCGGTTGTTCATATTAAGTAGATTATTTCTATTGTTTTTGGTCAAGGTTACAGATAATTTGAGGTCACCAGAGGTCAAACTTAAAATCCTAGTAACACAATATCTCCAGAGGAGTAACTGTGACTGATGTCATACATCGTGTGTACCAACCTGGTCATATTGAGTAGATGATCCCTATGTTTTGGTCTAGGTCAAAGGTCACTTGAGGTCACCAGAGATCAAACTGTTAACACAATGTCTCCAGGAATCTAACCTTGACTGATGTCATACTTGTGTGTGGATTGCATATACTGAGTAAAAGAATCCTTTTGTTTTTGGTGGAGATCAAAGGTCGTTTAAGGTCACCCGAGGTCAAACTGAAAACCTTGCAAACACATTATATCCAGAAGGGTGATGATGACTGATGTCATACTTGATATGTGGGTTGGCCATACTGAGTAGTTGATCCCTATTGCTTTTGGTGGACGTGAAATGTCATTTAAGGTCACCAAAATATAGGTCTTTTGGGTTAACGGCCTATTAATGTGGTGTTTCAAGAACAATTACTGCAGTTGATATCATACTTGTCATGTGGGTAATTCATGTTTGTTATAATATAACCATGTTGCAAGGAATCACAAAGTTTTTGGCTTTCTGGTTCTCATCTGTCAAACATTATTGTCCAAAAAAAAGTGCCATAACAAAGCACCGTTGTGTCCCATACAGCTTTTAACAAAGGAGATTACGTATTTCCCTCCCTTTGGAGAATACTTGCAATCATGTATTAAGGGTAGAGAAGCAGATTTAAAAAAATTAAACAAGGAATTAACGAAAAAAAATATGAGGGTCACATGTAACATATGAAGATATATACGTACAACACAAATATGTGGGCTATTTTGTAATACTCAAGCTCATTCAAAAATAAAGAAAAGCTAGCATAATTTTGTCCTTCTGTTTCTTCTGTGCACTCGCAGTTGATAAATAGAAATTCAATTGTGATATCATACTGCTCAATTTGACGAAGTCTGCTGGGAACTGAATGAGCGAAACTAAATGGGAAAATGGAGACGACCTTATTTATTTCAAGTCCACCAATTAGTATAATTAGGCATCAATTATTTTAGCTGAGCATCATCATCATAGTTAGGGCTACTACTTCTACTGTGAACACCTGTTTTTGCAATTTTAACACGTTTGAGATATTACAAATCAAAAAATTAAGAAGTGTCATAAAGCAGCAGTTTTTAAAATTTGGAAATATTGTCTCGAGCAGAGGCCTTTTTTCACCTATTATTTCAGCCTTTCAAGTACTAATTATTCCAATTGTAATTATTAATCACTGATGATTTCTGACAGTCTCTCATGTATAGTAAAACGTTTTATTCCATGATGTGCCGGTACGATTCATGTTTTAAACTATGCAGTTATATTTTCTCCATGTGAACATGAAGTTCATATTCTGGACACCACTTGATTAGTTCACCAAAGGTAACGAATTTGAATAATCCATTCTTGAACATCAAACGCTTTGGAATTGCAGCAATCACCGATACAGTGGCACGAACAAAAACAGTACACTTGAGTGACTATTTAAAAAATGAAGGATTATTCCATCACTTCTACACACTCTGTATTCAAATGCGTTTTGAAGAACTTGATTGAATTTTCAGCGACTATTTCCCTAAGATTGGGGGGATGGCGCAGGGCGAGGACGAGGGGAGGGGGTTCAGCAAAAATTCAGAAAGGGTGGGGTCTTCATTAAGAGAAGCAAAGGCTCGTTTCAGAGTGCGTGCAAGACCTGGGATCAGGAGACGGAACTGAAACACAAGGGGGGATACTAGTGTTGGAGGTCTTGCTTTTATAGATTAGAAGGGCAATGCGATCGAGTGGAGCGGCTTTGGGATACCTTGTTAAATGACTGCGCATTGGGTACTCGCGCGAAAGAAAGTGTCCTGTAAGGGCAGATATCCAAACGGTCATAGTCAGCTCGGTCTAAGCGAATACGTTTGGTACGTAGGCATGGACTATAAACGATCGACTTGTTGAGATTGGGAGGGTGAGCACCGTCGAAATGTAGTGAGAGATGCTTGTCAGTCTGTCTGCAATAGAGAGATGACGAAAATACGCCTACATCCAAATTAATAAGAACATCAAAGATGGCCATTTGATTACTGGAAACCTCAATAGTGAATTTAATGTTTTCATTGGAAGGAATTGACGTGGGTTTTGAAACTATTAAGAGAACTTTTTCCGTGGGTCCAAATGAAACACAATATCGTCAATGTAGCGATAGTAGTGTAATGATTGAAGGGGAAAAGTAGATAAGACTTGATCCTCAAGTTTATTCACAAAAATATTGGCATATTAGGTGCCATTTTTGTGCCCATTGCTGTCACTTTAATTTGGCGGGAAAAAAGTTATTATTGAAGGAAAAATAGCTGTTTTTAAGGAGAGCTAGTCACGGTTCCTAACGTTACATTTCCATTGAAATCACCTAATCTTAATTGTGACTCTAGTAATGAAGTTTATTTACTTCATTGTAACCTGTACTTACACTACTGTATCTATTTTGGCGAGACAGGTATTTTCGTTTCGTTTCCGATTTAACAATCACAAAAAGTTCATGACAATGCTATTGGATATCCAATCATGCACTCAACACTATAGTAAAATTCATCACTCCATTAATAATCTTAAAGTGACTGGCAACTATGCCTGTACAAAAGGCCGAAAGCGTGCAGAACTAATGTGGATAATGACGCTTCAAACACACCGCACTAGACTCACCAAAGACCTCTGTCTTCTTGGTCAAAACATTTTTCATGAAATGCGTAAACCCTGTTAAGTTGTCTTGGTATCTCCTTGTGCATTGTTTGCCCAATGTATTTACCGACAAATGATTAAAGTTACTCACTGTACTGTTTAATTTCGCTGAAGAAGGTTCGAGGCGGACCGAAAATTCCGAATAAATTCGTTTATCTTGTAGTACTCTTATGTATACTCTTATGTATACTCTTATATATACTCTTATATATATACTCTTATATATACTCATATATATATATATACTCTCATATATACGGAACCTTAAAAGTGCCATCCAAATAAGAATATCTTTGCCCCGTAACTTGACAATTTTCTGCAAAATGTCTAGGTAAGAAAATATAGCAACAAAAAACGGAAAAATGATCAATTGTTTAGTTATGTTATTTGAGCAATTAAACAATTTTCTGCAAATTGTTCAAATGACAACTTGCATATCTTGTCATTTCAACAATTTGCTGCAAAATGTCCACTTGTTTTGACTGAGTGAGCAATTCAACAATTTTCGGCAAAATGTCCAAATGACAACTTATCGTATCTTTTCAACTCAACAATTTTCTGCAAAATGTTGAGTTGTTCACTTCTTTTCTGAATGAGCAATCAAACATTTTCTGCAAAATGTTTAAATGACAACTTATTACATCCTGTCATTTCAACAATTTTCTGCAAAATGTTGATTTGATCATTTCCTTTTGTGTGAACAATTCAACAATTTTCTGCAGAATGCTATCTTGTTCATATCTTTCTAAGTGAACAATTAATCAATTTTCTGCCAAATGTTTAAATGACAACTTATTACATCCTGTCATTTCAACAATTTTCTGCAAAATGTTGATTTGATCATTTCCTTTTGTGTGAACAATTCAACAATTTTCTGCAGAATGCTATCTTGTTCATATCTTTCTAAGTGAACAATTAATCAATTTTCTGCCAAATGTTCAAATGACAACTTATCTCATGCTGTAATTTCTATTTCTGGTTTGGGAAGAGAACAAGTGGACATTTTTCAGAAAATTGTTGAAATGAAAAGATATGATAAATTGTCATTCGAACATTTTACAAAAAATTGTTTAATTACTTACTTAGTAAGAAAGTAAACAAGTCAACATTTTTCAGAAAAGTGTTCAATTGTTCACTTACAAAAAAGTGAACAAGTAGACATTTTGCAGAAAATTGTTAAAATGGCAAGATATGATAAGTTGTCATTCAAACATTTTACAGAAAATTGTTCAATTGTTCACTTACTAAGGAAGTGAACATGTCAACATTTTGCAGCAAATTGTTCAATTAACAGGATGTGACAAGTTGTTATAAGAACATTCTTCAAAAAAATGTTGAATTCCTCGCTAAGAAGCAAGTAAACAAGTTAACATTTTGCCGAAAAATGTTGAGTTGTTTAGATAACACAACTGAACAAGTGATCATTTTTCTGATTTTTGATGAGATATTATCTCGTTATGTAGACATTTTGCTGAAAATTGTCAACTTATGGGGCAAAGATATACTTATCTTGATGGCACTTTCAAGCTTCCGTAAACACCCTATTTTCCGCTTTGCGTTTAAGTTTGAGGTAGGAATGCATCTGTCTTGATTTTCTAATGTTTCCACTAGGTGTTATCAACTCATCAGGAATGCAATATTCCGCACCATATTTCCCACCATGCGTAATGATGTACGGAAAAATAACACCTGATTACGGTTTGCTTGTACGTTGCTTTCCCATTATTTATAGTTTTTTGTTTCTGTTTCCACTCCAACATCCATTTGATGGTATTCCTGGAAATGTACCATTTAAACACCCGAGCGAGAAGGCTGAAATGTCTCCGGAAAACCGATAGAATATCAAGGAATCTCTCCGCTTCAAGCACCCGTCAGAAACAGGTGAAAACTCCTTGTGAGGTGCGCTATATCGTCACCTCTTGTATGGCGCAACTTTTTACGGTTAGTTTTATTCCTCTTCTTGTAAATCTCATCTAGGAAAGTAAATGGTTGAAATCGAACTCTGCCAACTCAGATATTCTCGACCTAGCAGAGGTGTTTTTCCTTTGAGCAATACGTCGAAGTCCACAAAATGTATGTAAAAAAATAACTACGGCTATTACTGAAAGGAGAGGGCAAGTGGTTAACTAAATCCTGCGTTCTCCTTTTTTTTCACTCTCTGACCGCTTAGAATGTTTAATAGTTTTTGAGGGATCCCTGTCGGGACAAAGCAAATCTTTTAAATGATTTACAACTTACGTATTATAGGAAACGCTTGGTCTTACTCAAATTAAAAGATATTGAAATTGGAATTACATTAAAAAGACGGAGAAATTGTTGCAAGACTGTATGCCTACTTTAAAATACAATCTACTCATCAAGGTATACTCCATACATACAGGGGTAAAATTTAGCATTATTGCCTTATTATTTAGTGCGGGAAAAAACGAAGTAACGTCCTTGTCATAGAACCAGTTAACGAAAAATGTGTAAACGTATTGTTACTATGCTTTTGTATCATGTTGGGGTAGAATTGAAAAGAACATCCTCATTCGGATTAGCTGTTTAAACACCGATCAGTATATTCATGTATTCCATCTCTAGGCTCGATTGCCATCCTCTCTAACGTTAGACAATGAGCGAGGTGTGTTTTGGGGAAAGTGTATGTTCCGCCATCGACTGAGAATGGCCTAATGAGAGGGAAATGAGGAACAAAAATTTCAATTGCCATAATAAACAAGTTTATATTATTGCCATTAGTTTGTTTCTCACCTTTTTCGGTGGTTCATTGTATATAACATTTTTCTGTTTTGAGTGGTACTATGTTTAGTCGCGAACATGATCATTATTAATATTTAGATGTATGTCATCAAAATAAGTAGTACCACAGTTTATAAGTGCAAAAGCACCCCACAAAACTGATGTCTTACTTATCTTCCTTATAAGGTGTCTACTACATCCATACCAACAATTATATTCAGTTTTCATGCACAGGGATCAGTCACTAAATTCTGTCACGGCTTTACTTTTCGTTTTACTTCTACTGTTAATCTTACATCTCTGAATTATTATTGACGTCTTGGATTGAAGTGTTCCTTCACAAGTCTGACCAAGGTCTGATCTCCTGCCTTTTTGGAGCCACTAAGGTCCTAATTAACTTGTATACTACTGAGATCATCTCAGTAAGGAGAATACTCTTACCCGTATTGGTCATTCCATTAGCGTTGAAGAAGGGTTTCACATGTTTACGTTCTGCGTGTGGAACCCACTCTTTGTCTTCTCTTTTGAACTCGTTTAAGTGTTCGAAAAATGACGAGATTGTTGCTGAATTACTCTCAAAACGGTAGATAACTTTATCATCCTTGTTGCCATGTTATGTTTTGCTAAAGGATTTTTCAACTCCGAAACATATATGAGACAGGTCTTGTCTTCACGCACAGTATATTTGGACGTGAATTGCCTGACTGAAGTTAAACACCAGGTGTCATGGGGTCACTCATTGACACAGGGTCACGTACAGTACTTAATATGAGATAACAGCCATTCGCATAACGATACAGTATACCTCACCAAGTGAATGGTTCGTAAATGACCATTCTAGGTGGGTGTTGGGACTTTCACTTACCTTATTCCTCACAACAAATGCTCTGAGTAGCACTGCCACAGTGGCGAGAGATCGGAGGGGCGGGACCGTCCCTCCTACATCCGCCAGGTATCATTCATGAATAGGAGACTACACGCCCCTGCCTTCAGAATGTTTTGTACGAAGACTCCCGCGAAGGGCACTGGCAGGGGACCAACCACATCTTCCATTATTGCGCATTAAATGAACAAATTACGTGATTCTCGAACCTGCAGTTAATTATTGCAACAGCTAAAGTTTGCAGAGAACTCCCTTGACAAGCCGACGGCATCGCAATGACAGAGGGGTTAATAAAACTCAATAAGTATCAATGTGGAGAGATTCGTAAGGAGGAGAAATTTTGCACTGATAAGATTTTGAGAATCACCACTCACAGGGCAAGTATTATTTGACTGGGCAAGAGACGAACACACCTTTCAAAAAGTTGAGGTGCGACTCACTATTTAAGGTCCCAAACAGGACGGTGCTCGCATGCTATGTGGAGGATCGCGAGGCTTATTTTTCTTCTTAAAAGGGCATTGTCGTCCGTAAAAGAGAGTATTTTCCCTCTTGGATCGAGGGGGTATATCCAACCATATAATCTTTGACTAGAGGTCTGCCTCCAGTGGAAGCGGGAATAGTGAATCTTTTGAGGCAGAGACTGCTTTCTAGAATTGACAGCTCTCCCTATCAAGCGCTCGTCCTGGCGCAGTTCTCTACAGCATGAGGGTGGGGGAAAGGGGTTGATACGAATGTGCCTGACCTACATCCACATGAGTAGACCAATTACCACTGTGCTGTTAGGTCGAGTGAAGAAGTCAATCGCGTCTTGGATTGTACATTACGATTTCTGCTAGCTATCCAAGAGATCGTAAATCTATACGCTTAACAAAGCTAAAAATGCTGTCAGCCCTCCTCGGGTGCTTTGAGTTGGAGCTGATTGATGTAGAAGTTCTTGTCGCCTGGGAACACTACCCTGTCAGTGACAAAACTTCCCGAGAGACTTCCCAAGCTCTTGGGAGTGGCTTTCGTGGCCATTGATGATAGTGGATGATCCTGGCTGCAGACGCGTCCCCCTGTCGACCCGCCATTCCCCTGAAGCATTTGATGGGTCAGGATTGCATCTGCATCCCATGCAACAATATTGATATGCCACTTTTCTGGTTTGTAAAATCTGAGCAGACGGGCCGGAAGTGGGTGCAAGCTCAGTGTGCAGAGACCTACTACGTTAACACGTGTGCATGAGCCAGACGAACCTTTCGAATGGTGGATGATTCCATTGATTTGTGGGTAATCGAACGTTGGTAACCGTATGTAGTGTTAAGCCATTACGACATACAGGAAGATGTGCTTTACAACGAAAAACGTTGTTAACGACATTTCCTTTAAAGAAATTGTCAGGGCGATAGCCAGTATCCCCAACGTGAGGGTTTCGAGGGGACAAAATTTGGCTTGTAGGTCTTAAATTTAACGACGGTACCCATGATCTTCACGACCTTCTTCTTTGGCTCTTCAAGGAAGAATGGCACCGGCCAGAGAGGTACCTCATCTCTCAAAGGTATAAATAAAGCCGCCTGGCTAGTAAAGCAATAGTACCAGAATTCAGGACGTCGTCACTGTCTTTTAGAGCTGAGGTATACTTATCTCCTATCTTTGATTTACCAGTCATTTGAGAAGGGCTAACTTACAATAGACCTTGTGACGACAGTCTTTAGAAGTGATGTATGCTTTCGTAATCTGTTTGGGCAAAGACCATGAGAGTCCCTCACCTTGGGAAGTTCCAAGATAGGTAGGTACCCACAGGGAAAGAACGTGCACAGGTCAGGTGATGGGGAGCCTGAGAATCAATCTCGGACGTCACCTGTTTACCGCTGTCTACGTCACCTGCTTATCGCTGTCTAGTCGCGTCCCTCGGATCTACTGTTCTGTTGGCCTTCTCTCTCTTTTTTTTTTTTTTGTTTCTGTTGCTTTCCTTTCTCGAGACGAGAGCCTGCTACCTCATCCTTTCCGGCCATCTCTCCATTTTGGGTAAGCGAAAGTTGAGTCTGTTTATGGCCTCATGCCAAGGGACATTCTTCCCCGATCTCGGGCAAAATTGTCGTGGGAGGGGTTCGGATCTTTGATTGGCAGTGCAAACGTTCCAGATTTGAATACTGTCAACAGTCAAAGTGCAATGTAAGATGAAGTGTAAGTCACTGCAAGCCCATCGAATTAAAGGACTATGTTGCTGAGTATTTAAACTTGTTGTATTGCTACGATGTTTTTTTTCTTTTGCTTTGCTATTCTTATTTTAATGAACTCATTCGAATGTTATGTCATTTATTCCGAATAAAGTCAGGCCTGTAGACCAAGATAACACACTTGCAAAAATCAGTTGCAAATATACTTCACGTTTGCAATTGCGTTTTAATCTATATTTTCCTTGTGATTTCATTTGTTTGGGGAATTGACACTACAAATGGTGACAAGAATGGGATTAAGAGCTGTTTATGACAATTATGGAATTTATGAGTCCTGAAAAGGTCTCATGGAGAGTGGTTCAAAACTCTCAGAGAAATTTTGAGAAAAGCGTTTGTCGGTTAAGCAGAAGATGAATGTAAATAGAATGTAAACAGAAATTACCATAGCACCACCAGGGTCAAATGATTTTGGCATGCTTTGTTTATGCGTCATCGATATCACGTATGAAGCGCCTGTCCAAGGGTTTTCATCAGTGGGGACCTGGATGAGGGCAAAAGCCTTTTGCGTTCACAGCTGGAAGGACTATCTATGGGGAGCGCAGAATAGAATAGTAAAAGTACAATATTATTGTGATAGATGGGGAAGCATGAGAACAATGATGATTGGTCTAGATCTGTGAGAGGGTTAAAAAATTCGGAAAATGCGGAAAAAAGTTGGCATTGTGGGATGTGTACATGAGTCTAAGTTTTGTGTATGAACACATAAATTGGTCACACAGCATAGCGATCACGTCAGTCACTCACCAAACCTGTGGTTGATATTTGTTACAATGTCCCCCTAACATTCCAAAACCAAGCCAAACCATTTCCCCTTTGCAAAATGTGTGGCGAGGCGTTTGATATTATGTAACTCACCTATTGGAATATGGGGGGGGCGAGGGGACTGATTGACGCCCATTTGATTAGCTATAACTCAAGCTAAGTTTTAGTTTTTTCAAAAGGAAAGTAGAATTACGTACGCTACAGTAGTAGGCCTTAGAACCCAATGCATGAAAATGGGGGGGGGGGGGGGAGTAATGACTCCATTAAGGTGACTGTATACTTTTTCTCCATAGATTTGCGTAGCGCACAAAATCATAAAAATACCTCTGAGATTGCAGGAATGGCCCCTGGCCTTCCTAATTTCTTTTATTTTTTTTATTTCTTAGAACAAATTGACACTTCCACTAAGAATAATGTTTATTTCTGTTAATGGTTTTATTTCAGGTTACAAAAAGTGGGGGAATAAATGTGTTAGTGTCCCCCCCCCCCCAATTATTACGTATCATTGCGTGTACAGTTTTAACATGCTACTGAGATTTGATGTTTATTAGCGCAAGCTAAATGTGAATATACCATTTTCCGTCTGACTGAACATTAATTGATCCACACAACCGTTAATTTACTGAAATTGACAAAGACCTTTACACTGTTAATAAATTGTGTTTGTGTAGAATTACAATGGTATCAATAATTCAGGGGCTAATCCAGGTTTTCTCCAAAGGAGGTTTTGACAATGGCTTCTTGGTTGGGTGATGATCGTCCTTGGGTGTATTCTAAGGGAAGGGGGGAGAGCGGAGAACGAAAAAAGTTGGAGTGAACATTTTAAGGCCAAGCGTGTGCTTAGCGAGTGAGGTCGAAAAGTCATCCCAGGGCCCATGGTGAGATCCAGGAGCAAATCCCCAGGGAGCGGTAAGATCTTAGCAAATCTCCGGGTGAAAATTAAATTCTAGGATAGGTATATCTTGATTCAAAGTGATTCCATTAAATTCAAAGATTCCCAACGATTTTGATTACTTTGGATATTCCTCTCTCCGTTAGTGGTCAAGGGGAAAGACACTCAAAGCTCCGAGGATTTAGCATATCTCAGGGTGAAAAATTAGATTTCGTGTAATTCCTTAAACGAAAAGGTAAATGCAAAAATTAAACAGGAAATATATATACATGTACGTATTGCAGGTCACTTACACTGAGCGGTTGGAGTTATTACCATGTTCTGTGGTAATGTCTCAGAAAAATGCTCGTTAAACTCTATTATATTCAGTAATTTTCAGATGTTATGCTATCTTACCTTACCAAGGTTTTACCAACGTCGAACCTATAGGGAAATAGTAATTATCCAGACTTTTAGTCTGAGTCCAAGGAGATAGATAATTGAAGTAAATTATGGTAAAAGACGACAAAGAAAGAATTTATTTAACAATAGGCTTTCTAAATATCACCAAAACTTAAGGGGAATTCAGACCCCTCCGGCGATGGATCCGCCACTGTAATTAATCCACATAGCATTGTTAATGGTATCAGTTTAATACTAGTATTTTGTACTAACCTACATTTCTGACGACTCCCAGCGCAGATAGTCTATTTTATAATTCACATATAGACCAGTATGAACCAGTTACTAGTTAACATGGCAGTGTCATGTACTGACCTGCAGTTCCACCGAAGACGCCGAGCAAAGACAGTTTATAGTTATCACTCTCATCATTGATGCGGAACAAGTTATATTCTGCATAGTATGGATCTCTATCGAAGCGAGTCATATCAATCCGGAGGATGTAGTTACCTTGGTTGGTGAGGTAATACAGTTTATCGTTACCCCAACCAGAACTCATGATCTAGCCTACCGAAGCCTTGTTTGTAGCTGGTCCAGTTACGGTAAAAGTCCACAGAGCCATTAACACGGCGTTGGAATACCTGTTAGTTACAATATTCATAAATGTAAAATATTTCTCAATAAATCAGAAATTCTCATAGTGTAGAAGTGTTAGAAGCGATGATACACGGAAAATCTAAAATACCAGTTTTAATTTTTCATGGGTTAGCACATTTTATGACGCACAAAGATGTCAAATATTGCACCAGATTGTATTTAAGGTTATCTGGTAATTGAAAAATGCTATTTTTAATCTTTGACATTTCAGCTTTATAGCTTTATAGGTTATTATGCCATCATCGACGGTTGTAGCAGACTAATAAAAAACTAATTTACAGGGAGTAAATCTGTTGGAACTTTACTGGGACTGTCATTTCTCTGGGAATTAATTGATTGCAATAGATGCAAAATATTGCATTGGATTTTGTGTAAGATTGCCTAGCTGACAGTTACACATTTCTCAGATATAAAAGATATGTTATCGTTACAAACTACAAGCTGTTGAATTAACGTTTTTAGAAATTAAAATGGCATAAATATTCTAGATAGTAGTATGTAGTAACAGAACATAATTAGTTCAAAATATCTCTCCCTCCCCAGTTTCTAGGTGCCGGTGCCCCAATGTGCACTTCAAAAAATATTCGTCATTAACTAAAAAGAAAATCAAAATGTATCCGTAGTTCATTATGATTCTTGTATCACCTCCAAAAAAACACTGATTTGTATTACCATTTGTAATAGATTGATCTTTCTTTCCACATGAACATATTAACTGCAGACATGATATCCGTATTTCAAGGTTGGATACATGTAGTTCAAGTACACCCGAGAAGTGCCGTTTCCCGTCATCTGGAGGTTTGAAAAAGCCAAACTTTTGCCTAAAAACATTTGCTCCGCTGAGATAGTAACCCTCTAGTTAGTTCCAAACATTATTCGGGGAAACAATTCCTCCCCCCTCAAAAAAAAATCACCAAAAAAGGTATTTTCAAGCACTCACATTTTGTAAAAATAAAGGACGACAATTTGTAATTCAGTATGATTCTTGTACCACCCAAAAATGATTTGTACTACCACTTGTAATACATTGATTTTCCTTTTCACATGAGTTGAGAAACTGCAAACATCAAATTCATATTTCATGGATGGGTATCTTCAGCTCAAGTACATCCGGACAAGTGCTACTTCTTGCCATCTGGGCGTTTTGGAGAACGAAAATTTTCTTCAGTGCTCCACGCCAACTAATGGTTTCACTCCGCTTAGATAATAAAACCGCTAGTTTGGCACAAACATAATAAGAAGAAACAGTCCCTAACCCCCCAAAATTTCTAGGCACCAATGTGCCGATGTGTTCAACAAAAGGAAAAAAAAATAGAAAAAGAGCATTACGATTCTTGTACCACCTCAGAAACATGATATGTACGTACTACCACTTGTAATAGATAATCATAATATGCACCCCTTTTATGTTTCATCCCTCCTGAAAATGTCCTAGTATTCCTAGTGTCTGAAACTATCGGGTGGGGTCACCACATAGTTAGAAAAACCACCAGCCAGACGGAATTTTTGACCTTCACAACAGCCTAAAGATGTGACCCTAGCTACGGCCCTGACCTCACTTAATTTGTATCACCTCTCAATTTGTATCACATCAATGGAGCCATCCACACAGGATACGTTACATCGCATCAAAGAGGCAAAAAGTTTACACATGCCTTCCGCTTGCATCAATTTTTGGCATAGATTATGTACGTTTTGAAACCGAGTTGACATGCATCAACCTGTATCATTCTGCATCGTAGCAGAAAAACTACAGACTGCCTGGCGAAGTATCACATCGAAATTGACGTAGCGCTATCGCATCCTTACCTGTACAGACGGCCATGCCTCTTAACAGGATGCCGAAAATCCGTACTGCAAAGCAATGCATCCTGTGTGGACAGGCCTTCGGTCACCAGCTGGCAATTGGTAAACATGCAATTGGTAAACAAGTGCATGGTAGCATGCAATGTCTTAGCTATGACTTTTCAGTACCATACAAACTTATTAAATTGTCCTAAGAAAGCCAGAGTTTCCTGTTCTAGCTCTGAGGGTCGGCCAATTGGCAATACTGATCAACAGCTAACGTAAGTATTGTGACCACTCTGGAATTCAAAATGAAATATGTACGGAACTGGTGACATTACGATGTATGATTGTTTAGTGTGTTATGTATACGTTGCACTGTAAGTGTTGTTGGTGTCTGCAGGCTGTATTGTATCAGTGTTTTGCAAAATAAAATAAAAAACTAATTAAATAGAAATATGTAATATAATATAGGAAACAAATTAAAGTAAAAAACTTGCCGATTCCGAACTAAATCATCAAAATTTCCTCAGTTGAGGCTCCGACACCAACATCAATCTTTTTTTTAAAGCAAACTAATTTATTAATGTCTATTGTTGTTAGTTTTTAACTAATTTATCTCAGTACATTACATGTATCGAGATATTATCACTCCAACTGGACGTTCTGGTATTGCCTTAAGATGAAGTCAGGGCCTCTGTCCGTTGTCATTGTGTACGAAACCTTGCCATCATTTTTCTTTCATGTCCTGCAGAAGACGGTACTAGTTAACGTGTGAAACAAAGAGTATAGTAAGACTTCTTTTGCAAATGATTGACCAAAAGTGTTTGAAACCTGGAAAGAGTGGAAATTCCCTAATCTCTTTGCACACGGAAGTTGCAAAAAATACTTTTTTTTATTTTTTTTTTACTTTTCCTTCCTTTTTTTTTCGGAACGGTGGACCATGGACAGTAGGGGAGATGTGAGAGAGTTGACCCACTGGGAGAGTTGAGCCATTGCTCCTCACGGCTTGATGGGGAGTGATAATACTTAAGTACTGCAATATGTTGGTGCTACATACCATTACCACTTTTCAGATATAAGAGCCCTTTCAGTGTGTTGCACCTTGGCAGAGTAGTTCGAGAAAAACGATTTTTGAAGATCAAAAGTGAAAAGCAGATTATCAGGTACGTACATTTCTCTCACTGTTATGGTAGAGGATAATCCTGAATCATTTTCAGTGTAAAGAAGCCAGTACATTGCTACTTCATGTTAAGAAGTTTCAGTATGATTGATCCAATCAGTTTTGCCAGACCATGCAGGTTCTTCAAAATGGCGGTGAAGGGAGACTTGAGCCATTGATCAACTCTCCCTCAAGTGGCTCAACTCTCCTCTTTTCCATTTAACCTTTATTTCTTTACAGACACCATGCCACGTATTTATAAGCGTAAAACAAATCGAGGCAGAACTCCAAGGGATGTTTTTCTAAGGGATGCATAGGTTGTTAATGGTGGGAGTAGCATACGCCCTGTGGCTGGAGAGTTTGGTATTGACGGTATGACCCTGAAAAGATTTATTAATAAGTATTCCCAGGATCAAGAAGCAGTGACAGGATATGGAAACTGCAAGCGGCAAAATTCTGTTTTCACTTCACAAATGGAAGAGGAATTGGCAAAACACATTAAAAAAAGCTATGAACAATTTCATGTACTAACTAAAGAGAGGTGTCTTTCTTTAGTTTATGAGTTTGCAGTCCCGGATAACTGGAGGGCAAAGAAGAAGACGGGGCAGTGTTTCTGAATTTCTTTTAAGGAACGACAACGTGTGGCAATACGTGCCCCTGAGGCTACTTCACTGGCTCGTTCAACGGCTTTCAATAGATTTACAGTTTCAACATTTTTTGATAACCTTGCTCATGTTACTGACGAGATATACAATCTCGATGAAAAAGGATGTACAATCGTACAGAATCCTGGTAAGCATGTGTCAGAGGAAGGGGTTAAGCAATTAGGATCTGTGACCTCTGCTGAACGAGGTGAGCTGGTGACGATTGTCTACACTATCAGTGCTTCGGGTGTGGTTCTTCCTCTCATGTGTATATTCCCTAGAGTCAATTTCCGGGACCAGATCAATCGGAAACGCAACGAAATTGGGATGGATCAATGAGGAGTTGTTCCTTCAGTACCTCAAGCATGTCATCCAATATATATGATGTTCCGTTAATCAGAAAATTCTGCTGATTTTGGACAACCATGAGTCTCATCGGCAGCAATTGACCTAGCGAGACAAAATGGCATGGTCTTTTTAAGAACTTTCCACCACATACCAGCCACAAACTACAACCGCTGGACGAAACATGCTATGGCCCTTTCGAACTAGCCTACAGTAGAGCACTTGATGGATGCATGGATGGATGGATGGATGGATGGATGAGATCAAACATAGTCAAGACTGTAACAATTTATGACATTACAGGGCTGGTAAATGAGGCGCAGATGTCTTTACTTGTCCCCGTAATATCATCTCAGGCTTCCACAGTACAGGAATATAACCATATAACCGGGATATATTTGACGAAACCGACTATGCACCAGCAAATGTAACAGACAGAGAATGAACTGAAACTAATGATGTGAATGCAGAACAAAACAACAACACAACCGAGTCACCTGAAGGGGCACTAGCCGAAGAAAAAACATGGCCAAAGCAAGTGACACTGTTACTGAACAACAGAGACAAGTGCCGGGACTAACTAACGAGCTAAGGGGCAAAGGAGTTGGTTCAATTGCTGGCAATTCCGCAGGGCCAAGTAACAATGTTGTGGGAGAATTGAACCAGGTTTCTGAAGAATCAGGCTCTGCAGGCAAAAGCAATGTCAATAATGACCAGGTGTAAATAATGATCCCGCAGATTCTCCACAACCATCTTCATCTTCAGCTTCATAGCATACATCCCCATGTGATATTCTCCCTCTCCCCAAAGCAGCACCAAGAAAAAAGAAGGCAACATCACGTAAGAGGGGAAGCTCAAAAATTGTGACCGACACTCCTGTAAAAAATGACATTAAGGCTGCCAATGAAAGTGGCCAGCAAAAGAAGAAGGGAAATTCAAATTCTGGAGGAGCTAAAAAGAGTTTATTCAGGAAAAAGGAAACGCAGCCAGCCAGCAGTTCCAGAGAAAGTAACTCAGAGATGGAACTGATGGACGACAGTAACGGTGAATCTTTAGATGAAGAGAACCTGAATGATATAATGGAAGGTGATTTTGTTATTGTAAAATATATGCAAAGGCACGAGTTCTGAATTACATAGCCCGTGTAGATGTCATTGATGTAGATGAAGTTGAGGGCATTTTTCTTCGTCGTGTAGGGGGAAGATTAGCTCGAGGTCACATGCCCACTGATCAAGTTACATTTGTGCTAAATCATGATGTGATAATGCAGGTAAAAAGTGTTGTACCTTTTATTTCACTGTTTCAAAATAATTAGTATGTCTATATGCCCAGCTATTATATTTTACAGTCACTAATGTTCATAAAACAAAAACTGCTGCTTAAACACTAATTAGCAATTTCGATGATTTTCTATGTAAATATCATGTTTCGGCAGCTGAGATTAGAACGAAATGTAAACATCTAAATTTTCACAGTGAAATGGAATCTGTTTCTTTTGGAGTACATATTTCTCAGCCCTGAGACTTATTCACTTTTTTGAAAGGGAAATAGGGGGTTTAGAATGAGCCAATATGGCATACAAAGAAAATAGTTTTAACCATCGCTAAACAATTCAGTCTCATAATAAAATATTTATAAAAGCTTCATCTCCTCAAAACATGCATGTGATGAGTAATGGAAGATGCATCATTTGAATTTTGGAAAGTTTGGAGGAACAAATTACCGTCCATACAATAGTCAAATAACCATCAAATAATATAAAATCTGAATTTCTATCTGTGAGAACTTGTTTCTTAAAAAAATATTGCTGTCTTTCCTTATTGTTCTATTGTTCTATCATTCTATATCCACAAACACTGGTTTCAGAGATATGATTGTTTTCTGTAAAACAAAGTGAAAATTTTTACCAGTGAGATTTAACGTAATTTAATATTTATAATCCGTAAAATGGTGTAATTTTAAAAGATTTATTTTTGTCTCGTGAACCACTTAGTTATTGAGATTAATGTAAAATTTCATAAGCTCCTCAGTTTGTTCATTTCACTTGAAAAAAGTTCAACAGTGAATAACAATCAAGAGTAAAAGATTGGTATGTCAAAGATGTACTAATGACATCTGGATGCATTGATACATACATAAATGGATATATCTCAACTATTCTGTGTCACATATTGTGTCATCGTAAAAGTTCAGGGTCGGTGCACCTGCCTTGCACTCCTTGCCAGTAAGAAATTTGCCTGTATAAGTATGGTAAATAAACAACCACCCAATAAATATCCTATCACACCATCCCTGAAGATAATTAGGTACCGTTGAACTGGGGTTTTAACAAACCACATGTTTATATAAAAGTTATAAGGTGCTCCAGAGAGTTCAACAATACCTTTTTTCTTTTGCGTCTATAACATTATGGGAGGAGAATATAACCTATCTGCACCCACACCTTCTAGATGAAGAAAAATATCATTTAAAACAGAAGGTACCTTTGTGGAGTTGATAGCAATCGAGGATACAGAAAAAATTCACACATTCACCTAGCACACATGAACTCATCTCAACTTTCGTATATATTTATATATAGTATTCGCTCTGTTGTACAGGATGTAATGAAATGAAAGATTCTATAAAGCTTTTGTTCTTAACTGAAATTAAGGGAATTTCTATTTGTTTACTTCCATTTTCTTTTGGATTTTAATTTGCAAAGAGATACTGTCTTCCACAGTTTCTGCTGTAAGCAATACGATATACAGTAATGATGAATACGTACCGTCCATCCTCCGCCTTGAGACATATTACAGTAGACATCGAAGGCTGATCCATTCCAGTTAGAAGGTTTAATTGAATATACTCCATCAGAGGTGTACCCAGCATCGAATATATCCAGACAGTTGGTGCTGTTGGTACATGTTTCCCCATCACCATGGTAACCACTGCTGCAATAACACCTGCGTACATCCTGTCTAATTTCACAAACCGCGTCAGAGCTACATTTGTATTTCCGGTCAACATGTATCTCTCCATTGATACAAGTAATCAGCGCGGTACAGTTGAAATTAACTGTAGACAAACCATTCTGACGAGAAATCCAGAAAATGAGAACTATGTGTCTCATCTCTCCCAAATATAATAATAGTTAAGAAATAAATGCAGCTACTGTTTTAAATTGTCCAGCTACCGTTTTACACAGAACAGAGAATTTATCCAATTTGGGAATGAAATATTGTCAGATATGATTAATGACTAAGTGTGCTGAAAATGAAATAGAAAAGAAACGAACGCGACTTGCAGAGACAAAAGAAAATCATAATATTAATCGAATTCGATTCTTGGATTTACTCAGCCTGTTGGGTGTGTTATTTTTTTTTATCATTTTTATCTGCGTTGGTGCCAACGAATAGTTGCGTTATACGTTTTTGTGCACACTCGTAAAGTGCACATTCACTGTGAAGGTGAACAGTAACGCAGACATTTCTACTGTTTTACTAAGTACTAATCGCCGTTTTAACCTGCTTTCAAAACCCTTTGAATTTTATCTTAGTGTGTAACACCCATTACCTTTCGAAATCTTTTCGACTTCCACTCAGAGAAAATAGGGGATCTGATTGATTGCTTCAAGTTGTTTCCACCTACCCAGTAGCAATCTGTTCATTTTAGCTTCCAACTGATACTGACAGTCAGCTAATGCACAAGCTGCCTGGTAGTTGTACGTAATGCACTGATATCGCATGTATACACCACCATACCACGACCAAAGACATATTAGCGCCATCATAGTTTTCCTTCTGTTCACTTCGCTACTATATTAGGCCTAGTATTACTTCCGCTACGGTTTTAAACGAGTTGTACATTTGTGGGCATTACTTGGCATGTGTGAGTTTTCTTTCACTATGGTGATGTTTTGTGTGCGTTTTCGGAGCCATACATACGTGGCTGTACGGCTGTATTTGACAATCTATGCCAGATCTACTTGTGTTACAGTTTATCAATCTCACTTTACATGCACATATCTCGTATTCTATGTCGTACGTGTTACTGTTCGGATCTGCAATCAGGGGTCCAGCGTACATGTCGACAGTCCCAATGGGCTTCGATGTACCTGCCTACAAGTTCAATCCTTCCTGTTTAAACACTACTTTATTTTATCTTGTATAGAACCATTTCATGATACTTGCATTGTTATTGAATGGCATTGGCGTATAACCACGTTTGTAATAGGTCACCACTTTTTTTTAATAAGATCACCACTTTTGTAATAAGTTCGCCCACTTTTGTACTTTTTGACGTCAACACTTTTGTATCACTCACCGACCACTTTTGTAATTGAAGTCTCTTTCAACCACTCTTAAAATTACCAGTCAACGGCTTTTGTAATTCTAGTGCAGCAGATGAGGGCAGCAGATAAGGGCACTATTTCTTTTAGAGAAGTGTCCGGTTTCCTAAGGCAAACAGTTGGTTGAAGTACTTATGCCCCGGCCACACTACGAAAAAACGTGTCTGCGACTGTACTGCAACTCATGGAATTGCAAATGGCATGCAACTGCTTGCAACTAGTGCCGTCTACAATCGGGCGGGAGTGTGACGCAGACAGTACTGCAACGTGGCTGCGTTGTTCTGCGTTGTACTGCGATGTACTGCGAATGGTCTGTAAACCAGAACGTGCAACTATTTGCAAAACGTGTTGCGCTGTGTTGCGTCGATCGGTGAACGAATGCGCACAACACGGTCGGAGCCTGAGCTGCGACGGGGCATGCAACGCATGCAGACTGTTCGGCAATCTACTGTGAACGTTTTGCGATGTATCAACCGATAAACCAGGTTTCCCGACCGATAAACCAGGTTTATCGACGCCATATGCCCAGTAATTTGAGAAACCTGACTTATTAGTTGATAAACCAGGTTTATCGAGTTTCTCACTTACAATGTCTATCAACTTGATAAACCTGATTTATCAACTTGATAAACCTGGAATTTCAGATAACTGAGCATTTGGTGTTGGTAAACCTGGTTTTTCAACTGATTAACCTGGTTTATCAACCGATAATCCAGGTTTCTCGAATTATTGAGTACTTGGCTTGCCATAGACGTGTGGTGGCTGTTCTATGAATAGTTGGAATCCGTGTGTGCAGTCGCCGTGCTACGTCGTGCTGCAAACGTGTTGAGACTGTTTGCAGCCGGTTTCAATCAGGCGCGGTAGAGAATACGTTGAGGGGGGGGGGGGGGGGGGAACTGCGAATACTAGTTTGAAGTAGCTGCTGCGTCGTGTTGCGCATGTTCCAGGTACGTTCGCAGCACATTCGCACGCAGGCGGCGTTTGGACCAGTTTTTACGGAGGTAAAAGATGTTCTCCGTACTGCGCTTGTTGGCGAATGTTCGCAGTACAGCGCCGCACGACGCAGTAGGGCGCCGCACAGTATGAGACTGTTGCAGTCTGTCGTATAGTTACTAGTTTAGACGCAGATCGTGTTGGGAATGTTCGGCGATAAGCACAGTAGATCGTAGCATTGTTGCAGCACATCGGCGAACAGACTGCAACCAGTTGCGAGGTATTTCTAGTTGCAAGTAGTTGCTTCATGTGCTCCGATGCGCACCGGAGTACATGAAGCAACTAGCGACTCGTCTGCAAAGCATGCAACTAGTCGCAAACTCTATGCAACTCGACGCAGTCCGTGCGGAGATGTAGCAAACATTTTCAAAATGACCCAGTTACAAGCAGTCGCAGTACGCGATTTGCTATAGTGTGACCGGGGCATTAACGAATTTGTCCTTTGAGAGCAATGGCGGCCATTTTAAAAGGGACCCAATCCCAGAAGGGTTTTTTCGACTTCTTCACTGGGCGTGACGAGAAGATAGTCAAACTTGACCATTGAGAGGAAGTAAAGGTCGTAGCAAGTTTCCGTAGGTGAGCATAGATTATTAACGGCAACATGTCCACTAGAAACCGTAAGAGAGGGAAAGGGGGGACGCACTCGGGTTTTTGTCAACGGGGGAACCACGGCTATCTTTACCCTTGCGTCCTTCTACAGAAAAATAACGCTTTTACGGAATGGGGGTGAAGCAGAGACCAGCCCTGCCCCCTTATGCGACCGACTTATCGAATCTTGCCAGCCGGAAACCGGTCTGGTCCTGCTCTGGTCTCTTGCCAATGAAAATTACAAATACATTGTGGCGTTCCTAGAGAAGAGGGCTGCTGGGCGATGTCCTCAAGTAGCCTCATCGACATCATTGAGTCTAAATGGACGGGTCCTTGTCTCCATGTGACAAAAATTAAGGAAGTGTTACATCCTTGTAATGACAGTCATTTTTAATATAAAAACCTTTTTGGCAGCCTCTCGATGAAAACAACATTGTTCACAGTAGACAGCGTTATAGCAAAATGATGTTGGTCAATTTAGTTAAAACAAAAATTACCACATCACTCAATATCACTAAAGACATTTTATTTAATCAGCGGTCATTTTAAATTTGGAAGCCATTTTGAAATTTCAAATGATAGTGTTAATTGTTGGACATCATAATATAGTGCCAGTGTGTCCTGAGAGAATCGAAATAATTATATGAGTAACTTAATCCAGTACTATCAACCTATGTAAAATTCTACATAATGATACTATTATTTATGAAAAAAAATTGAACAAACCTTACTTAATTTCGTAATGTGTAGTCATTGTTAGGGAGAAAGACGCGGTAAATCAGGAATTATCCCCGATTTTTAGTGTCACTGGAGAACGTAGATTGCTGTGTATCAAATAGTTACTGAATGCGCAAGCGTCTCTCACATTTTAGTCTAGATAACATTTTGCACAATACGAACTTTGACCTTAGAGAGAAGAAAGCTATAACTTTTGCCAGAAGATCTTGCACTTGAATATTATTAACAATACTGAAGCAAAAGTCAGACAGACAGATAACTGCTACACTTAATAGATGTAGCACATGTAATATTGGATGAAAATTGTAAAGGTATTACAAAGGAAGTAAATGGCAAGGGAACGCCAGGTGCAAGGATAACATTTTGTTGTCACCCTTTCTTATATCAATTTCCTGGTTTCACGATATTGCTGAGGAAACGTTTTCATGTAACACACAAAGCAGCAGCAAGGGGCCTATATACATACACTCAGTATGTTAATTTAAAACTTAATGCAATACTTCTACTGATGCTACGGATGAAAGGAACGATTTCATAAAACATGAGGTGGATATTTAGAGCTGATTGGGAAGAAAAATACAAAAATGCTGTTCGATCTTTTTCACAAGAATTGTTTAAGATCAGAACTTAGTTTTTCTACATTTGCGTTTTTTTTTTTTCTTTTTGTCTAACAAATTTTCTTAGAATACGCACACACAAATACAACAAAAGATGTACTTCATCAAAAATTCGTTCTTGCATATGATAAGAACTTGTTTCTGGAGAAGAAAGAAAGATCGTTCTAACCTCTATCCGAAACGTTTTGTTTCCCGCTATTTCGAAACAGTCGATTCCACTCGTAGGTCCTCTTGAGGTAAACTCTAGAGTGGTTGCAGACACTATCAGCTTTTCTTGAGTGTAGGTAAACCATTTGGACATAGAACTTGTACTTCCTATGGATTTCTCATCTGTGGTTGTGGTGGTAGATACCACCATCTCTTCTTGGGTAGTGGAAACACTTCCGTAAATGGCTGTGTTATTGACTGAATAAGAAAAGAAAAAAAACACATACAGAAGAACTGTAACTACATCATTTGCATTAAAAACACTGTTAACTTACTGTCGCAATTAAATTACTGAGCGACAAATGGCATTCTTTCAGGAAAGACACACTGCTAGCCTAACATTGCCATTAATAGTCTAGTTGCCAATCTCTGTGATACAATGGCATTCAGTCAATCTTTAATAAGGAACACAGGGCTCCTAGGTTTATATTGTTATGTTTGAGACCTTATTCAGATGAGCCATAGTCCCAGACAACATAAAACGTCGAATAATTACCTAGATAAATCAATTTTACACAATAACACCGGCTGATAGTTTGAATCTCTAGAATACATATTCAGAGATCTGCTTGTTCACCGAAATTGCAAGAAACATTGCTATTTGGTATTAATTATGACTTCATACAGTTTGTTCATTCTAATCTTTGTTCATACTGATCATTTTAATTACCTGTCGAAACAACTTAAAATATACTACATACTTAGCTTACCTAGATACATACACCGAATATAAATTTGAAATGCGATAATTTCACTAGTGAGTTTCTGTGCTTTCATCTATATATATATATCTAAATATGTAAATAGAACACTTCACAAACATGACAATTTTTGAAGCACAAAAATGTTTACAAAAAAGTGCATATTTCGTATATTTTTCGTATATTTCGTATATATCGTATATATATATGTATATACGACACAGAATCATTGGTACAAACGATTTTTTATTTAGAATTAATATTAAAAATTCTCCTTTCTGTACTTTTTGTAGTTCATTTAACGAAGCATTAGCTCACATTTTTGGTGTTGCCCATTGGTGAATGATTTCTGGAGTAGAATTTGTTCAAAGTATTTTAATTATACTTGTAAATATAATAATGTCACCCCAGATTCTACTTCTTTCTATTACAAATTAGGGTTTGTTATAGAGGTACAGTTAAATATTTTGGAAAAAACAATGGAAATTGGAAATGATAGAACATTTTAAATTCTCTTTAATTATGATTAGTTATTAAATATTGTTGATATTTGGAAGCTGTTCCACTCACATTATGTTTATATTAAGGTAAAAATATAATTGTATTGTTATTTGAGACAAGATTGGAGAAAATAAACTGAGATAAAAAAAAATATACGACACTATCTAACTGTCTAACAATACAATCAGTTGGTGAATTTTGCACGTTTTTGATCGAAAATGCCCGAAATCATCGTGTGTGATTCCATGTGAGAGATATTTGGGCTGTTAACATTTGTCGATTTGCTACTAGCTTTTCGTGCTTCGTAAATAAATGACAGGGTAATCGATCTGGCACTTACAAAAGGTCTACAAACTGTGAAAGGTTGATTTTCGCTCGCTGAGGAAGGCCTCACGATGTAGTGCAAAACAAAATTGTTTATCAATTTGTACAACTGATTTCAAACACAACTTACCTTCTGACCATCTTCTGCAAGTTGGACGTACGTGCTCAAACTTTTTATTAAAGTCACACAATTCTATGGGGAAGTAAAACACAAAGAGAGGAAATAATTTTATTAGTTACATCGTAACTGCATTTCTTTTCCGTGACATAAGGGAACATTTTTATAAAGTCCGTCATCTTTTTCATTGCTATTTGTTCAACACCGGATCTTTAGTAGCCGTGTGCCGTTTATATGTACAAAAATGGTTTGTTGAATTGCTTGTGTGCGGTAAATCTTAAGTTTGCCTTATTGTTATTTAAATGTACATGGACGAAATACGTTATTCATTTTCTAAGAAATAATTCCATCCTAAACTCTTAGTTTACTTCCATTTGCTATCATTGTCTTCTCATGTTAGAACCTTACGAGATAAATAAAACACTGTGACTTATACATTACTGACTAAAAGCAAATGTAAAAAATGCTACGGCTGTTGAGTTCAGTTGATGGAGGAACGTCATGACAGACTTGCAGGTTGAAGATATTTTATGCCAGGGTGAAGCAACCAAGAACAATGTACTCTATACTTACTACATCTCCTTTCAGATGCCACACAGCAAGTAAAAAAAATAAGCACATAAACAGTTCCTTTTTCCATCATGCTTGGATGAGAAGAACAATTATTTCCTATCTTGGATGGTGGCTGTTTGTCAACTGCCGCAGTGCGGGCTGATGAATGTTTGGTTGCTGTAAAATTGATAATGATAATCTAACTGTCAACTGTTTGTGTCTAGAATGAAACTTATTCATTATAAGTTACATGATAATATTTATTAATAATTTTGGATAATAAATCATTCAACAAATTCCCAAAGCATTTTATAATGAATTTTGTCCATGTATTTACCAATGATAATCAGAGATATGATTGATGACTGACTTTTAAGGAGACAGTTATTACTCTGTTAACCGTAAACGGCTATAGAACAATTGTTTTAGTTCTTTACTGATTTCATTTTTCGTGATCTGCTCAAACCGGCTGTATAGAACATGTTACGACTGGTGAAAACAATAAAAAGTAGATCGACAGTGTTTTGTCATATGCCATCTAACACAAAACAATGCTGGTACTTGGTTTATCACACGAAAACTTTGTAATACAAATAAAAAGTAATGCAATAAAAAGTAGATCGACAGTGTTTTGTAATATGCTATCTAAGGCAAAACATGGTAATACTTGGTTATCGCACAAAAACTTTGTTGATATGTTGTGAATCGAGTTTACTTTTTCTAGGGGTTTGTTTTCAATTAAATGTTAGTATTTATTAACCCAAATTTGCTTCCTTTGTCATTGTTTCCATGAAAACCTCGCATTGTGTGAATAAACAAAGTTAATCAACTTTGTATCTTTGAATTAGGTAGAGGATACTGCAGTCGCTAGATGCACTAGGGTTGCAGCTTTGTAATCGATTAGTCTATTTTCTCGGGAGAAGAACTGATGGAAAAAGAAGTAATTAACCACAAGAACGAGACAATTATTTGTGCTTTGTAATATGATTAACTCCAAGTTCGGCCATCGGAATTAATCCGTCTTGAAGTCACAGAAGCATATCTCAGCAGATGTAAAATCAAGCTTCCCATTTCTTTTACCAAAATTGCTGATCACTCACGAAAAAGACTTTAGCTAAGACACTATTCAGAACTTTGTACAGTGAGTTCAGGAGTACATATGCAGTGGAGTCACTGTGATGACTCACTTCAGCAATGAAATAAGAAATATCTGATTGTGTGCCCTAATCTCTTCAAAAACCAAACTAATGAGGATTTATTTATTCTTTTTGTTGATGAGGGAAATGACCCCCAAACAAAAAGAAAAAATGGGCCCCATTTTTGGAGTGAAGGGGACACTGTGTCCCAAAAGTTAAAGTACATTTTCTTGAAACCCGATAGTCGTTTTTCCTCAATAATTTTTCCTGTGCGTGCATTGGAGAGGACCTTTGGGAATCCAGTGAAAAAAGTGTGTGTGAAAGTAGATGCATAATTCAATTTGATCATCTCAACCCATATTGGTATATATCACCACTTTTCGTACAGATTTCTTTCTAACTGTGACGGAAGAGCTGCGGAAAAGGATGCAAATACGTGTATACCCACGGAGACGACACATGGAACGAGGGTGTTGCTTTACGTTTCAATGAGAAGGTAATTACTCATTCAGACCTCAGATTCAGGCGGATTCAGATTACAATGTGCAAGTTTGATACTCAATTCCCTGGCCTGATCAGTTCTTACCGTTAACGATAGATGACTGTGGACAGTACTTTCAGTTAATGGTAGATATCCAAACGCTGTTGTGTTATAACACGGTAACACAACATCGACCAGTCGGCAGAGCAGTTGTTATTGTGTAATGGTATTGATTCATTCGCGGTTAATACTGTACCTGCAAGGAGAATTGGCTGAGTTTGATTAGGCTAAAATGACAATTAATAAAATCAATTAATAAAAACTTCAAGTACAATTAGTCTTAACTATTAGGGTGGTACTGATAACTTGTAACACAGCTTCGACCTCAAGTGGAGTAGAAGTCTCGTAGAGTCGTAGGCGACCACAACGCTGGAATGGTTGGATACAATTTTGGCTTAAAACGCGACTGCCAAATAGCGTCGTTTAACCGTAACTTGAGCCTCGGCAATGACGATGATCTTAAAACAGTGTTCCATAATATAGACATGTCATAACAGCAACAACTGTACACAGAGTTTAGTCTAGGCTGACGTTAGGTGATGAATATAATATAGTATAGAGCCTATCCGAAAACAAACTGCATGATGTTGGGACGATTACACCCTTTTTTCAGTGTGTAGTGCAGCATTATTAGAATCTTTCGTTTTTGAAAGCTATAACATTTTGACGATTTCAGGAGCATTCAAGTCCACGCTAAATTGTATTTATCACATGTTAATCATGGGCAGGCGGACAGGAAGAAAGATATACTATAGATTAAGATAAACGTGTGGATAGATACATAGTCCACGAGACGACTCCTAATAAGCTTACTAGCAAAGCCCTATCAGGGAGCTTTAATTGAAAGGAGATTGGATGACAAAATTTACATCTTACTACTGCTTCACCTCATACAAAACCTCATACAACATTTTTAGGAATCATGAAAATCTAAGGAACATATCTCTGAGATTGGGCAAAAGTTTCTGAATCAAATGATATCAATAGACTAAAGGTATTTCTGTTCAGGGATGCACTTTTAACTCTTCATAATGCAGTTGTGCCTCCTCATTTTAAGTACGGTCTTCTTCTTTGGGGTAATACACATACCTGCTTACTCAATATATCGTTTAAACTTTCGAAACCAGTTATCCGCGATACAAGTCAATCAAATTACAGATCACATACTCCCCTATTATTTGTAAACTTAAAAATTCTGAGATTGTGCAACCCGTAGGCCTGTAGGTATTAGCTGGGACTTTTTTCTTTACAAATCTGGCCATTCACTTATTCTTTTGATAACTTTTACACTTACAACACAAGATATCAGACTTTAATACTCGGTTCAAAAAACGTCTACACCATCCCTTTGCTAGAACGAGTCTTTTCTCTTCCCAGATAAGTAGCACAGGTATTTATTACTAGAATTCTCTCAGCAATGATACTAGAAGTTTCATCTTCAGTGAATTCATTAAAGCGCAGGTTAAAAATTTATTCCTAGAAAACATACAACTGTAAGTTATTGCACAGCTTTTCTCCTCTTTCTTTCTCCACTTCTTTCTTTCTTTTCTTAACTAGCTCAGAAAAATGCTATGGTGCCAGGTGTTTAGTCGCCAACATTTTCAGAAAGGTGGCACACGAATCCCGCTTAATGAACAACTCGACCCACAGTGATGCGCTGGCTCTATGCTGATCTTGTGAAATAAGAGAATACTGCCTCTGTGTCTTAGTGTACATGTGTACTTAGAACTGAGATCTCACTGAAGGTGCAATTAGAAACCCTAACAGATGTGCTGCGCTTTACTTTAAAACAAGAACCCATAGTTCAGTCAATATAGACTAAATATAAGATGAGCCTAAAAAGAATTGCAACAGTTTAAATAACAGTTTAAATAAAATCACTTACCTAGGCTTCCTTGTATCCCGCTTCACAAGATATCATAAATTCGCTCGTAATCTGGTAGGGAAAAGACCAAAGCAGCATAATTATGCTAATTGGTGTCTTCCATATCCCACAGCACTCAATTAACCACATGTATGATAATCATTAAGGCGTGAACTCTTACCAGTTTTGTTTAATTGGTGTTACTAGCCATGTACATTGAAGGCATTAAATATATAAAAGGTAATATAGCTGTGAGATATCCTAATGTGCCTGTAAATTTGTCAATCTTTGACGGATTTTGATGACATTTGTGGCTATGTTTAATATTTGCAATGCTGAATGCAGCCAATACTCCAAAATGTCATTTTCATGTCACACGACCTTTAAGCAATACTGACAACTGCCAACTGGACTGCTATCAATCGTAGTCATACAGTGTCAAAGTCAAATGAATAATTCTTGACATTAGCAGGAGTAGTATTAAAGACTCTGAAACTAATGAGACACATAAATAATAATTTTGGTGAATTGTTACTACTGCAGAAGTAGTGACCAGCGTATTAAGGCGTGAACTCCTTCCAGTTTTGTTTATTTTGTATTACTAGCCATGTATAATGCAGACATTATATATATCGACAAATACAGTTTTAGCCACGTTTTAACCTCAGTCTGATGTTTTGTATATTGCGTGGTTAATGTTTTTCCTTGGGGAGGGGGGGGTTGATTGGTGGACTTATCCATGGTTGCTGAGTTGGTTTGTATTATGTTTGTTTGGGGTTTTTTAATTCCTTCCTTGTATTCATTCAAATTGCTTTCATTTCATATTTTACCTTTCGAAACGTGATGTATTATTGACTAACATGTGTACTCCACATCTACAGTGCTTTACTTACTTTTACCAGTCTGGATTTTAACAGAACCTAGCGTCGTTTTTCACAAATTCATATCTTATAAACACACATTCTTATGCTTTCACTTTATAGCTTCACTACTAACACCTGCATGTTACTGATCATTTCAAACAGTAGTATTATAATACTACCCACTTTTAACACTTTGATATTCAGCCCTGTTATATAATGCATGAAATACTGGAGCTAATTCATATCCTTGTAGCAGCTACCTGAACTTGCTTTAGTTGGATTAACATGGTGGGTTTAGTTTGAATAATGTGTAGACAGGAGAGAGCTCAGAATGTGTTCGCCCTTTTCAAGTTCTAAGTCCTAATTGAAATTAGGGTATGCTTTAGTATTCACTCCATCTTTCCTTTTTTCTCATCCAATAATTTTGTATCTTTTTCAGATGTACGTTTTCTACATGACTGCATGCATCCATTACAAGCACATTCGTAGCAATTAAATACCTGGCATGTGTTTTTCACGACAACGAAGAGTACATGAGCTGTCCTGTTAAGTTTTACACTCAAATGATGGAGCTTACTCAGTAGCATGAATATAATTTTCGTTTGCCTTAACTTTTACCGTATAACCATTTCTTCGCTGCGCACACTTCCATTTTCAGCCTTTGTTGTAGGACTAAGAAGAAGATCAAATAAATGATGCATTAATAAAATGTTAGAAATTTACAGCTTTGTTCCAGTAAGTTCTCTTTTTGTTTACATGTAGCATGTTATGAATGAAAAGTGTCACCTGAATTGTTTACAGCCTCAGTACTTTTACTAGTAATTCTCAAAATACAAAGATATCAATCAAACATTATAGCTAATAATAGTAAAATGTGTCTTCCCAAACTTGAATCAAGTAGCGTAACCCTCCAACCCCCTGCCATAAATTGCAAATTGGTTGTGGACTGATCACTGTACCCTACATACTGCTGCTCTCTCCACCCATGAAACTCATCCTGTGTATGTCATAAGTTGGATGTTCATAAGTGAGATTACGGTCTTTTTCTCGTTGATAAGGAACAAGTATGCCATCACTCTGATGGATGTATAAGTAGGCTAAAAGATGTATCAGTAAGGTATATTAATTGAACAGATAATTACCCATTTCTTCCACGCTATGACTGCAATTTCAGATTTGAGAGTTGCTTTTAATTTGTGAAGTCTCATCATTATGTGTGGACAACTGCCTTTAAAAATATATGCCTAAGCTCCCATAACTCAAAGGAAAAAGTAAACACAAGAAAACGTGGGCAGTGATTGTGATCCACGAAAGAACTTTTACACGAGGCAATAGTACAGAAAAGAAGTTTGCAGCAGTATTATTCCATCATTGAAAACGGCTGGTCTAGCAGTTCCAATAAGTCGGATCACAAAAGATAGAAGCATTTGTAACTTACATTAATCGGGACCGTAGACGTTTTGTGAGCTGTCCAAGTGCGCTTGGACTATTGATCATTTCGGATTATTATTCGCATTAACCAGCGGTACTATGTGGTGACTATCATTTACCTATTCGACTCAGAAAGTGTATTCTTGCCAGTTTATGGATGCTCCTTCCGTGGGTCTTATTTCGTGTTCATCGATTTCGAGGGGTCTCCGTTGAAACTTGCACTATAATTTCACAGATTTCTTTACAGAAATACGATACGTTGATTTGGAGCATCTAGGTAAGAACAAATACTTTTACATTAAGATTTTTGTATGTGAATTGAAGTCCTAATCTACTTCGTATCAGCGGGTAAATTCAAATTTAATGAGATGAACAAATGTTAAAAAAACACTGAGTTCAGACGGCGTCAGACGTCCTGTATTGTTAGGCATAGTAGAAATATGTTCACAATGCTTGACGTAGGAAACCAGTCAAGTAAGACACAGCTGTTTCCTCACACATAAGCGATAATTACTAATCGTGAATGGAGACCACTTCAAAACTTCAAGTTCTCTGAATAGCTTTATCATCGTTTTTGTTAGGTACGACGGTAGGCATATTCACCGGCGTAATTGGTAATACGGGTCAACATAGAAGGAAAAATTCTGCCGATGGAAGTTTCGTTTTGGGTAGGCAAAAGGCCGACGCGTAACCTATTGGACTAGCAATCCAATCTTTGTGCTATAATTACTGCGCATCGTGAAATGAATCTCCCCAGTTCTTTCATTGGCTGTGAATCTGTGTGCTGCCTCCATATTGATTTGATAAAATGCACTGAAGGGAGCAGGTGCTTCGGACCGTCAACTGTGTTGGTCGCCAGGAGGGGCCTTGCGAGACGCCAGTGAAGGACTTGTATTGTAGGTGCTCTTTTGTTAACTTGGGGGAAATGATATGTAATGTTCAGGTAATGCTTATCAGGACAGGGCTACTTATTGTATAGGGTGCAAGCCGAGGTTAAGAGACGGGTGTTAGTGGGACCCACTTGGGAGATGTTAGTGACCATTAAAGGGCCTCGGGGAAAATTAGGAGTGTCACTATGGTTACTGTGTAATTCATATCGTTAAGGGTAGTTATGTAATTTTGTGTGTATAACCGTATATGTGATTCTGTGTCAGAGGAGAAGAGTAGTTATCCAGACGTTTCGAACCAGTTATTAATTATTTCCAGGTGGGACAACAAATTATTGCATATCAGTTACGACATAGTTCATTGAGGGTCAGCCTCGTTCAGAGTTTGACAGTCTGATAGAAGTCAGATTGTGTCGACTCTATTATTTTTTCTTATTATTATCTTACCAATGTATCGGTATATGGACTGTTTGTGTTCAATGTTGTATTACATGTGATGATATTGTAGTCCCGCGGTAGATGTTGAGGGAATTTGGTATGACATAATTTCGGTTTTTACAAGGTTCGTCAAGTTGCATTTTTTTTTCTTTTTTGCAATTTACACTTCAGAAACTGAAATAGAGACCGTGTTTACTCGAAATATATGGGAACAACTTACCATACTAATCATCAAACTATAAATTAAATAAGGGAACGAGCATACCATTCAACCGCAACAGAATTCTAATCTCAACGTAACTTACTCTAACCTTCGGTTTTTGTTGTTGTTGTTGTTGTTTTGTTTTTTTTTATTTTGGGCGACTGAAAGGGTGAAAATGACTCTTTTTCGCTTGAAATCTTTCACTCCATACTTGGTCATTAATTTCACTTTTAAGAGTGTTTTTTCACTTTAGGATTTTAGAGAATATGGATTTGAAGGTCTGTCACAAGTGACGATAATTACATAACAAATGGGATCTATTTTTATGTTCTGATACGGTAACTGTTGTAAGTGATAGCCACCCTGCTGAGAAATATATTACCATACAATCTAGTGCAACATTTTGCATCTTCAGACGTCGTTTTTCTTGGTGTCCTTCTACACAATATAATACAAAGTCGGCCAGTTTAGTAATTTGGGGTACAAAAATTGTCCCTAGATACCTGAATGCCTCCTTGTTTGTAGCCATAGCCATAGTCCACCCCCCCCCCTTTCTCTTTCCAGAAGTGAACGATATGGTTGTACGTATATATGTTGTAAGTATTTTTACACACTTCATCTGACAAGTATTTTACTCATTCGGAACTGATGATCGCTTTTTTTCTGAGAATATTAAACAGTTCTAAAATAAATAATAGCAATAATAGTAAAACACCTTTTTTAAAAATACATGGCATTCCCAGATGTGAGGAAATAACAAAAATTGTTTTTCAAATATTTTGTTGGAAGACCCCCCTCCAAGATGCCATCTAGGGGTTTACACCTTCAGCACTAGTCTATAGTGCCCTTAGTGTCAGTGTCACCCTGGCAGTGGCAGTGTCACCGTGTGACTTTGCCCAATGTGGGGTCTAAAGGTATGTTCACCTCCCTCCCCCATCCCCATCATTTCCCAATTGTTCAGAAAAAAATGAAATAGGATGCACCATTCACTATGATTGACGTATTTGTAGTCCATCTGATATTACCATTTTTCACCGACGGCATTTTATTTTCTCATGAATTGTGATGTCTCCGGCCACCTGAAGGGTCTTCTTGTTACACTTCAACTGATGGTGGCGCTTCACTTATAGATAGTGCTGCCAGCACTCAGACCCCCTCTGTATTTTTCGGTCTGAATCCCCCCCCCCCCCATGGTAGTTCCCTTTTTGCAAAGACTGTACCCCTCCTTTATAAATCCTGGATCCGCACCGCGAAGGGGTATATCTTCCACTCAAGGGACAAATGCCACAACGACTACAGGTAGTGACGTCATGTAGTAATGGGAGTAATGGGCTGACATGTTGGGGTTACGGAATGTTCCAGTAATATTACCATATCCGCTGCACATTTTTTTTTCAAGGCTAATCTTTTTATTTAAATCAGATGCTTCAACTAAATTTCAGGCATTAGTCTGTCAAAAGTACTTCTGATATATTTGCGCAATTGTTTATGAGACTAAGTATGATTCACTGTTGATGAAACGTTGTTATGAGGGGGGGGGGGGTTGGGTGACGGTGGCTTGGGGGTTAGGATTGGGGGATCTCTCTAAGGTAGTGATAAGGCAACACAACATAAATGATTGCAAACACGTTTCTCACTATGTCGCTATGGAAACCAAATAGTCAATAAAAGAATGACGCAAAGTCTGTATCAACTATTTTCATAATTTACAAAGATCTACATGTATTATGCAAAGTCACAAATATTTTGCGATGTTTCGTAAACAGTATGTCCTCGTATTAAATATAAAGAGATCTACATTATACTAAACTATTATGACGTAATCATAACATATAAAAGAATATATAATATACGTATTAGGAAAAAAATCTAACAAAAAAAGTAACAAAAAGAACGGTATTTATTTTACGTATTTATGTGTGTAACCAATATGTCTTGCATTATTCCATACGTTACGGTACTGAATATTATTTTAAATTATACCTACATTTGGTATAACCGACATTGTACTTTCCATAAAACTTGCGAATAATCTCATTCTTCATTTGATTACAGGGTCATGCGAAAATGAAACTTGTAGAAATTTTCTATATGAAATAATGTCCTACACCACATTTGCAGTTTGATTTTCACAAATGTTACAAAGCATTTAATGGTAACTGTGCAGACACAAAATACTCATTTGATGAATTTATTGACTTCCTTTCGTGAACTGATGCATTAAAAAAATGTTCCTCTTTATATTCTCCATTATAGAATAAGTGGCCAAACTACTGCAACAAGCGAACATATCAAAGTGTCTGCTCAATTATCCAAGGCATTAACGCTGTCCTTTCGAAATCATATCTACCACCTTTATAAACTACTAGTTTCGCATAAATAGGGCACATAATCACAAAGTGTCTACCCAAAAAGCCTTGGTACCGCGGAGCTGTGTGGTCTACTAAGTGCCATGGTACCAAGGAGCTGTGTGGTCTACTAAGTGCCTTGGTATAAAGGAGCTGTGTGGTCTACTAAGTGCCATGGTACCAAGGAGCTGTGTGGTCCACTACTTTGTAGTGCCTAATGTAATTTTACTAATATTATTTACCTCAGCATGAACTTAAAGATGAGCCACCTCATAATGCAGCGTAGATTAAGATAATCTACCGCCATAGGTGGTTAATCCTTCTCCTTGTGTATATTGTGGTAGTCTACATCAACATGATCTCCGTAAGTAGATAATCTACCTCCGTGTACAAGCTCAGGTTGGTCAAAGTAGCTGTGATACTTCTACCGAAGTGTAGTTGGAGTCAGCATACTTTTCAATTATGTCATTCTGTGCTACAGACAAACGTCCAAAATAACCACCACTGTAATATGGTGGTATGCAACAGTGACATAAGCTGTACTGAAAGCTACCTATAAATAGTTTTTACGTGTAGGTGATGATACTAATACGGATAGGCTGTTAACGGCAACACCAGCTTATGGCTTTATCGATCATATACCTCATGTATGTCCGTTAAATTTGTTGGTTAAATACATTACCTGATTACTATCGTTTGATGCGTAGGTTATCGTCTTTGTTAGTAGCCTAACACTACTTCACAATGCAGTATGTCATTTCAAAATGTATGATGGATTCATAATTTTCAACAAAAGTTACTAATAATGTTGAAATAGATGAAAGAGAAGAAAACCAGAAGAAAAGAACACTTCGACTGCCGCCCTCATATTTTATATTGAACAAGACAAAAGAATTTGCAGGATGTAATTGTTTTGAAGAATGTCAGAGTGTGAGCGAGCCTTTGTTCAAAGACGCTTTATTAGGTTGTCAGAATAGGAAGCACAACCATGATTAGTGATTTGGAGATTCAATTTTCCTGTTTAAGTGTTTAGCCCAAGTAGATCAAAACCGATCCTTTTTTCCTTTTTTTTTCGAATCTTCTTACAGAGTGACATTTTCGTCGAAGTCAAAATATTGCAGATCATCACTGTACCTTACTGTGTACCGGTGTCATCTTATACATCAAATTTTACTTCTTCTTATCATTTCTGTTGAAGATTCTTCGAAAATGCATCGATTATATTTGTGTAATGCTAAGTTGACAACGAGAGTGAGTAATAATCATAACATAGCCCTACGTCATGAAGGAGTTCTGACGTCATTGGCATTAGACCAAGTCATTTAGGCTATGTACGTTATACGGGTTTTGTTCAGAAATGTCCTCTTCCCCGTTATGTACGTTGGGTAAGGCGAAGGGAGGGGGAAGGTTTGTTTAGATTTTTAAACAACTGTTCATTTGAAATGTTTGAAGGGAAATTCCTAGTCAGAATTGCTCATCACGCTCCTTTTTCTTTCAGTGCTCATTCGTCTTAAGGATGATAATTGGACGAATAAATTATTTTCACTAAGGTAAGAAGTCAATCAGGACAGAAGAAGCTGAGTTGATTGCGTTTGTTAATATTGTTATCTGTCTGTCAACCTCTGACCACCTCTCCTCTTGGTTAGAGTCACTGTCAATATCACGCAGAGCGAATACAATGCCGGGGAACGTCCTATTCTCGCCATAAAATATATGTGAAGGTGCCAATAATGTGTGCCTGTAAAAATTAAAATACATTGTTAGATAAAAATAGAAAAGGCAATTGTACTTTCTGTTACAAGAAAGTCACCCAACCTGCTTAAAGCTGGAATATGGGTTGTACTGGCATTTGCCAGGTAATCTACCTTCGTTCTTCGCCAGTCTTTCAGGGAAGAAAAAGAAATTGGAAAAGATCGCGTGTCACAAAATCTGGAAGAGAACTATTCAGGCATCTTCGAGATAATTGAATATGAAAAATATCTCTACATTTTTGTTGGACCTACAAAATTCAAACTCTCCAAGAAAGCATAGCAGTCAATCACCGTTACTTGAAATCAAACAGACCAATGCGAACGGATATGAATATTCATGTGTGCTAGAATGGGATTTCAACAATGTTTTCTGTAGTGGCTATGAAGTGTGCCGCGGAATTTAACTTTCACTGACAAATTTGCAACTCACATTTCAGCTTTAAAGCTAACCTGTTAAGATAAAATTAGTTTTGAGAGCTTCGGAGTTTGTTGATATTAAAGGTCAGGTTCTTCTCCTGATTCCAGAGGTGATTAATTAAAACAATACATAAGACCAGTGACGTCATTTCAAACGTTTGAAGTGGTTAATTTAGTCTTACAATATGAAAAACTAGATTTTTGGATTTTATAGCAGTAGTCCTCATACTACCAGCTCCCCCCCCCCCCCCGGCTCTCCGCCTCAGTGAACAATGACAGTAATGAAAACTAACAGCACTTGTACTAATAGTAGTTTCTGCTCACCTGTAAACTGGAAACCCTGTTATAAGTTCTTTGCTGAGCCAAGCCCGTTCAAAGTTCATTATTCGGTCATTGATGGCTCGCACAGCCACAGGACTGAAAAGACAAAAGACCAAGACTATTGATCTAATAAAAATAATTAAGAAACACATACCTCTCGCCCATCGCATCTCTAAAATACGGTAATAGAGGGACGCACCGTAGCAATGATCACGTGGTATTTCTTTGCAGCACATGAATCCCTATATACTGTCCCTTATCCCAGTTCTAATGTAATGGGACTATAGTTTGCACACACAAAAATTACTACCAATGCCATTAATTTTACTTGCAGGTTTGCTGGTGTGTCCTGTAAAGCTTTAGTGGTAAACAAATTGTGTCTTGGCGTCGCAATGAATGTTCAACTTTGTGCCGTACATTGTAAAGCAGGAACCACTACGACGTGTTTTGAATGACATTGTTTGCAGGAAAATCATCTAAATGCGATCCATAATGCGGTATTGTCTTAAAAGTTCATTGTTTGACACTGAAACTTGCTATTGACAATGCCCTTACATGGCACAGTAAAGAATTAAACATTTGTGCTGAATCATACACGGTAGTTTGTATGTACCATTTCTAGCAAAAAAGGTCATATCTAGATATGCAAAGTAATGTGCTGTTATTCTTGAGTTTTCAAAAACACCATATGTTTGTCTTTTTCCTCTTCATTTTTTTTCTTGGCCCGAAAATAATTTAAATATGGACAAATTTCCAAAATAAAATGCAGCAGAATTCGGAAGTCCCGTGTCTTTACCAAATGATGTTTCACCAACATTTTAGACAAAAAAGAAATCTAAATCAAACTTTCATCTACAGTAATTAATATCCTAATGGTTGAAAGTTCTTGTAAAAGAGAAGTGGCATAAATGTTGTTTTCCAAGTTGGTATCAAATGGAAGAGAAAGATGAGTGTTTAACCGCGCGGTAAGGGGCTGTTTTTCATCCAACGGCACATTCTGTTCTAAGACCCTAAACCCTCAAACCAGCTCCATCCCACCCTGATTACCGTAACTTAATAGGAATGTCCAAGGTTTATTAATTATTTTCAAACTTCACAGAAAGCCTCGCAGAAAGTCAACGGTTAAAGTAAACATAGTGTGTCCAAAATTTTATGGAAAACAATGAATGATCCCATATTTACAGATTGCAGAAAATTATGTGGTAAAGAATAAATATCATTTTCTTGACTTACTCATCGGTGTCTACGGCTGGTAGTATTTCATATTGAAAAGTGTCCGAGTTATACGCAATCTCATCCATAGCATCACTAAGTATATCTGTCAAAATACAACAGAGCAACCGTTAAATAATGTCACTTATGGGTAGGTGTTAGTCTCAGCTGTGTAAATAATACTAGAAACTGGCCGATAAGCACAGTAATCTCTCTTGCAATCCATGCAAAAATTATTTAAGATTGTTATAAGTGTGTCCTACTCAGTCGCAAGATCGATCTTTCACAGTTACGCCCAACGACCCTCCCCACATCTCCCCTTCTGCTACTAGAGTCAGTGCTGACTATTCCTTCCAAAGATGCAGCTTCATCATTTCATCAACAGATGGTACTTCGTATGGCAAAGCAAACATTTCACAAAACGTCTTGCCATATTTTAAATTGTTTATTGTCTTCGTTATTGTTTTAGTCGACAATGACGAAGGCCCACTACATAATGTAGAAATGAGAGCTCATCAAATATTACAATATCGACAAGACTTCATTTCATGATTCAGTTTTCTCAAAGATGTTAACTATTGTCCGACGGTGGTAGTATCTTTTCCACTCTCATCATCCAACTTGTACATTCTTCCAACGTGCGTCTTATCATGCAATGATCAGTATAGCTATAATGGTTTCTCTACCTACACACACACACAATGCTTTTAAATAACACCACTCTGTGATGATGGGGGGGGGGGGGGTATGTATTGCCATGCGTCCATGATTTGACATACACTATCTAAGCGGAGAGACATCATCAGGTAAAGTTATGATTCGAGACGTGCCCCCCGAATCAACTCCACTAAACAACACAATGTAAATATTAGGACACAATACCATAAAGTATTGTTAACATTGAACATTACAGTCTCTGAGATGGCTGTGTTTGTCTTGCCTGTGATCATTGAGTGGGGGCGGAATACATAATCAGTGATTTATCTTTGATGTTAACGCGTGATATGAGTATCCTATAGAGGGCGTTACAACGCGTTTATGGTGTGTTGGTGCCTTGACCACATTATAATATTGTAATGACTTAAAAGCATTTTTCTGTGGATCCTGAAATTAGTCACATTCTATCAAAGTTTCAATCTGTATATGGTTACGCAGCTTTCGTTCTGAAACCTTGAGTAATAAAGTCCTTCTTTGAAGATCCTGATAGCCGGTAGTGCGTATCTGCGAAGACATGCATCAGTATGACAACGAAGTCCAAACACATCTGTTCTTTACCTACTGATATGTTCCGTACGTCATTCGTTAAAATGCGCATTTGATAAGAGTTTCGGAAGATTTCCCCCAGAAGGTAAAGCACGTAGCTGTATTTGGTGACGTCTACATTGATGATGGTGCTTTCAGCTAAATTTCGCATCATCTCTGCAAAGAATTGTCCGGTGGCACGATGGGCCAAGAAGCCCGGATCGATGTACTCATCAACCAATCGGAAGGTTTCATAGTAGGTATGGTAAAGAGAATAAAAGTCAACCCCGTGAATATCGTTCTGAAAAATTCAGATAAAACAATATGTAGTCTTTATATATATTTTAAATGTATTCAGATGGATGGCACTAAAGTTACAACTTTAATTAATCTGATCCTTTTGGTCACTCTGAATTATTCCGAGCTCCCGAATGTTACATCTTGTAAAGTCGTTTGTCATGAGAGGTTTGATACTCATCACTATAAATAGTTAACACACTTATTCATCCTTTTTGAGGGAGATTGACACGTTTTCTCTAACTAAACTGAGACATAAGAGGAATCGTATACGACGCGACAGAAGGGTTAGAGCAACCATTTATAACGCAGTACATGGGTTCGAGCAATCGCGTATAACGCAGTAGGGAATTCGCTTGCTTATTTTGTATCTTTTAGAAGTTTGGTAGAAAAGTTTGTTGCAAATAGTAATTCTATCACACATCGCCCAATCAGTTGTAATAAAATGATAATGTATGAAATTCGTTATCCTGATCCCCCCCCCCCCTAAAGATTGGTAAGGAAGATGAATTGCAGGTCTCACCTCAGGCATGTTGTCATCCGCTATACGTTGTTATAACTATACTCTCTACTGTGTGTTCTTATATTATCATGGTTCAGAAAGACTGTCTGTGCATTATCACTTACCAAACAGAGCACTCACAAACCAACCAACTCCCCCCCCCCCCCACTATTCCTATGATTGGCCCCCTTACTAACTCTATGATTGTCCCCTTCACTAACTTTATGGTTAAGCCCATCCCTTATTTTATGACTGAGCCCCCAATAACTCCAAGACTGAACCCCCCCCCCTAACTCCATGATTGAGCATCTCACTAACTCCACGGTTGAGTCTCTCCCTAATTCTATGTTCAGACCGTTACTTACTCCAAGACAGAGTCCTTCACTTACTCCACGGTTAAGTCCCTCTCTAACTCCTTGATTGAGCCGCTTATTTACTACATACCTTATCCCCTTAATAACTCTAAATGATTGAAGAAATTGAGTATTTATATTTACGAAATCATGGAAGTAGAAAGAGCTGATAGAGGGCACGCCTAGACCATAGAAGAAGCCTTCAAAATCAGTGCCTCCGTCCAACGGGTACATACTGACAAAAGAAAGAAAATTAGTTTTCATATTTTAACGATATGTTTCCCTTTTTCCATAATGAAGATTGCAATTTTGATTTGGTTGCTAGCGACACCGTTACAAACAAAAAAAGGCAATAAATAACAAAAGGGTGAAAAAAAGATATTCTTACGAAGTTAACATTACTTTAAAGAATACGAAAAGGCAACAAATAAGTGTCATTTTTTTCGATGTCAGTAAACAATGATGTTGATGTAAACGAAATATTGATTAAAACATACGCTAACACAAACATGTTCTAATGTTATCATAAAATATGAAAAATATAATCGTTTCATTATTTAACCCCTTTGTCCTGGTTATCACTGACCGGGCTAAGACTATAGTAGACATACATCTCTAGTTAATCCTGTATACATTTTGTTGGTTATAAGATCTAATGTACACTGCATACATCGATCTTCTTAAGAAAGATCTAAGATTAGATGGACGAAAATTATAACAAAGAATTCCAAAAGGCATAATAAGATTTTAGCACTTACTGTTGGTCAGGGTTCAACGGTAGTCTTTCTACTACAGAGTCGTAGAGAGTTTTTCTTGTTTTGGAGGGGTAAGGTTCTTCAACCTGAAAAGAAACAGGAATTTATCATTTTTTTGACCTAGTTTTCATGCAAATTTGTCTAATCTAAAATCACGTTCTTATTTTTCAAACTATCTGTGGTCAGTTGTTGTTTACACTTACATACAGTAGATAGTTACAATATATATATATATATATATATATACATACATACATACCAACTCAAAAATTACCAGAAAGCAGATTATGTACGTTTACAAATATTATAATTGCATCTCACTCACGTTATTGGACTTAGAGACAAGGAAAAACCGTATGCGCAAGAGGTACGCACATATAGAGAAAACAATTGTCGGACTCTGCCTAAGGCATTAAAACTGTCATATATAGCCTCTGGCCCAACGGTCGGGCGCTGCTCAGGTGTCGGGCAGCGCAGGGGTCGGGCAGCGCAGGTGTTGGGCACTGCGCAGGTGTGGGGAAGAGTAGGGGTCGAGCAGCGCAGGGGTTGAGCACTAAGCACTGCACCGATCGGAGTAGCCTTTCTTTGGACTTAGTTACCGGTAGCCGCACTTCGCACCCGACCCGAAGAACTTAAACCTGTAACAACTTCGACCAAACGACTAACTAATTTTAAAATGGTCTCCTCACTAAATACCCAGAAAATAAGCCAAGGAAGGCTTACGTCCGCACATAGACTACAGTAAGGCCTCAACCAATCACCAACACTAAACATCGACAGGCCTACAGTGAGCTACGGTCAATGAGATCGTATCTCATCCCTCTCGCTACTCTCTCTACATAAACATTATCGAAGCAAGTAGCATTAAGTAAAACATTACACAATCTCACCCGGTGTGACCCCAAAGGCAAAACAGGACCCGCTCAGCTCGGCGGATGTTTGCAAAATTAAATAGGTCAGAGTCTCGTGGAACATAGCGGTTTCCGCTACAATATTAACGGTATAGAAGGTATATCTAAGACCCTTGCAGGTTGAGAGTACCTTGTTGTATCAGACATGATTGCCCTAGATCACTGACGAATTTAAGTAACGCACATCGCTTATCATCTTGCTGCACTTACCTGATATTGACCTGAATATGCTGTAGATTTATCACGAAAAAGGTTGATTCTGTTTAAATTTTTGTATCATTTAACTTAGCCAAAAGGTAATCGTTCTATGAGAATAAAAAGTTGTTCAATATTCACGTCTGTAAAAGCCATGTTAATTGAAAGCACCAAGCAGTTACACCGTCGTTTAAATAATCAAATCAATATTTGCTATAATGCATCAATGCCAATAAATGCTGATGAATATTGTCATCATGAGCTCTGACTTAAGAGCAGCGATATTTGTAAAGTAAAATGTTGATGAGTACATAAATCATCAAACGCATAGCCTAAGAATAATACAAAATGGGTGAGAGGTAGAAAAGAGACCCGATAATGATAGTGATTTTTTTGTATGTGTGTAACTGTAACTTGACTTCAGTCTCGATATGAATAGATAAAATGAAACATTACAATGAAATATGTAGTTAAAGATATAACCTTTTTTAAGGCCTCTGAAACAACACGTAGCAGCGTCGGTGAACATTGTGTGTACATGACGTAAGTGCCTGAAAAAAGAAACAGATATGAGAAACTTGAAGAAAGGAAGATAGCATGTTTCCTGAAATAATACAAATGAGATTGTAACAAGAGAAACTCATTAATAAAGATTAATCTATTGTAGGTCAACAGTAAGATACATCTACCCCAACATTAAGAACATTTGGAAGTCTATAATAAGATCCCTATGCATCAACTTAAATTTCAGGCACTCATAAGTCAACGTTAATGAACTACTGAAGTCAACATTAAAAATCCATGTAAGTCAATCACCTAAGTCAACATCAAGATACCTTTATGCCAAATGTAAGACGCAAGTAGAGCAACAATAAGGCATCTGACTGAATAAATAGTCGCCAGTTAGATACCCATAAGTCAGCATAAAGAATTTTGTAAGTTAATAGTACCATATCTGCAATTCCACAAAAAGATACCTGTACGTCAACCAGGAAATGAGTGCGCAAGCCAAACGTAAGGGCTTGATTATGCATTAGCGCCCCCTTTCCATTTCATCGAATGTTAAAAACAATTTTCTTCATGTTTGTGTCCAATATTTGTAATACCTTTGTTGTAAACATGGTGGCTCAGAAAAGAAAAATTCGAAAGAGCAATTTAGTGTAATTACATCTTGAGCATTTCTTGTCTGGTGGAAGTTAAATGTCACTTTTGTCTGCAGGGTCAAATTGAAGCCGGTTTATCATAATGAGCACAAGACTCAATTTTCATTTTATTCTGTCAACTGACGATGTAATTGTCTAAGTCAGGGTCGGCAATCGTTCGAGGGGAGCGGGCCAACTTGTTATCTGGCGAATTAGCAGAGGGCCAAAGGGGTAGTTAAAATAGCTGGGGAGTAGGCGTGAACGGGAATTTGATTGTTGAAGTAAGTGTTACAGACATGCGTGGCTAGGCGTTCTCGCCAATACCACACATTGTGCTTTTCGTACACGATTGCTCTTCGCATTTGGCGGGATTCTTGACCCCGGCCGGCCGGACTTCGCCCGCCGGCCGTAGGTTGCCGCCCCTGCGCTAGGCTAAAGAATGTTATACACTCCCAGTAAACCTAAGTCATACATGTAAAATAATATGCATTTAACTGAGACATGCAATGGATTTCTGTATTCTGATTTTTTTGTAATGTATTAAAATAATACCTGTTACAGCAATATCCAGGTTTAAATAAGCCACTGCTCTTTGAGAAAGAATCTGGGAAAATTGCTGAAAACAATAATTACAACAAATATCAAGCAGTTCAAACAATTTCAATGTCAATATTAATAAATGAATATTCATCATTGAGACATCCATTAATCTATGCTGACGTACAATACATTTCAAAGTAAAGAATAATAACTTAAATTGTCTAGGAACATTGAAAGAGAGACAATAAAAATGAGTGAAAATTGGACGAATGAGAAATTCACTCCTTAGGTTAACGTTTAACAACATGTTCGAATTGAAATTATTGAAACGTAAAATATCTCCCATACCTCTGTCCATTCTACCGATCCCGTTAGTGCAAATTCTTCAGCTCCCCAGCTTGCAAAGACCATGGTCCTTCGAGGCCTCCATCCTTCGATGAATACGAATGAACATAACAATATTAATCATGACATAAATAAAACATAGCAATAAAAATTGAATTATAATTTCACTGACAGTAGGAAAGGAGTGTGTCACACCTATTGTTTTTCATTCACCTTTACTAATTCATCTCTTCATTTTCTTTGCTGGCATGGGAGGGTCTCCGAGCCCATAATATGCGTAAGAAGAAGAGACTTAGGGGCTGATCGTTCCTCTGTGATGATTGACTGGATTTCAAATACCATATTTGCAGGAAACTTAGTGGTCCTTTTCTTTTTAACTAGTGCAACAACTGAGTGCTTTCTGCCAAATCCATTAAACAATACATCTCCTAACCTCTCGAATTCAACGGAAAGACTTTATGCACCAGTAATGTGTATCTCCCCAAGGGGATATAGATTCTCATTATTACATCAGAATCTATTAACAAAATGAACAAGATGAAAAAAGTACTAAAATTGTGATCATTTAATCGAGTTATCAGACATGAGAAGTGTTCACGAGCCACGTACGTCATCAAGGAAACCTCACGAACGTCACGAAGAAAGAGAATGATTTGACATCTTGTTCCGCTCATCTCACTCATCTTAATCTTGATCACTTCGTCTTAGACATAATTTTGTCTTTATTAACATTATGTGCAGAAGGTGAAATACCATCTCTGCTTCCTTATCCGCCCCCCCCCCCCCCCCCGTCCACCATTCCTTTTTGGGCACAGTACGCTCTAAATGTAAAAGAATGGAACTCCACTAAAAAAAAAAAAAAAAAAGCGTAGCGTGACTACAGTGATGGCTCTTCCTTTTGACTGACATTCCACTCTCCGTTGAGTGATGTTTTCACTCTATTAGAGTTAACAACCACTTCAAGCAGAGTGAAATCTTAACCGCATTCCACTTTTTAAATAGTGGTCACTGTAGTCACTCTTTTACATTAATTATAATCCATGGAGTAATTATGATCGATGGATTTACCTTCTTGCGTAAGCATGCCAAAGACCCTACTTATCTCCATCATTACGGCTGTTCCACCAGTAGGGTCTACCGCCCCCAAACACCAAGCGTCTCGATGGTTACCAAGGATTACATATCTGTCTGAACAGAGCCGAGATTGATCAACCGTATAAACGTATAAAGAGCAAACAATATTCATGTTTCATAACAAACAATTTTTATATGCCAGAAATATCGTGCGGTGTTTTATAAGATGTGTGATCTGTATGTCTTTATACATAAAACAACTGTAACACGAACAATTTGCTACGGTTTTCTTGTGCTATAATAGACATTGACACTTAAGAGGTCAACATAAATTATTACTTTTACAATGAACAAAATAAATGAATTGATAAACACCGTTTGTTAAGTACAACTTTCTATTTTCATGTTTAGTAACAAAGTAATCACGATGAAAATTAACATTAACAATGATTGAATTAGAGCATATATTTGTTTGTTGTTTTCAAGTGTGATTACTCGGATCCTTCCGTCACAACTTGGGAATTACATCATTGAGCTATTAATAGCTCATTACCACATGGCCGGTATTTGATATTTGTTTGGTTGTATAGGTCCGGTGCCATTGGATCATTTTGATTCAGCTGGGAGCCAAATATGGTCACTTATGTATATAATTTCTAAACTCTAATCAAATACTGTCCTGTATACCCAAAGAATAAAAGTCATGATAATTTAGAGGAGAAAAGCAATTATTGAATGTGACTGTGGTTGCTGGCAAGTATTTTTTCTTTCAATGTAGTTACATTTGGATCGATTATTGATAATATAGAACAATTATATTGCAATGGTAGCAACGCTGCTGATATTCATTTCTTTTATTCGCTTTAACCTACACAAAAGGGATCAACATGTCGTTTCATGAGTCTGAGCGTGCGCACTTTACGGTTTAACCTACTGTCTTTACGTCACTTTTGCATACATGTCAAATGTTATTTGACAAATTCGTCCACTCGTAGTGCACAAAAGAAAGCAAACTAAAATGGGGAAGTGACGTAACGAAGTCTGAGGCTCTCGATTCATGACAGGTGACGAGGCTATTCGTTCCCTTTAAATAGACAGAATATGGAGAAGCAGACAACGTAATAGAAGAAAAACACGTACACATTGCCATGACTACTACACATGCGTATTAAGTACATATTACCTGGCTCATGACTGCCACGAATAAATCCTATTGTATTGTACGTCTTCATTTGCTTCATGGTAGAATTTACAAATACACGAACCTTCAAATTTCTGGAAAAAGATCAATAGGTGTTATAAATCAAAGAAAACTATCCGCCATTTGTTAAGAAGATATATCAATTAATTTTCAATATTTAAGTTTTATTTGCCAAGAAAAGTTCCTCTTAATCATTTAGGAGTCACGTTTTCAGTTCCTTAATCCTCCCAAATTACATACGGTACCCAAACATTTATATACTGCATAATTGTATTTCATATATTTCATGACATCATTACATCATTAATGGTGGCAAAGGGAAGTTTAGATATCATTAATTAGTTAGTTAATAGAGAAAAATATCCAAGTCATATGACTTTCTTTCATTCATGCATTCCTGCACATGTGTGATGGTTTGATACTGTTATTTAATAATACTATTATTTAATAATGTAATTATACCCGTTAATTGTCAGAACAATTAGACAACATGTATTATGATTAGTATTTAATTTACATGGCTGGGGTAGTTTTTCAGTGCCATTTTGCAGTGACACTGAGCACTGGGCTGAAAACGGTTGTGAACCACTGATCTAAGTTGCCCATAAATACTAAAACTTTTAGTGTTAAAATTAATATGATAGAGTGTGCCATCAAGATGTAGTATTGCAGAAGAATAATTCAAAGTACCAAGCCCCGTTTGTGTGTTTAACTTTGAGTAATAATCTATCCACAGGCTTTAACTGAATATTTATTTCTGATTAACTATTTTCATTTTTTTCTTTTTGTTGCTTTTGCTTTCTTTTGTCTTATTCACATGTGTGACCTGTGTCTCTTCCTAAAACACTTCATTAATTAAATCTGGCAACAAAAAAAAACAAGAGAAAAATAAGTGTTTGTTATTTCTAATTACACTTTATTCAGTTACGTCATTGAATATTATTGATGTACAGTGGCATGATTTCCTTTTTTCTTTTTCTTTTTGCCAGTTTGTATTGAGACATTCATATGAAACAAACAAAGAAAGAGCAGCATAATTTCATATTTTCTCACTGACGGATTTAAAGAGTTCACAGCTCGAGGGCAAGCGTGAAGTCTGGTTGCCTGTTACGATTCCGTTTTGATTTAACGTTAAAAGTAACTATTAATCACTGGAAATGCGTCTAACTCCAGCAATAATATTGATCCTTATCGAAATAAGTCGATTACCGATATTTTTAAAAGGAATTGGGAAGTGATAAAGCAGCCGTTGAGAAAACATATATATTGTTTATATATTATCTGAATACACATGGCAGCGGAAGTTTGCTGTTAAGATAACAGTTATGAGGTTTGTTGACAGTCGATCAGCCTTTTCTGTATTGGCTACACACTGAATAAGCAACGCGCACAGAGTATATTACTGCACTTATGAACGTGCAAATACACATCAACACTCCCGGTGTCTGAGAGACGTAGAAACTTACGCTCACGCTATTGGTAAAGTATTGTTTGGTTACAATTCAAGTGTCCAAAGAATTTCAAGAATGCTTATTTTGAAAGGGCCCCCAAAAAAGAAATGTCCACTACTTAAATTTAACATTAATTACTCTGGTAGGCGTTCCTCTTGCATTTCTTTTTCCTTCTTTTTGCTTTCTTTTGTTTTGATTTTTTTTCCTTCTAGTGTCGCTAGCCTGATAATAGTTTGTTTTTCTAATGTCTCTCAGATGATTTCCTGATATCCTTTTTTTTTGTAGCAATATTTTCTTCGTACTGATATCATTTGTGAAATAAATTTGAATTAAAAATAAATATGTTTAATAATGTACGGAATTTACACACGTACTTCCCTATCCCCCACCCCTCCCAACACACACATGCCCAACATATGTATAGGCAACATTACTGTTGGAAAAGTGTATGAAATACTTTGTTATAATGTAAGTCAGTATTTGACAAACATTACTCATAAGTTGATGTTTTGACGTAATATGCGAAGCATTGTAAGGAATCGTTGGAAGCAGAAACTTGTTTAAGGGCTTAGTATATTTCTTTGTAAGAAATCATGATTATCAGAGAAACTAGTTCAGGAAAGGTGTTTCAAATCCTGTCAAGAACACTACGAAAATTATACATGATGTTGGCAGTATTCAAATATTGTACCCACAATAACTTAATGATGCACAGAATGACAGTAAACCATGCAGATATGAAGATCCACTAGCCATGATACTATCTCATGATTTTACTTAATAGCAGCATCTCAAGGTGGGAGGAAAAACAAGGAGAAATTTCCTTGGTGGTGGCAAACTCGTATACAGTCATGAGCACTTCTCTGTAATAAATTTTGGCGATTTTTACAACACTGGACCGCAAGTACCAATTAGCTGGTACATCTAAAGTCATGGGAAAAAAATGAAATTCGTGCCTTCATTGTTTTAAACGCTATGTGGCCATCGGTAGCAAATCTAGTAATTTTGTTGTTGCTAAGTTACATCAGTTGCTCTTTTATTTTCTTCTTTTTGAGAGGGGGGGGGGGTCGGGGTTGTCAGTGAAGCATATTTTCCTGGTAAATGCTTTCGGCCAGTTCTAAGCAAACTGGTCGAAAGTCCTCTCTTATATTTTTGTGTCATTGCTGGTTGGTATTTATGAGAAATTGCTCATTTGTGAGTAATTTTTCAAATCGCAATTTTCTGCTCGACTGGAAAATTTATGCATTGTTGATGGTATGCCTGAGTTAAGCATAAAAGTCCTCACATGTAATTCTGACCTACAAGGCTTTCTGTATAAATGCACAACATATTCCCAACACAATTCAGGCACCACCGTATGGCGTAGCGCAGCTGGGATGAGTAAAATTTTACATTTTCATAATTGACTTAGTGATTTAGCAAATCATACGAAAATATGTGAACGAAATACAAAATACTCAATCCTACATCGTAAGTGGAGTACGGAATAGCTAATTTTATCAAAATGTTTTTTTTTTTTTTTTTTTTTTTGTGGCATAGCAATTTTGAATATGTCGTCACCTATGTTTTAACCGGATATAATGTAAATTTTAATATAGTATTAACAAAAGTTACCTCACATAACTTATCATTTAAAGGTGAGAACAGAAAATTTGGTTGTTAAAATTTTGGATACACATATTTTGCTTTTGTACAGCCAACAACGACAAGCTGTTTTCCTTGATAAATTTAGGTAACGCTGTTTCGGTTTTGGTATTAGAATACGGGACAAAATTTATGGATCATGAAAAGATGTACACTCAGCTGATTCAAGATCAGGAGAAACAATCCCGCTTAAAAGCAATGCTGACACCAATTTGCTTTTATTCTTAAATATAGGTCAATACGATGCCTCTTGTTACTAATTAATGTCGTTACCACCAATGTTATGTTTTAGGTTTTTTTTTTACTTTCTTTGATATTTTTTGTTGTTGTTTTGTTGTCAGCATGCAACAAATATTCAGTTCAATGTAAACAATAGAAAGGACGGAAGTTATGGATGCGCGTGTCATCTCTGCCATTGTTTTGTCCCCCCCCCCCCCACGATACCGACACCGTTCACACTTATTTAAAGCAAATTGCAAATAAAGTAATAACCAAGGAAATCCTTCTCTTATTTGCATAAACGACGAGGCATGCCCATGGTTGTACACAGCTGGATCCAGCTTCTTTATCTGGGAGTCAACACACCCATGCACAGTGGAATGGGAGTGGGTATATGGAAGGTAACACTCTCTCCCCTTTGGAAATTCTACAAGTTAATACCTTCACATATGATTTGGTGCAACAAATGTGAGCAACTGTCAAACTAATTTTCTTCTAAAACAATCCGTTTTTTGGCCGACTTTATGAGGTCGTGAGCTACGTTGCCCCTTCCTCTAAATCCGCCAGTGTGTATATATTTCAATGAATGGCATGTCATCGTCATATGTGGAAGGAAAACAATCACAGATATTACTTTCTTTTTTCGCAACAAGAATTTTTTATCTTTTCCATTTTGTACACGTCAGCATTATGGCCGAGTCAATCCAGTGTTAATATATCAGTATCTGTATGGTAACCCTGAAAATTTTGGGCCTGCGGATGTCTTTCTATATATGGTTCATCTCCGCAGAAGCGTTTCACACCACAGATCGCGCTTAATAGTAAGGAGTATTTTTGAATATGGTTGTCGAATGTTTGGAACTAGTACCGTTGACAATCACACACGAGGGAACAGAAATATTAATATAATTATCATTGAGAAGATAAGCAATATCTTCTGATGAACGTAATGAGTCCGTTAACGCATAGCCACATTACCTATGACATTGTAATGAGTTACTCTAATGGGGAGACATTATTAGCAATCAGTCTTACTATAAACATGCAGATCAGGTAACCTACGGAAGCATACTGAAGCAAATACAGCAGGATTTCCGTGTTCCTGTGATTTTTTTTAGATTTAGCGAGTCTTCATTTTCTGTATCGTGTTATGGATCTTTATGCCATATAAACAGAACAGAGGGTTCCACTGTCTGGTGCTTCTTGTGAAGAATGCAACTCAGAGTTTGTCTACATTCAACTGTTTCGTCAGCGATGACAATATATGACATTTTCATCATTTGCAAAGGAAGTTGTCTGATGTTCTAGTAAACTGACGAAAAGTTTAGAATCGTGAAATTCCATAACGATTTTTTTTTGGAACGATTTAACATGTCTAAGAATCACGCGCACCCACTGATAGACACCTCAAAGCTGGAAATCAGATACGATAAAAAGTAATGGACCCGCTGGGAATCTGTCTGGAAACATCCCAGTTTTAAGGGTGGCTACTCTTCCAATTGATGTGTAAAGCACTGCTCGTGTATCTCTTGTTGAAGTCTGTAAGGTATTTGGAATCAGTGCAGATTCTTGAATGCCGTTGGCCAAATTTAACACCTCCCCCCCAAAAAAAAAGAGAGAGAAAGTTACAAATGATACCAAATCGTGTTCCTGACGTCATTACCGTCACAAAAAGACCGGCTACGCAAGCTTCATGTGTTTATTCATTACACTTTCACACATTCTAAATCCCCAAGCAGGTGAAAATGTAGGAGATGATTACAACAAGTGTGAGTAGAATTAAGACCTTGCATGAGATTTGTGTCTTCAATTATCCAGGGAGACATTTCGTGTGTTGTTTTATGTTACAGGGAAATATTAAAGGTAACATCAATTGGGAGATAGAATTACCAAGTGCTACTGTTTGAATTTTCATGTTGAGTGTGCTTAATGAAACCCACCTGGACTCGTCATTGAACCCCGGTCCTACTTGATATCTTACATCCAGTGACCCACGCCAATGAGGTGGCGGTTGAGGACCGGTCATTAATCTGGTAAAACAAAAAAGTTTATACAAAGTAAGTCATAAGGCGTAAACTTGTTCTGATTACAGTTGCCATTTGGAATCACCATGCGTTTTATAAAACAACTCGAAATGGGGTGAAAGAAGATCAAATCACGGGACAAGTTTAGAGGGTCCCTTTAACATCGATGACTTTTCACTCATATGTATGTTCGCCTCTGATCGTGACCAGGAATACTCTACACAATACAAGTAATGAATATTTAACAAGTATTTACAAGTGCAATAGTACCGAAAGATTGGGCTATCTATTCTATGCGGCGAAATCGAGTTGAATAAAAAGTTCAGTCTTTCAACGAATGAAATTATTCATACTATTGCACGAATAGAAAACATTTATTACTTATTTTATATAACACCTCGCAATTTGGTCAAGATTTGATTAGATGATAGAGGAAGATATGGACTAGCCCATACGTACGTAATGCAATATTCGATCCCCTATATGTTGTAGTGATATATTGAGCCCCGGCACGCGCTCTGGTCTGATACCACAATGCAATATCTGTGACGCACTGCCATGGGTATGTACTAACCACAGACCTAATTAGGTCAGTGGCACTATAACCCACCATCGTGGGTTGGTTCACATTAAGATATGATTCAGAATCATAATCATAATGATATTGCCAAATCAAGCATAGCATGTGACCACCGATCCTCCTATCAGATAAAGGTGAATTCACAAGGTGTTATATACAAACGCATAGTATGTGATGATGTCTTCTCAAATACTATACAGTACAAGACGCACACATTCTGTGCTTGTTTGCCGTAACAGCTGCAGCCATAAGACCATATTACGGTTTACATCCATGCTGGGACTTAAGAGGTGACTATGTGAACCAAGTCAGGAGATTGCTGCCTGTTAAAGGTCATCTCATTGCTACCTTGAAATTGTTAAAATAGACATAAATGAATTCACGTCACGAAAGGAGAGATTTATAGATCAAGATCCAACATATACCCTCCGAGGAGGCTGGAAATGAAAACGGAAGAACTACCTCGCAAAAAAAAAGATAAAATGATGTTTAGATAAATGTGACATCAGTGAGAGACGCGTGATCATTTTCTTCTTATTCTTCTGTATATTTTGCGACAATCATTTGGCCTAATCGAGGTCTTAATTTCATATATCGATAGTTTTACCATCGCATACGAGACGGTCTTTGATCTTGTCTAATGACGTCCCATTGGTTAATAATATTAATACATTTTCATTTTCGTACCGATGAGCAGACAGGGAGAGTTAATGATGAATTACCTAAATATATGTTCGGCATCACTAAATCCTATCGGATGAACTGGTATCGATGGAAGATTAGCTGCAGACTGCGGTATTCGATAAGTGCCAGCTTGAGAATCAATTAAAAAAAAATTAAAGGTATATGTTAGGATATTAAATTAACGATTTAGAATATTTTCACTTAAGATTTATTTATTGTTTTACATTAGTCAATTTTGTCAGTTCTTTTTTTTTTCTTTCATTTGACATTGAAATCACATAGTCCTTTATCACAAATCTATAAACTGCAGTAATACTGTTTACGACAGTGTATAATAAGATAAGTATGGAAATAAGTATTTAATTAAGGATTACTTGTATTATGTTCAATTTGTGAACTGGTAACAGTAACGATAGATCAAAACCACTATGGTGACAACAGAAATAGGAGTTCATACCGACTTGTTAAATTACGTTTTAAGTTCCACAGCTTAAGGGGGCCAAGCCTCAGAAAACTGTGTTGTAACTGAATTACACCTACTCGCATGACCTATTTCCTTTTTCTACGGAAACTATAGAATGGTGTTGAAATGTTCTATCCTACCTACACCAATGTGCCTTAGTTTCACTGTTGTAGCCTAACACGTTAGTGTATCTCGTTTCAGAAATGCATCGTGTGATGTTAAACGTAGGCTTAGTTTATACTTGTTTAGCAGGCATTAATGTGTATATGCGGTACACGGTTGTAATTTCTCCCTGACCTAGTTTTCAGATTTGTCCGACCCACTAATATTGTTTTATTACAGCGAATACGGTTACAATTTCTCTGCCCATATTGAAACCGTTGAAAGCACCCGAAGACAAGGTTCATTTTAAGAGGCTCGTATAAATTCAACTCTTTAATGTTAGGGATTGGGTTTTTATCGGGTTATATATAAAATAGCTTTGAGAACGAAGAAGAATAAGCTGCAAAGAAGTAAAAAACAAAAGAGGAGAAAGACGTTACCCACGATCAACGTACTAAGCTCAGTAAGTTATAAATAGAAGTATTCTTTGCGGGTGGTTTTATGGTGTAATAGGCTCAGTACGTGCACTTAATAAAACATGTGCAATATGTGAGAGATGTCATTTTAAAACGATTACTCTACATAGGACTATTTCATGTTAGAGTCAGAGAGCCAGATAAATAGATACCTCGATAGAGTGAGTACACCAGTTAATGGTATTCCTGTTATTTTGATTATCTGGCCTTGTGGGTATGACTAACTAAGAAAACATGAATGCTAAGATTACCTCATCATCCTCAATAACAGCAGCAGCAAGCAGCAGCAGCAGCGGGTAAAATACTGATCATGAAAAAGAAGATGCTGCTGGTGAGTTGAAGGACAAATTCGTCATGTTGGCTCAATTCCAGTTTAAGGCTTTTATTGGAACTTAATGATCGTTAATTACTAGCTTCCTCTGCACTGACCTTGATAGAACGAGGTGCTCTGTTTTTATAATGGCGGTATAGGTATAGTTATGACAGTCTTTCCTAAATCCTTTACTCTGTGGGTTTTCTCCATATGGGTCTTAAACGTGAAATCCTAGACGAGTACCCCATTCAACTGCTGAAACTTTTGATCAATATTTTGCTTAATCGGATCTGAAAACAGTAGCATACAAAACAGTGGACACTGACTACATACCGAACCTGTCATCGCAGATAAATTTCAAAGAGGGCTTAGTCGTTAACAACTAGGTATCCTCTTAAAACATAACTTGAATACAAAAGTCTTCAAGTGTCGGTTAACATAGGCATATCTTTACCCTTCTCAAGGTTTTAGGAAAATGTTCTCAGACACATCAAAACATAGAATTGACTGAGTTTCGCTTATCTGGACATTTTGCAGACATATCCCCTTTTTGAGCTTTCTTACCTAGATGAGCAGTTGTGTGCAAATTGTTCTGAGAAACGTGATAGTGAAAAGTGTCACATCTACGGTTAGTTTTTGGTGATTGAATATGTGTAGAACATAGTAAAATAGAAATAATGAGTGAAAACATCGTGATAATGTTGACGTCATTCAGTAACCTTCACCCCACCCCCTCCCCAGGCTGATATAAAAGTAATACATGTACAGCTAGGAACATTATATGACACATTTCACAGTTTTTCAATTTGCCGAGGCAGTTTGTTTCTCTAAACAAAATAAATTTTAAATCTTCTTCAAACAAATCATTTGTCCAGGGTGTTTAATACGCTGGGCATAGCTTACAACAGTGTTCGCATGAAGAGATATTCATGTTTCGTTACCAGCTTAGTTATGTAACGGCTCATTTGTTTTGCCTTCGCTGCTAATTCTACTCAGAATATAGGAACACCTAAAACTGAGCAAATGTATAGGTAAAATGATCACTTTTTGTGTATAACTGCAAACAATGTTCTTTCTTTTCCCATCCTTTGTGTTCCTTCTGTTCAGCTATAAGTGCAAGTCACTTAGCAATGACGTTTAAAATGCGGGTTGCCATGGCAACCTGCATTTCACTCACTCGTACTCCCAAGACATTTCCTTCCCGCAGTTTGTTAAATGCTTTATTATGAATAGGAAATAGTGCACTGCAGTGCGCGTGTCTGAAACCGTTGGTAAATATGTCGCTCCCCTGCAGATATTCTACTGGTTCACCTATATGGTCACCGTTTTGTCACATTTCACAATTTTAATAATTTCCTCATTGATCCATTTTACTGTCAGATATAGCCTTTTATGGATAAAGACGGAAAAATGCTTTGGAGGACGAGAATCTCTGAGTTACTCGTTTTTGAAGTTATGGTGAACCATAAAATCCTGTCAGTTGGACAAAACAGATCACGTTTTAGATACTCCAATGGAATTACGCCATCACATAGATTTATTGGCTTAATTGTGTCTTGAAAGTGTACTACTTTAGTAAACAAACTTTGAAAACTTTCAGAACAGACAAACATGGTTGGATGTTGGACATGGACGAATACAATTATTTTATTATATTATTTAGGCTCAATGCTAAAATGATAAGCATTAATCTGAAACGAACATAAAGTCTTTGAACATAGTCTTTGATCATACATTCACCACAAACGAAGAGGGCTTCTTCGAAGTAAATGACAGCAAATCATATATTTATGTGATAGTTTGTGAGATGGAGTCTTGCACCTTGCCTATCCTGCGAGCATTAACTGTCACTCCCCAATAGGTCACCAAGTAAGGTACCGTAATTGTGTTTGACCTTTAACTTGAGAATTACGTAATACGACCACGTACAAAACCACAGAAAAAAAGTAAGTGGATACAATTCATGGATGACAATTAATTATCCGTAAAAGCAAAAGCAAAATAGATGATCCAAGTTATAATACCAGTAGATGGGTACCCCGGTGTGAGCGGATCTCCAATAGTCTTAAGTAAGGATCCAAACACTGTAGCAGTCTTAGGAAGATATGGTCCATCTGGATAAGGTGACCCGTGATCAGATGATGTTGATTTATCAGCAGGATCTGGATATAAAATCAAGGCTGCTACTTTCATCTTTTCTGCGTTCTGTTTTCAAGAGACAGAAACGTTTTAAATCAAGTCCATCATCTGAAGTCAATCATCATTGAAACCATGAAACAGACATCGATTTATGAAATGCATTAGACAAAAAAAAATATAAAGATTTGAACTTATGGTAATTACATAACACACGTCTAGAGCTTTCTAATCGTTCGACCTTTAAGTACCAAGTATTCTGGCTGAAAATAAATCAGTTTGTATATTCAAAGTAGTTTAAAGAAAAGCAACGTAATACAGTTAAATTATCATTACCTGTTTGCAGAATGTACAAACCGTTCTGGGTGATATCAGAAAATATTTTATCAAAAAGACACCGTTTTGATTTTTTTGTTTTTCGTAGAGATTACGTCATTTTTTTCGTTTGCTACACTGAGATTTGTATAGTTATAAATCCCTGATTGGATCAATTTCCAATTTTTTTAAGCTTCCATAGACTTAATAGATCATAATTACTCAGTTAAATACGATACTCTGTCACGTGACGAAATTATGTTAATTTAATACGATGACGTTTAAATGACGAAATTATGTTAACTTGTAATGCAACATTCATCTTTATCATTGGAGAGAGGTGTAAAGGAATCCTCTCCCCTTTTGGGTTTCAGGAGGGGCTCAGATCCAAACTGGTGTGAGGTTTTGTCTTTTTCCCAAGCTAACTTTTTCCTCGAAATATCAAGTTTTTTAAGTAACGGTATCTTAAAAGGAATATATGCCGATCACTGTGTTTATTAGAACAGTTACACCACACTCACACCTTGAGTATAGTGAATCTATGAATGTACAAAACTGCTGACATTTGTTGTTGTAGTGAATCTGCGGTAAATCATTCATACCATGATACTCTAAGTGAGAAAGAAGAATTCAATGGATGAATGAACAATAAGATGAAGGGATGAATAAAATGATTCCAATGTTTTCGAATGAAGATACTTACCATTACAATGTATGACGGAATTTCACTTAATCTGCAAATAACAATTTTTCCGGTGAAATTGATTCCAGGTATGAGAGTTGTTTGAAGAAACTCGTAATCCTCTAACCTCCCATAATTTACATACACGAGATCACCCTGAAATGATAATGTAGTAGTCAATTAAACTTAATAATGTAGTCGTCGATACTGACGCCGCTTGATGATGACATGATGTGGTAGTCAAGAATGCTAAATGATGAAGTAGTCAAGTCTTAATGATGTTGTAATCTATAATATTTAATGATATCGTTGTCAATTATACATGATGATTTGAGAGTCAATAATATTTGATGATGTGCTAGTCAATAATACTAAATGATGTAGAAGTCTATAATACTTGACGATGTGATAGCCAAGAATGCTTAATGATGTAATAGTCAAGTGTAAAAGATGTGGTAGTCAATAATAGCCAATGATGTGGTAGATGTGGTAGTCTATAATACTTGATGATGAGGTGATCAATAGTACTTATTGATGTTGAAGTCAATAATACTTCATGTAATGGTATCCAATAATAAGTGATAATGCGGTAGTCAGTAATATTTGATGATGTGGTAGTCAATTATAGACGATGTTTTGGAAGTCAGCAATACTTGATAATGTGGTATCCTATAATACTTAATGAGGTTGTAGCATATATACTCTTAGTGATATCTTAGTCAATAATACTTAATGATGTGGTAGTCAGATATACCTGATGACATGGTAGTCAATAATGCGTGATGATTTGAAAGTCAGTAATATTTGATGATGTGGTAGTCAATAATACTGAATGATGTTGTAGCCTATACTCTTAGTGATATCTTAGTCAATGTGGTGATCAATAGTACTTATTGATGTTGAAGTCTATAATACTTGATGACATGGTAGTTAATAATAAGTGATGATACGGTAGTCAGTAATATTTGATGATGTTGTAGTCAATTATACACGATGTTTTGGAAGTCAGCAATACTAGATGATGTGGTATCGTATAATACTTAATGAGGTTGTAGTCAGTTATACTTGATGACGTTAATGTCAATTATACTTGATGATGTGGTGGTCGATTGTAAAAAGTGATGTAGTAGTCAAGAATACTCAGTGATGTGGAACTCAGTGATGATGTTGTAGTCAGAATACTTCTAAGATGATTTTTTTCTCCATTGCCTCTGTCCATTAGGTAGGTGTAGGTCGATTACTTCAGAACATTTAGGTCCCATCATGTATAGTATAGCTATAGAGCTCAATGATCCCCTAGGTCAATAAAATAAGTGAAAGAGCTTTCTCATGTAAATTAACGTAAAGTAACGAAATCTCCAGATGTAATTACTGAATTTGTATTTAACCTTGAGTTACGCCGATTGCGCAACTCAATATTACGTAACTCAATATTACTCCCATCATATGACGTCACGTGCAACCTTCCTGTGACCACCGGTAGCAGAGTAACACCCTTACCGTGACGTCACCGTTAGCGGAGTATGCGTGGTACGGTAAGCTGATATCTTCTTGCTGCAAGTCCTTCTCTCCAAACGTATCTGGTCTTCTAGCTGATCGGAATATGGGGTTGTTTTCGTTGCCTTCACTTATAAGTTCAACCTGTGAAACAGAGAAAAAAAAATGAGATATTTGGTTAGAAACATGGGACGGATATACCGTCAGAACATACCACTAGTGACGGGTAAACTGCAACGCGGCGAAGTGTATAGCTGGCAAGGATTACATGCTACCAGCGATGGCGAAACCGCCATGTATCACATGCGTTCACATCGGTGAATGTTATGCTACTGCATTGGATCACATGCCATCAGTGATGCATAAACTGCCACCAACTCAACTTCAAATTGCTATATTCGGTCTTAATTTAAACTTCAAAGTTGATACATGCCATCAGTGACGGGGCATTCCTCCACAGAATTCCTATACGGCTAAAGCTTCAAATAGAAATGTTAATTGTAAAAACTTTCGTAATAATTTTCTTCACACTTTTTATTGCTAATTATTTTGGTTTCAGCAAAAAAAAAAAAAAAGCTGCTGGCAAACAATCACTTTCTCCCACTGGAAGAAAACATTTCGTGGAAGTTATCAAGATTTTATTCTAATTCTGCACTTTATTTTCACTTCACGGGGATTCCAATTGTTTTGATTACGGGAGTCAAACAATGTGAAGTATTTCTTTATTTGTATGCCCAATTATCATATTTCATCGCTTGGAATGACATCAACGGCCACTGGTATTATACCACTAAATGTGATTTCATAAATGAACCCACTAGAATGAAATATCATGTTTTCATACAAAGTCACATTCTTTCACTCTCTAGAAGAACAAAAGATATACAATCACTATATGTTGACACCATAGGCGGTGAAACAATGACAGCAGGATAACCAGATGCTGCGGAGATAGGAAGGATGAAGAGGGGCCGAGAGGACAATCTGGGAGAAAAATTCTGCTGGAGAAATCGTTACCATTATATTATCTGTCTCTCACGATATCAATAGGATGCAAATCTCCACTGCACTCACCCCCCCCCCCCAATGTCCTTAATACCTCCACAGTTTATTTACACCCTCTCTAGAATACGAATCCTTCCACCACACCCCCCCCCCCCCCACACCTCTCCAACAGAGTACCCACCACAAACTTCCTCTATCTCTTCACATTTTAATTGAAACAAGATGCAACTGCAATAGAAATATATAAGTGGACAAAACAAACTTTACAATTCAGTTCCTGCGTCAGATCTTCAGAATTTACAGCATAACAACATGACTTCAGTTCTGGAGATGGAAAACTCCTTCATATTTATAAAGAAACGCATCTTACAGTTGTCGCTTTCAACATCCCGAGAGATTTTTTGGAGCTTCAGATAAAACTACCGTTTTTATATTTTGCTTTCGTCTTGTTTCAACAGGAATACCGTCGGGTGGTAATTTTTCATCTAATATTACATGCAATGGAACATGTTGTACAGAAACATTCTGCTAGGTTGATCTTCCTAAAACTGTCCTTCTACCACTCCACCCCCACAGCCAAACCCCATTATCAACCCTATATGGTTCATCAATTTCCAAGGGTAGGTACCTTGAGTGGAGACATTTACAATATAAACTGAGGACCACACATCACATACTCTATTTTCTTTTCCTTCCGTCGTTGGAGGATATTGTAAGAGGACATCGTAAGGGTAAAGTCTAGCTGAATCGAGTCCTTGTTCTAACCAAAGGTCTCGGAGGTATACAGCCGATTCTAGATCTTGAGGTGTACCAGCTAAATGAGGTCTTCTCGTAATTTTCCTGTTAAAATATATAAAATGAAATATACATTACATATATCTGTATATATGTACAACTTCGAGATCGAATGGGAGGCCCCTTCAACTATCACTTTCTGAAAGTGTGCAATACTAACTGCAACTTCAAAATGTGAATTTAAACCTTTTCATGAAGCACATTATAAAAATTCTCTTAATTAGGATACTGGAATCACTAATGATATAACTAAAAGCAAATGAGCACGTTTCACTCTTTCGTTGGAAATTTAGACTAGCCTATATGTAAATAAAGCGAAAGCTACATAATAACATCGTAGGGCCTAAGTTACCCTACACTGACATCCTGGCGGACGTGTGTAAGCATTCATTGGAAGGAAACTTTAGGAACCACCCGAAAAGGAGCCTTCAGTTTCACTTCTAATGTCATCACCCATTTAGGTAAGAGAAACATTTCGATCAAATTGCTACCAATGAGGGATCCGGCGTCCCTAACATGAAAAATGTATAAAGCAGCCATTTGTTATTTCACATTTGACAAATCATTGATGTTTTGGTAACTTGAATCGTTCTCTTTTGTGGCGGGAATTTCTCAGCGAGTTGTTATCATGCATGCTTAGCAGCCTGCGGGGAAATAAGTCACGCTCGCTTAGACATTGAAAGCAAAATGTGTCAATAACACGTTCCCATGAGAATTGCAAATTCTACAATTCATGAATGTTTTTTTTTTAAAATTTCCTCAGAAGCAGGCAACAAACTACAGTTCTAGTGCGTACCATATTTGAGACGATCAGCGTTGTAGGAAGTGTTATGACGGTAAAGGCGACGAACAGTGTGACGTCACGATTGCATCAACTGATCGCGTTCATTTAATACTGATCCCTATGATCTCTTCTTGTCTTAATTTTTACCATACCAGTATAGTGGTTCCATTAGGACGTGCAAAGGACTCACAAGAATAATTAAACGAGGTAAAGCAAAGAAAGAGGGTGAAAAGACCGTATGATTCATAAGATGAAGTAGCTGCAGTCATTGACATTTTAAGTGGGATTAAGTGAAACTTTATGTGTTATAGGCAATGTGATTTCAATTTTCAAAAAGGAGGCTCACCCCTCCGTTTGAGAACCCCTCACCACGCCAGCGATCCTCCGGTGCTCCAACTATTACAAAATCTTGTATAAGCCACTGTATGTAGACTTGCGACGATACATTAATTTATTACTTTGAATATCGTTATAGGGTACCCACGGTAAACACACTCACACATCACACCCATTAAGAAGCAAATGGAGAGTGCGTCACCAACCTTTGAAAAGCCAGCTTTAACGATACAATTCACAGCGCGTACTCCCTCACCTCATATAACCTATGCATTGACGTATTGACCATGGTCTAGCATCTGGCAATTTGTGTGTGTGTGTGTGTGCGTGTGTGTATCTGGTCACCGCCCTTCCGTAATTGCCAGCCTTTTGGTCTCTAGCTGTGCTTTGCATCTGCTTCTATCTGCTTCAATTTTTCAAGTTTCTTGGATTACCATTGATATCCGCCCTGGTGATCCTCATAGGTTGTATGAGGTGAGTACGTCGCTAGCGAATTCCGAAACCAATGAGTTTTGGGGAAACAACCCTAATACCCCATCCATCTCTAAGTGTTCACAGTTGGCAGCTAGAGGTTTAAGACTTAGAAATGTTTCTACCCTATAATTGTGAGAATGTGTTAATATGTGCAATAGTAGGCCTAGTTGTAAGGACACCGCCTCTCCCCTATCATAAGAGAGCCCCTTGCTAAAAAGAACCCTAATTCCACAAACAATAATAAGGCCCCTTAAAACCGCCTCTGTAAATAAAGTTTATGACTCCACTGCTTGCATTGTATTGACTTTTGTCACAGAAAGGTAACAACCTAAACGAGCCTCCCTCAACTATACACAGAGAACTGTCATTCCTTTGGTACGAGTGACGGATGTGTTTTAACTTCACCATTCCAACATGGGAAAACAAGCACATAAGTTGACATTAATTGCTCCCATAATATTCATGTTGATGGTTTTATTAACTTATTTTGTGTAGAAATTCTTATGAGTGTAGCTTTATTTGTCGTTGCTGGTGAGCCTATAAAATCCATTCAGTGTCAGTCTACATCAGCAAAAGAGGTCTGAGTAACTGGTAATTGTGCTACTCCCAATATACCATTAATGTCTCCCAATGATGTGAACCTTCCATGATTGATGCGTATGAGGCATCACGACTATTCATAGTATTATTTTAATTTATTTATGTCATTCTAATGAACTGCTAGTCAAATGCTGGCAACGAAGCGCCTCACTTTCAAGTTTGTCCTTCTTCGTCATATCGATTGTATAATTACAGGTGAATAATATCGTAACTAGTAAACAGTGTGTCCGTTTATTATTCAATACAGTAAGTCATCAGTTTTACTGCATTTACCTGTTTCGCCTACTCCATAGTTCGATAATTCCTGTCACCCTTATGTTAAAGAGCTACTCGCAACGAAATCCAAATCATAAGGCATCACTTCACACAAAATATTAGGATACACTACTACAGACTTAGTTCTAGTAATTGTTAATAAAAGTTGTTCGAATTTTGTAAGTAGGCTAGTTCTCTTCTTGCAGTTCCATATCTGCAACGTCCACTTAACCTTTCGCATATACTTCTTCTTAAAGAGCACTCTGTTAGTTTGACAGCTTTTTACGTCTACTGCAGATGACAAAATGTATGAGCACTGTAACATTGAATGCTCCATTATAAGAGCTCCTCTGCAGTACTGAGGAATCGTGACAGCGATGTTTTACTGTACTTCATTTCAATAGATCATTGACAATGATGTTAATACTGACCGTGCACTTGAGCTCTTTTCGCCAATTACACGCGCCACTTGCCCTGAAGACAAACAGAGATTCAACGGGGAGAATGTCTCAGGAGGCCCGAAGGAGAATACAAAACTTAATTGAAGATCGAAATTTGTGAGAAGGTTGGATAAATATACGAAAGTCTTTTTTAGGATATCATCCCGTTTCTCATGATTAACACATCTATAAGATTCGAAGGAAGCCACCATGCTATGTACATATATGGTGTATTATATCGACCTACATTCATTGCGTGTACACAGGCATGTGGAAATACCTTAGCATTAGCCTGCATTCATTGCAGGTGTACATCAAGTGATATTCCACAGGGCCGGTGAAATTCATAAACTACAGTTCACAAGCTGGATAAATGAGAGAGACGAAATATGATCTATATTTTCCTAATAGAAGTACCTCTATACGTAAAGCAATTGAGGTGATTGATAGATTTGCACCGTCAAGTTATCGTAAATATTTCGTATATTACTGACGTTATATGATATTGCCAACTTAAATTTATGTAGCCTACTGTTTGTCTGATGTCACAATATTGTGAACACGTGTAATAGGAAGTGAATGAGTAAGTTTATCATGAAGAAGTAATTATGGGGAATATAGGCCTATCAGTATTCGTACATTGTTGTGTTGTGTAGCTGTCTTATAAAACTTAGTAAGATGGCCTGCAGCTCTGTATAATGCATTGTATCATTTCAAGCGTGTAATGAACAGTTTTATTGTGCGTGACATACAGAGACATGGCAGATCACACTGTAGTCACAGAGATTGTGTTGCAAAGAAAAGCTACAGTTACGATATTGTCATCATGTTAGGTCAGTTGTGTACTGAAATTATGTTATGTCTTGTAGGTTCCTGAAGGGGTAGTCCATGTAATCACCCCCCCCCCCCCCCCCTCCACGTTGTAGTTCACAGATACATACGTGTATACTGAAAGTACGTGTTCTGTTATGCTTCGAATTAGAGTGTTCATTTTTAAAATATCAAATAAGGTTTCTTGAAAACGTAATCAAACCCCACTGCTGTAGACTGTGGAACCTTTCAAGGTAAATTTATTTCCGACCAATACATAGCCCCGTATAAGTAAATAGCACAATTTGCATTGGGACTAATTATTACATAGTTTATACTAACAGTGCTTACAGTCGGCTTTCAAAATAAACAATGCACTACACAAATGAGAGTAACTACCTTAAATATCGACACGGCGTCATTCTCATAAGAAAATCTTCAATCTCTGCTTAATCTCTTTGTATATTTCCGTGGTTGCAAATCGATTTCAAGTTGATCGAGGTGCTGATTATAACATAGGACTAAAATACAACCACATAGTTCTAATGTTGGACTATTTCACAGGGGCTGCAGAACCGGGGAAAGGGACTTAGAGGCTTAGTTCTGAATGAAACAAGTAAGGGGCTAGAGATTTTTTCAGTCCCACAATATTTGTCACGTGCTCCAAGAATAAATGAAAGAGGAGTCCTAATTCTTTGTGATTCTGGTATCAGCTCAACCAATCTGCAGTTTTACCGTTTATCACAGACTGTTCGTTTTTCCATCTTGATTGCACGTTTCCGGTTAAGTTGGGATGGGAGGGGGGGGGGGTGGTTGAAGCCAAATATTTTCTTGTATGGTCCTCGCCGCCAACCGATGTTGCCGCTCCGCTAAGGTAGTCCTGCCCAGTATATATATATATATACTTTTTTATTTTTTTTTGGGGGGGGGGGGAAGCCCAGCTATTTCAATTACAAAGTCGAAAGCGTAATTATTTACTGTGACAACCTCTGTATAAGTAATAGGTCTACAGGTTACCGATATTTGATGATAATTTTTAACTAGTCTAGCTGACTTAGTGCTTGGAACTTGTTTTTCACCTCATTCTGTAGAGTGCGCATAAAAATCAAACTTAAAAGTTTTGTGTATTCAGTACGTAATACGTATGTAATCTAAATCATGTCCATCAACATGTAGTTATACCAAAGAACATTAAGACTGAAAATTTACCTCATTAAAGCAGTTTTCATGCGGTTTCTGAGTGATTAAAACACTTCCGGGATTTCCCGGAAGTGTTATATTGATGACATGTTTTAATAATGGAGTCCTTGACCCCCACATTGACCTAAGGCAGACTCCTGTACCTCACCTGGAATAGTGGGCTTCAGGTCGTGCCCTCGCTGACATATGCACGCTTCGCTTGCGCAGTTTCATATTTCCGATATTTCACCACTCCTACCCCCAAAGATGACTGGATATCTCCCCCCCCCCCCCCGTCCCTCTCTCATGTGATTTTTATGTAGCGAAAGTGCCTATACTGTGTACACTACTGTATAGGCCTAGACCAGATCCGCGAACATGCGGATTGAATATGTGTTTAATGCCTTCACAACTTCACCTCTTTTGAAGAGTCAAAAAACCAAAACACCTCCATCAGTTGTATTAGAAACCTAGGGATCCTTTTAGTTTGACCATTTGTCATCAGGAAACATTTATTAAATATTACAAGCAAATCAAGGTGCCATTTTAAACGCTTCATAAGAGGTTAAAGGTAGCCTAAACTTGTTGCTAAGATATTTAATAGAGACGTAGGTGTAATGTTCAGACATATCTGAATAGACTGATGGCTTGAAGCTGTCACCTGTCACCCCATTTATCTCTTTGAGAAAACTAACTGACCGTCTTTCGTGTATATTCTTTATGTTAATACACTCCGTAACTATCTTTTTTTTCGATGTCTTTGAACCCAGTGTGAGGGCAATCTGAATTTTTAGAATGCTACCAGAAATAAAAGTAGCCAAATGCCTTTCTTAGTAACTGTCTTTTTTTCTCAATTCTTACAGTAGGAAGCCCTGGGCAGAGGTGAAAACCTTTCCCAGCCGAAGCATGTAGGCGAATATGAATTTTTCGCTTCCTCCCCCAAGAATCCCCCCCCCCCTTTTTTTTTTACGAGGCCAAAAGACCGGGAAGTGTCATCTGCTGCAATCTGGTGGGCATTTTTTACGCCTTTTACTATAAAGCAGTAGACTTTGGTTGCCCGATATAAGCATGTTTTCAGAAATCGAATAGCTGTTATCGCCTTCCGTTGAAGTGACCTTCTGGAAGCAGATCATGAAGCCTATTGCAGATGTATACATCACATAGCAGTTAATTTTGTCTTGTTGCAACCATATGCCCGAAGATTGATTATACAGTCTGACAAAACGTTGCCATGTCAAGCTGCAATTAAAATGAGAAGAAAAGAATTGTATTTACTTACAACAATTTCTAAGTGTACTTATGAGGATATGCAGTCACATAGCAATTCGCTATACACAAGGTAAATTGTTTAATGTACATGCATGTGTTTAAGACTTTTTTATACCACTTAGTTACATAGATATCGAAATTTATTGTTAGAGAAATATCGTGCTTCACAATATGAAAGCTAAAAGGTGATACGTTTCACAATTCCGATCAGCATTTTGTTGTCCTCATCGCATGTTATGGTAAGACATATAACAGACTCTCGATAAAAATCAAAGACAAGCTACTAAGATTACCTCTCTCACAACCACAAGCAACTCATAAATATGAATCAATCTCAAGTGCAAAAAAGAAATCAGAGAATTATTGCACATAAACTAGGTTGTCTTGTCAATATCAAAAGTCCTATTATAACTTTCCAAAAGGATAGATAGAAAACAGATACTAGTGAAATTGAACGTCTTTCACAGGTTTGTCACACCAGGTGAAGGTTTATTCGATTTCTGTGTAATCTTTGATTCAATAGAGCGAAGGCAGAGGTGTTACAGCCGTCAACGGTAGGTTAATAAATTAGTTGTTTGGATTACATTGTCTCCCTATAAATTAACCTTCCGGTTGACAAATGAAACTTTGATGCATATATAGCGCACCGAGATAGCGTGTTTCAATATCGCGCGAATTCTCTGCTTGGCATAACGGAATGTGTTGTTGTCATACAGCATATATATTGACATATATAGAGGATATGATTTGTGCGTTACTATGTAAACGAAGAATCTGCCCTCGCTAATTTAATGGTCATAAAGATAGCCATCTAGAGTAGATAGCTATTGGAATTAACATCGGTAAGCTTAATCAACTGATGTAGGTCAGATGTGGCTAACTTTTGTAATGAAGAGCCACATTGTCACCATTGGAATACGTGGAGGGTCGCAGCGACTGCAAGCCTGCCCTCTATTATCCATCTTTTTACACCAGGTCTCTATAGTGGTACGGATAGAGACAAATGTTCTCCAACGGCGGCTACAGCAATTTGTACTGTGTGTGGATGGGTAGAAGACGGTAACTATCGGTCTGGAGGGTTTAGCAATCGGTATGGTTGAAGCGGATTTATTTACATTTAGGAACACCTGCTAACTATGTATATGAGGGAATCAAAGGTTTAACATGTAAAGAGGGACGTAACAATTTAAAAGGGGACATCATCTTATCTAAGTTAACGGATAGTTTACATACTTTTTTAACGGCGCACATCATTTGTTTTCTACCACATGACTTTATGATTTCTACCCACCGTGGTGCTTCATTGTTACGAACGGTCCCCCACCCCCTCCCTCCAACACACACACATATATATGCAGTCCATGGGTGCCTCTCACTATGTGCAATATTCAGTGTAAATATTTCGGCAAATTTTCATCTTTCGAACTATCGTATTAAGATTTAGATTGTTGGAACGATAGCATCATGTCTAACCATTAAAATATTAGATACTGATGGAGAATTTGTAGAATTCTTGTTTGTGGATAAAATGAAAAATGTTTTTGTTTAATAAACTTCCGAGATGTACTGTGGCTGCTTTTGACATCAAGAGTTATGCAGTACCAAAGATTAACGTTTCCAATGCGTTTATCTTGGATCAAGGAAAAGTAAAGTTGTTTTTGACTCCCAATGGGGAAAAAAAAGGCCGATGCTAGAATGGAACTTTTGAAAACAAACGCTACTGCAGATAATGAAATGTTTCATTAATTGTAGAAGTCTGTCTTGCTTAACAGTGTGCCAGTCAGCTACTCATGCCACTCCCCTCTACCCATGTTGAGCAATTTGATGAAATATAGGGCGAAACTGATGGAAGGTTTTAACCCTTTATTTCAAACCCTTTACAAATTGACTGAACTGCACAACCTCTAACGAGTGCTTTGCTGTTAAAACATCACATTAGTCACCTCTTAACTATACCTCAGCCACCCTTTCCCCACCTCTCCCGGCACTTTGTTTATCAGTAACGTTAAACCAAGAACTGAAAGCCTTTTTAACGAGGAGGGACTGAGATCTCAAATTTGTCAAACTTTTTCGGTGCAGGAAGATACACGGATATAAAAATTGTTTGGTGTGCGGTGAGCAATTCGTGTCAAGTTTTATCCTCATATAGCTGTTTCTTCTTCCAACTGTAGGTGTAACATCAACCTTTTTTAATTTTATATCTAGGTTTGTATATACGTCAGACCTCATTATCAGAGTATTGTCCACCAAATGGTGACAAACGGTGGCAAGAACCTAAGTAGGATTCTCACACCACTAGTAGATCTACAGCTGCTATTATAGACACACTCACCTGATGTAGGTAGTAAAGGTACGAAGTACCTCACGGTACCTCACGCTACCTCATGATATGCCAAAGCCACCTCATGATAATCCATGGCTTGTGTAGGATACAACGAGCACATCGCTACTTATCACTGTATTATTTAAAACTATACCATCATAGCCTATTATATTATCACAGCAAAATAAGTAGTAGTGACGACTTTCACATGCACATGCAGCATATCATTTTTTTTTAAACATACCGTAAATTTGTTCTAATATTTTCTGCTTTGATCTCCCGTTGAACCCTGTCGCTAATATCAACGACCTCTACATGTCTTTTCCACCTTCTTGCAGATAATGACATAATCAAAATACCAAATAGGAATCCAATTATGGCGCAGACAAACAACAGCAGAAATTTTCTGATACGGTTACGCTCTTTTTGATCCATGATGTGTATCCTACTACTTTTGTCTTCTGTTTTTATTATTCCAGTATTTTCCGTTCCAGTCAGGGAAAATGAACTTAGGAATAATTTTCCATTCGATATATTAACGTGAGATTCCTTCCAGCGCTACCCCATAAAATCCTCAAAGATCACGCCACAGCGCGAACCAGTCAACCTAAAATCGTAGCGATGATCTTTTCCGTTAGTATATCGAACTGTCAAAAACATCCTCTCCGCTTCGTCGTCCGGTATTCTTCATAATTGAGATCGGCTTTGATAAACACAACACACACAGGCAGAAGTCACCCGTAAAAAAATGGTCTTCCTTCCTGCTTATATTTATGTAGATAGGGAACCAGAAAAAAAATGAAACTGGAAGAAAAAAAACTCTGCTACATCTCGATAACTCGAGTTTTGAACAGGAAAGCACGGTAATGTAAGAGTCATGTACAAGCAATATACTTGTGTCTCAGCAGATAATGTCAAGTTACTACGGTAAGACTTTCCGATCATATACACACGCATGCACCCAAACACACTTCCTCTTTGAACTCTAGCCAATCGCGGATCTAACTTCATCCAGGGGCTGACTTTTTCTCTCTAAGTCTAGTTTCACTGACACCAAAAAAAAAAAAAAAAGATGCAGAAGTACAATGCGGTGATTTGATTTGGTTCATCTGAATCTGCCTGCAGAGGATTTCATTTTATCCAATGGACTAACATTAATGCATTTTTACCTTAGGTTTTAAGATATAATCTTTTCATATTTTTTTAGTTTGTCATGGAAGAAGAACAGCCGTTTGCCAGAGTTGTTTTTTTCTTTTCATTCATTTCAGGACAATAAGATATTTGCATAACAAACCTTTGCGAGGAGTCCCTCTTTTTTTCTTTTCACGTGACAACAACAGCCCTCTAAATGTTGCTTTTACAAACTGACGCTGTGGAGAAAGAGATTACCGGAAGTAGTCAGAATCTGAGGCGATATATGTGAAATCAACTTCTGACGTTAGTTGGCTATACACGGTAACAACACCCATGCATGTGCATATGTGCTACCTGCATTGTCAGGAAATTGTGTGAGGCAATAAACGGTCAATATTATTTTTCAGTCTGGGCAATAGCTCAAGGTCATATAGCCATAAATTACTCACAATAGTATGTACATTGGTGTTTAGGTTTCAGGTGATCCCATTTTGTGTATATGTGGGCCTATAGTCATTACATAATGCGACGTTAAGTAATATTAAAGTTCACAGTGTATTACGAATAGGTGCATTGATATAGACAGATGCTTTCACTGATCCACTTGTCGTAGGTTTCGTATTTACTTTATTTTTCTATTCTCATAGCCACTGTTTAGGCCTCATTGATATGTAACACTGTCAAACGATTAGGAAGTACGCATAATATGTCAAACGTTTTGTGTATGGAAAATAGATTTAAATAAACATGTACATTTTTGTGTCTTTAATACTGCGATTTGTTCACAAGAAGAGATGTGACGGGGGGGGGGGGGGGGTGGTCACAGGCAAATATCACAACTGCAGGCTGGTAGGTTCTTGCATTGCCCACTTGCGGTATGTTGCATTGCCCTGAGCGTGCAGCCTATCACTTGTATGATATTTACTTTAGTCGATATTTTTAGCCAATTAATTGATTGATTACCAATTGACAAGCATCTGCTATGCAAGTCGTGCATGGTTCTCTGCTGTTGATATTGACTGCCTCACAGCGTGTGGTAAGCACACACTGTACAAATAAGTTTGAACAGGCAAGTCTTTAACATTTATTCTGAGGAAAAATGAATAGAAAACTCCCAACGTTCATGTTTTCATTTTCGTCTCTATGGAATTTGGCTCTGGTGACTCATTTTTAAGTTCCTGGGAAGCCTATAGAGTATTTCTTTCCCAAAGGAGTTAAACAGAATTATTACTCTTTTGATATAGCTTTTTCGGTGTCGCTTATTATAGGTACACAATATGTCTCTCTTATTGTTAAGTAGCGACGTAGATATTTTTCTTTCCGTATGCATTTCAAAGCAGTCAGCTGCTGTAAGAAGTAGCCATAGCCTACCAAACTAAATTTTTACCAAAGGTATAAAATTTCAGGGACATGGAGCATTTCGAGACATGTTAAATGGCTAATGTGTTACTGAAAACAAGTTACATTGACTTTTAAAGATTAAACCTCATCTCTGCCTTTTTCTTACCAGCAGAAAAGATCGAGTACTCTTATATTATTCTCATTATTTCCAAGGGGCCCATGGATCCGTCGCTCTAAGAGTGGCTCTTGTTCCTCCCTTGGCTTCACTCTTTTCAAAGCAAAATAAAAAACACATTGCAAAAAAAAAAAACCGAGAAAAAAAAACAAAGAGATGTTACTACGTCATAGCGATTTGAACCAAGCGAAAGTAATCGAATGAGCAAATAAAACTGAGTTTGACTCCGTTTCTGTTACACCATGTTCAAAATTTGAAAAAAAAGGAACTATTTCTGAGAATTTAATATTTGTGAGAATGGTTATGGACAAAATAATATGCAAACCGTGTAGTACCAGGAGAGTAAAAGCAACACATACTTTTATTCTCTTCCGCAGTAAATTTATCTTAGTAATAGGCAACTGACGACTGCTGGGGTAAACCTTTAATATGCAACCACCGCTTAATACACAGTAACAAAAGTAATGATATTTCTAAGGAACAGGAATTGATCCAACTTTCTTTGAAAGATAAAATGTTTAAGGCGTTTAGAATCTAGGGCATCAATCCAGTAATTCTGAAGTTTCAAGGAAATAGATGGTGCATAATGTTTCTCCATATGCTAATCTACCTATGACACCCTTAAATGTAACCCTTAAATTAATCTGTGATTCGTGTTTTTTTTTTTCAGTGTACCGTGCAATATATGCTCACATGGACTACGTGAATCAAAGGTTGTATCAATGCAAGCCATGGCACTTACGTCAAGTCTTCAACGGCTTGCACAAGTTTTAAAACGCCATAGGTAGCGAACGTTGTTTTTCGACAGACCAAATTCGTGCGAACAAGACGTAATTGTCGGCCCCAGCGAGAGTTTAGCCACTCATCGATTGTGATTAGTGTTATGGGTACGACTTTGGTTAGGTTCGTGCGAATAACAGAGGTTATTAGCGGTTCTCGTGCGAAAAGCTTCAACCAAAAGCAAAAGTTTATCTCTAGTTCCAGATTGGAACAGGGTTAAGAGATATTTTAAACGAAATTTAATTAGTGGAACGGTAACAGATACGTAAGAAAACTTTTTGTCTGGCAAAAAAGAGCATCTTAGCTTAGGTATTTGTCTTCTAATCCCCGTAAATAATCCGCTACCAGCTCTCTCGGATTTCTGCTACTTTTTTGTAATTGTTAGCTATCCATTCTCATTAACGTTTAACAAATGTAACTGCTTGATAATCCTGGTATGTTTCTTTCCGACGCTGAATATCATTTCCATGTTTTGAATAATGTATTGATTATCTTGAAAAATACATGGTGTTTGCCTTAATAATATTTCCGTTATGGAACCCTCGAACTCCGGCTGTGACCCCGTTATATTCACACACGGTCCTTGCTGGTTTACCAGTTATAATTTTCACCTCATCTTCAATGGAAACAGACACTTAGTTTCTCTCAAAATGCATCCCACATATTACATTGGATGAATCATCCGTCACTAGAGCGGTTTGACATCACTGACATCATTATATAAAGCAATGTATAAAGGATGAGCATTCAGTTATTACATATCGTAAGTTTATTTTTCCTTGAGGGGAGGGGGGGTGACGTTTTTTTAGGCTTCCGTTAGACAAATCTTAAGCCGAGGCAGTGAAGTAGCTCATCAGCTACCAAAATATGGTTAGGGCGATAACCTCGGAGTATGGTTGGTTACAAGTAGATCCCCTATTATCAAAATTTGAACTTCACTGGTCCCCTTACAACAAGAAATCCTTTGATTCTCCTCTCCATAACAAAAGGTGAATTGAGAGTTTTTCCTGATTACACTACTAGGGGCCTATATGGAAACAATGAGAAGTAGAGGAGGGGATTACTGGGGAGAAAAGATAAAAGCAGGAGACAACTTTAAATATTCTAGATGCTAAGAGGCATACAACCACTGTCAATGAGGATAGTAGATTCTCTTTAAATCTAGAAGGTCCCCGTGTAATTATTTCCGATGTCGTTGGCTACAACTGACTTTCAACTTGATTGAAAAACCGTTCCACCCTGTATCGAACTATTTTGTATAAGTTAGAAAAGTTTGGTGATCTGGCCCAGAAACTATACGTGACATCTGTGGAAAATAAGTTAAACATGTTAATGACTTTCTTCTCTGATGATGAGATGAAACGGAAAGTGAGCAAGCGATGAACCCTATACTACGTTACATTGTACTACCTGCCTGTATACAGTCATACCACCCCGCCCCTCCCCTTCCCATCCTTCTCCTCCCACCTTACCATTATAAAGAGGCAATAGGTGCACGCAGACTTATGTCTGTGTGTGTCTTTCTGTCTCTATGTATGTGTGTCTGTGTCAGCTTGTCCCCTATACCTCATCCGTTCCATCTACATCCAGTTGTCTTGCTTGCTTGTGCAAACAAACGTCTAGGCCCTAATACACGGAGAGCTTCCAGTATTTTCCATTCACCTTCTCGTTTGATTGACAGAAGGACAAACATCATCGCCAAAGGTGCTGAAATTCTTGACATTTTCCTACTGAGACTTCAGACATGTTAAAATCAAGTCCAATGTAAATCCACACATTAAAGAGGAAGTTAAAACGGCAGATGCCTCGACGTACCACGTGGTACATTTACGGAAGTTGAACGGTGTACCGAAAACACTGACTTAACCTTGTTATACTGTATAGCTAGTACCACAGAAATGTATTTATATTTAACGACTCCTGTGAGCTCCTTGACCCGTCTTTAATCACATTGCAGCCTATTCTTTACCTCTCCACATTGTTGTTGAAATTCCACCGTGTTACTCATGGATGTGAAAATGCTTAGCCTAAGAATGAAAATTTATTAATGTACTAACGTGAGGTATACAGAGGCAACCAGCGTTGTTTTGGCATTAATGTAAAATTTATATGTACATAAATATATGAAAATATCACGATGTTCTCTCAATAAATTTCATTCTGAACGAAAATAACAAGAAATGGTACTGTCACGAAAAATCCAGGAAAGTTTTACCACATCGTGCTCGACTCGACGGTTAGAACCAATTGATCGATGGCAGCATGGAGGGGGAGGGGTGGGGGGGTCTCTAAGTGCTTTATAAAAGCTCCCAATCCAGGCACGCCGTGTAAGTTCTGTCTTAATGCTTGTCATAAGTATAGATAGGATCAGAATTATTTTGATGTTAGAAGCATCATCGACTTCAGGGGATAGCTTATACGTGCCTGATGTTTTGGTATAAAGAGACGCAAAATGTCAAGAAACGCCAGTTAATGTCATTAAATGTTATCATTAAGAGCATGTAGAACATCACATGGAAGGAATTCACTTGTGTGCGACGAAAGTATCAACCTGTTCATCTGAAAATCGACAAAATAGTTGTGTTCTTTAACAACTAAACTAATCTTTTAGCTTTCAATAAGGTTGTGGGGTATAGTATATTCAGTTGTGTAGTTTCGTTGAAAAAAATAAAAAGCAAGCAAACTTAGCAAACTCTCCAAGCATTTTAGTGTTATGATTTCCAATTAAATGCAGTGTTATGATGTCACAATTGGGGAGCTAGGTTTTATTTTCTTTAAACTGAGATAATGGGAGGTGAGGGTACAGTGTCAAAGGTGAGGCAATAGGTCATGAATCTCACATACCATCTCCATCTTACAGCATCGAAAACACACGATACATCCTTACATGTAGCCACAATACATCCTTACTGAGTTGCCATGGTAACCTTTGAACGACATACCAGATCCTTACTCAACTGTACATTATTTTGTATGATTGATGTCAGAGCTTACCTAACATACAACTGACTTATTCATGGTCAGAACGCTGTCAGGTGTATGCCGCGGTCACATTTCATTGTATTTCTGTTGAAGCTTTCAACATTCAGCTTTTGACATTTTTCCGGGAATCTCAGTTTTTGTTGCTGATACTTTTGTTCCCATCCGACGCCATAGTTCAAATGATCCAATAGTATATATCTCATTAGCTTCTTCTATGTAGCTCAAAATAATGCATTGCCCACATAAACTGGTACAATTTGTCATGGTTATGCAAATGTGTCCGATTATGAAAATTATCAGAGGTCACAAAGGTCGTTTGCCATTTCCTAATTATTTTTACTTTAATGTTTCCTTTGTTGAGAGCTTGAGACTAACATGCAGTAGCAAACGGGTGTAACGGACAATACTGAAATGAAGGGTTGCTACCATTGACGAGGGCGTGTATCACTTGGTAGTAAGAGATTTGTGAGGGCGCTTTTGTAAGTACGACCAAAGGCCGGATAAGGCGTCTCAATAAATACATTTAAGTATTAAATTGTGAATGCATGTCTGCGTAGTTCGCTCCTACTGTCAATTCTACTAAGGGTATTTGAATTTCACTTACACAAAAAGCGTTCAGTGTTTGATCACTTGTTGGTTTTAAAGTTTACCAGTGAATACAAGCAAGCGAATGTAGAATTTCATTTACGTTATCGAATTGTGACAACTGACGTCACTAATTAGGTCAGTGATTTCAATACAGCTATAAGACATGTGACTGGCGTGAAACGTGTTTACCCAGCGTTTGGACCACATTATACCATTTTGGATCCTTTGGGTTGCTTCGTCACTCTGTGGAAACAACTTTAAACTTAATTGCTATAGTTACTTTTTGGTCATTCTGGAGACAGATCAAATTCTTATGTCGAATTATTTAGGTTGAAAAAAAAAAAACGCATATACAACGCCCTCCAAACTCTTGTTGTTTCAAAAGGTAAATATTCTTTGAACGAAAGTACGGTTGTATAACATAACAGTAATTAGTTACAAATACTATAATGTATGTACGTTATCCTGTATCACGTTCTTTCGAGTGGATTGCATCTTCTACATAAATGGCCTCAGAATCTCCGGAAACAATGTTGTCCTTTTGTCTGGTTCCTGGCAGTTGTGTTTCTGCACAGATCATGACGTCACTAAGAGTGTTTTTTTTTTTTTTTTCATTTTTCATTTTAACACATATATTGTACTCTCTGCAGTACCCAAACATGGTGCATCCTATGAATCTTACAATACTTGTATTTCAGGTTCACGCAGTCAAGTACTTAAAGTACTCAAATTCGATGCAAATTTATGCAAATAATAATCCATTTACAACTGACAGTGCCTCTCACAGCTGTCTCAGTGGCAAATAGTTGACAAACCTATTACCATTCTCTTCTGACTTGTCTTCCCTTCTCCCTTTCTCTCTCTCTCTCTCTCTTTCTTTCTCTCTCTCTTTTTCTTTCTACCTCTCTTTGTAAGTACCTCGGATTCTAAGCTTGTGGAATATGAAAACAGTAGACTAAAGTTGTCCATGGACACATGTGAGACAAAATTGAAACACAGAGATTGCCACAAACAAAAAAAAAAAAAAACAAAGATTGTCATAAATGAAAACCAGACGTTGTCACAAATGAGAACCTGAGATTGTGTCACAAATGAAAACGAGAAAATTGTCACAAATGAAAGCCAGAAGAGGGGACCATGTGCATTACACATATATGTAGGATTTAAACTAATATGGGTCGGACCATGTACATTATACAAAGATAGACTTTAATATGGTATGGGATGGACCATGATATGCATTACACTTTAAACTGACATAGATTCGACCCTGTTCATGACACATAGGTAGACCTTAAACTGACTCTTGTCAGATCCTGATTTTAAGTGCGTTAAGATGTTATTCTAAAGTAAAAGGGCAATAAACGCCTAATGCAGTGACATAAACACATTGACGCCACTTTGGACATTCGTTAATTAAGAAAGAAAAGTTCTGAACATTACATCTTTAATTTCGAGGGCATACATGTTAACAATTAAAGGTACGGTATAATCACCGTATAGTCGTCAATATGTTTATTTCACTACATGAGCGGTTTATTGCTCTATATTTTATTGTTTTACCTTTAGAATAAGCACATTGATGAGTTCCAAATCTGTTACAGAAAGGTGTTTAACTTTTTTACATTAGATATACATATATTACATATCATCATACTTTTAACTGAAAAATGTCTTATGGCCTCAAAAGAAAAACAACAACAAAGAATACAAAAACGTCATTGCTTTTTTCTCTGCAAAATTTTCTGTTTTTATGTTCTAAATATTTGCCTCAAGTTTCATGACATGCGAGCAATCGTTGAATGATATACACTCCGAGGGTTCAAAGTGAATCATTAAACTCTCTAACACCATTGTAGTGACTTACCACGAAATGATTTTCAAAACTCCATTACATTTTTTGTCTATAAAAGCTTATTCTAGTGACATGATCTAGTGTCTAGAAATTAAAACAATAAAAATAAAGGACAATTATGAAAAAAGAAACTGAAAAGGATGAGCTAAAGAATGGTTATGTCGTTTCGAAGGCTTCATATTTATTTTCTATATTTACTAAAAACTGCAATTTATTCGTTTATGGTTTGCTTCCAATTTCAATTTATGTCTCCACCAAAGGCCTGTGAAAACCATCACCTGAGGCTGTTTAAGCACTATATCGGAGACGTATTTAAGTAGTAGCTGTAACGAAACACAAATTGCATTCAAGACAGAGATCTCAGCTGTAGCATGGGAGACATGTCGAAAGATGCACTTAGAAATTTCTGAGTTCAATCAAGCTTAAAATGCCATCTAATATCGCTTCCAAAATAGTAACAAAAAAAAAAAAAGCATGTACTTGATGGAAGGAAGAGAAATTTAGGAATGGATAAAGCCAGTCGCTCAGAAAAAAAAGAGAAACGTCAAGAGGAAATTTTTGATGGCCTGGCAAAAACATCAATATAATTATAAAGAATTATGACTGTATATAAATATTTAATATTTTGTATCACAGTTTTAACAGGAGGCATCTTTTGCAGACTTTCTGCGATATGTTGTGTCGCAACTACTCTTAAACCATGGCAGTGTTATAACCAGATATCTGCTAGATGTAAATATATTAAAAGTGTAAAATTGTCATAATTTGTAAAATGCAGATTAACTTTATTTGTTCAGGCCCGGTGAAACTAAAAATATTGGGGGGTATGGACTGAGTGCCGGCAGGGTTATCTATGAGGGGAGCGCTACAATCGGTTGGCGTTGAGCGAACAAGAAAATTTTGGGCCTCACACGGCATTTACTGGGTGTTCTATTGTAATATATATCAGATGGGATCAGATGATATATAAGAATCCCAATAAATTATGCATTCTCTTTCATTCATTCTCAGAGCACTTGGCAATATCAGGAGAAGGGGAAGGTAGGGGGTCAGATAAGCGAATCACATTTTTCATTGGCGTCCTCCTCGGTTCTGCCGCCAGTGCCCTTGCTTACGTCATAAATTTGCTCTGACGTGTCAATGTTGTGACACAATGGGAAATCTCCACCTCCCCTATACTAACTATAAATCTACTCTCCACCCCCCCCCCCCACTATCTTTAGATCAGTGGGACATCCTGACAGCCCATTCATGGCGATAAGTGGGGGACATAATATCAAATGCCCCCCCCCCCCCTCCCAAATTTCGTAGAAGAGAACTGTTTTGGCTAACTTTTTGAATGGTAGTTTGGTTGTAACAAATATCGACAACAGTTTTGGTAAGTGACTGATGTAATCGCTAGGCTGTGTGATACACTCATATATACTCAGGGGGTCGAGAACGGGAAAGGTCCCCCTTCAAAAGAAAAAAAATCTCATATCCACGACAGTGAGAAAATCTGAAATACCAGTTAGCATTTTTCATATTTCAGTTTAGCACATTTTATGACGTAAAAAGATGCCAAATATTGTACCAGATTGTAAGGTTACCTGGTAATTGAAAAAAAATGCTCATTAAATCTGAAATTTCATAACAACTTCATATATATTTCAGTCTAGGAGTGAGGATAGTCAGAAAGTCTGACATACCAGTTGGAATTTTCCATATCTCAATCTAGCACAGTTTATGACTTCAAAAGAAGCCAAGTATTGCATTAGATTGCATGTAAGTTTGGGGGTGGGGACATCTCTTCGCTTACAGCCCTATCACAGATCTAGACTGACCATCACTCTTCTCATACTTTTCCATCTATCAAAATGCTGTATGGCATCTTTTTCAATGCGGCTGTCATTTTCAAATGTTATCGGTTACAAGAGGGCCTTCTACTTTGTCATGCAATCATCGACGGTTGTGGCAAACTAAAAAGCTGTAATGAGAGTAAAAATTGTTGGAATAACTTTATTGAAACTCTAATTTCTCAGGGAAAAAATAGTTGCAATAGATGCAAAATATTGCACAAGATTTTGTTTAAGGTCACTTGCTAGTTGAAAATTTCTCAACAAGAAAAAAAACCTGTTATCGTCAGAAAGTAAAACTATTGAATGAACTTTGCAGAAAGTTACGATAGCATAAATATTCTAGATAAGTGCAATCCAAATTAGTACTAGTTTTGAATATAATGGTGCTTTTCTAATTCATTGAGAAATTGCAGACATGAGAGTCCTATTTCAAGGCTGGGTACACAAAATCGTTTCCGACCATGGAGGGGGGGGGGGGCTTATAAAGCCCAAACTTTCCAGGTACTCTCGCGCCGAGCTATTGTGGTGCTCCGATTAGATAGTATTTCCCACAGTGCGTCCAAAATGCTTTTGCCCTCAGGCCAGGTCGTCCCAACCCCCCCCCCCCCGAAAACCCTGGATAGGCGCTTCATATGTGATATCGATGACGTATAAGCAAAATATTCCCCAGTCTTTACATCCTGGCCGTGCTATCGAAGTTTCTGTTTACATTCTATTCACACTCATCTTCTTCCTAACCGACGAACGTTTTTTTTTTTTTTTTTTGGAAGTTTCGCTGAGGGTTTGGAACCACCCTCCACGAGGCGTTTTCAGGAAATTCCCATGTATGTATATGCATCTCCCATTGTAGCCCTCCGCTTAGATAGTAATCCCGCTCATTCATAGGTAACAACATAAGTCGGGCAAAATCTCCCCCCCCCCCAAAAAAAAAGTTAAAAGATCCAGGAGCCCCTAAGCCTATGTACTCAGCCCCAAATATTTGCAAAGTAATCAAAGAAAATGAAAAAGAATGCGTAATTTATTATGATTCTTGTATCACGTCAACCCTCATCTGATATGTATTTACCGTACCATTTTTCAGTTTTTACATGAATTGGAGAATTGCAGACACGATACCCCTATATCAATTCTTGGTATATTCAGCTTAGGACGTCCGAGAAATGCCATTTCTGGTCATCTGGGAGGTTTGAAAAGCCCAAATTTTCTTGTAAGCTCGGCGCCAACAGATGGTGGCGCTCCGCTCAGATAGTCTTGTCACACAAGCCCTCGGCCAGCCCTCGTCCCCGGTTAAAACCCCTGGACACACATAGACTTTTACAATATATGTGCCTTCAATTACTAGACCCTGCCCCCCCCCCCCCTACACCTGTAAATCATCAAATTCATCAGTTGTCTCAACATAAGCAAACGCCTGACCAGTTTTGTCCATTCACTACCATTCGAAGGATACAGAATCCTTTATTTAAATACTCACAATTCTGCAAATATTTCATAGCGTCCTGACTCTTTCTTCTGATCACGTTAATGGACGTTGCCCCAGACCCCAGGGGAAAACCTATCAAGACCTGTCCAATATACCCAAAGCCATCAAAAAGTGCAGTAGGTAGACCCCTGCTAGGGCAGGTTTAATCATTCAAACCTCTCAGTTAGTCAAACATGCCCCCCCCCCGAACATTTCAATTTGGATTGACGCCCCTGCCCCCATACTAACTATAAATCAATGACAAATCTCCAACGCCCACACCAACTCTAAATCAATGGGAAATTTTCACCCCACACGAACTACAATTCTAATCTCCAATTTTCCCATACTAACTATAAATCATCGGGAACTTTTGACATCCCCCCATAACTAAAATTAATGAGAAATCCCCACCCTCCACACTTACTCTAAATTAATGGTAAAGCTTCACCTTATACTACATGTACATCGTATCCCCCCCCCCCCCCCCCACACACACACACACACACACTCACTAACTATAACTCAATGGGAATAACGATTTATTTACTACGCGAAAGTAATTTTTCATAAGATTTTGCAGCAGTTCATTTTTATATAGTGCTTGCACAGGAACCAAATAACATTAACCCAGAAATGACTGTTTGTGTTTAGGGGGATGGGCTCAGATCACATGATCACAATGAACTATATGGCCTATATGATATACTGACCATCTAAGAGGATTACACACAGTATAGAGAAATGACAGAAAGTCTTAGGACACAATAAACAAACCAACAAACAAACAAATAGAGAGACAGATAGACAGAAGGATGAATGGATGGAATGATTGGTTGATTAATTGATTCCTTAATCAATTAATTAAAAAATAAAATTAATCTTTTTTATAGATCTTAATGCCTTGCAATGGATAAAAAATTGTGACAATGTTTTTTGTCCCACTACAGTATATGTAAGCTGCATTTCTTGTGACGGTATTGCGCGCATAACACAACAGAGATGTATAAAATCATAATTTGTGTCTTTGCATTGAAGCACGGATACGTAACCACGGCAACTAGCGGCCTTCCAATAACTTTGCTACACAACACTTGAAGTTTCCCCAAGCGGCTATAGTAATTGAATTTAATCATATTCAAAGACGAAACCTCAATCAGATGACCTAATTTCTTTTGTTTGTCAAAATTAATTATGGTCCATGTGCCGATGACTCGCAATAATTTCAAGTCAAAACGTAAGTTAACAAATCACATTAAGATAAATATGAAAATCTCTCGAGACCATATTGAAACATACCGTGCAAAACGAGTGCTTAAAGTCGTTAGCCTGACTATAAATCACAGCAAACCGTAGTATTCAATGCACATTTCAACGCTTTACATACTATAGTTAAAAAAAAATCACATAACGTCTTATCGTCTGTTTGCAATATGTTTTGTTTTGTTTTTTTTTGTTTAAAAATTGTACCTTTCATGAATTCCTTCGCATTATCAACAATCCAACACTCACGATCAACCGGTGCTATGGCCGTGTGGATGAGGTAGGTGTCATTCGAAGCGATGACACTCAGCAACGGGAGGGTTCGGGGCTCGATTCCCGGCCAGGTCACATTAGGATGGGTTTTTCGGGCGAAAGGAATTTAGGTTTACACATCTGAGCTTACCTTGTGAAAAAAGATACTAAACTTGGCCCAATATTCTTAAGTTGGTAGTCACCCGATGTGAAGTTGCAATATATAAACCACGTATGTCTTCTCCACTCGTATGGTAGCTTAGCGTCGTAAAATTACTGCAATCTAAGGCTTGAATTGACGTTTTTTTCGTAAGTAGCAACTGCCGAATAATCGTTTATGCTTGCCTTGAAATGTTCATCTCGTTTCATAAATATTAGCTTATACGTTGCCAGGTTTTTAATACTGAATTAGGTTGATGGCGCCCAGAAACTCTGGTCTAGGGCAGCTGCGCGGTGTAGTGTCCCATTCTACTATATGGCATTGCATAACATAGCATCCTTTCATACGCATATGTGCACCCCAATCACCAGTAGCTTTAGGTGTGTCCCTGAGAACTTTGCTACAATTTGAATCGTAAAAATTAAGACTCTCTACGGCCATTCACTCCTCAAATATGGTCGTTTACGTTGGGAAGGATTGTTAAATGTGTCATGTACCCAATGGTCCATGGCAAAGTAGGCTACAGCAACATCTTTTGATGCCCATGAAGAATCTTTACTATAACTTTGATGACGTAGGCAGATTATGCAACAACAAGAATAACTCAAGCAAGCATTCGACTCTTCTATGAATATTTTGTCTAGTCAGTATACAGAGAGCTTCTGAGACATATGAGAATGTACAACGTATAGGCCTATTACATTCACTCTGAATATGTCTCCCTCCTCCTAAACTCCGAAGAGCAGAGGAACGGTCATCAATGACCAGAAACTGCGAATTAACGCTGCATCTGATCCGCTTCGCGCTCAGAGAAAGACATTGTTACTCGTCATCGTGGGTACATCTCCAATCAATTCTAATCACTCGTAATGAATTACGAACTATAGAAATGATCCTTGGAAGTATAGTAGCAATTACTTACACTCTACATGTGGAATATGGTTCTCTGTATTGGTAGTTTTCTCCTTAAGGATCATTTAACTTACGGTTTCACACCCCATATGTAATCCAACTCTATAGTATTTTAAAATTCATCATCAGAAAACTCGAAACATGCAAAAGCCGTATTTGAAAGCAACTGTTACTGTATGTTGTAAACTTTATTTTATGCACAATCATGTAAATAAATCTTTCTGTCATGAAAACATTGCCACACAGATAAGGCCCGATCAAAGAAAAGTTTATCTATATTTCTATGGGCCCCGGCCAATCGAACACGACCAATGTTGAATATTCAATGGCACTATTTTTCATCACAATCGTGTAGCGTGGTATCACGCGCCATTTACTAACCCCGGGATAACACATCACATCCTGCAATAACACATTGAGTTGAAATAGACAAGTTTGCATGGATTTTGACCAGTTCTAGGCCTACTGCATAAACATGCATGCTAATAATAAGTCAAGTCCCACGTCCACTTGTTACAAAGTCTGTGTTTCAATTTGTGGACCCTGGCTTATAGCGATTGTGTGCATATACATGCGGTGACTATATACGAACATGTATTGTGTCTGGTCTGGGATTTTTGTAAACCGACATGAATGGTTAATTATTCGTTTCTTTGTTCTTTTATAATGTTTCTTTTATATGTGGGATACGGTGATTGACAACTAAAGCAAAAGAGGGGGGTGAGTATTGAAATGACTTAAATGATATTCATGTATGTGTTTAGTATAATGTCAATGCATTTAGCAGACTGTGCGGGGTGAATATCACTACGTTCTGTTGACCTCATCATCAAAATTAGAAATTGAAACTTAAGCCTAGTGATGCGCTTAGTGATAATGATATTAGCAGATTGTTTTTCAAAAAGATCGGCCATCTCACCATATTGTCTTATTCACACTGTATACATATAGGCTTACATGATAGACCTCTTTGGCAAGTGCAATTAAATAGAAAATGACCGAGCAAACTTTCAGGAAGCTGAAAGCTCGTTGGTCCTCAGACCAAATCCTATAATGTGTACTTTTTGATCGATAATACCACACTCTCGACTGGAGTTAGGCACTGAATGGTTTTAGATGGATGTTTCTACACGTTTGTCAAGTTATGCCACCAGTAAGGATATATAAAGAGGAGTGCTGGAACCATACAGATAATACTTATCATATAGGACTCTATGGCTGAAATATTAATTTTAATGAT